>JAUYWG010000040.1:22736961-22754855 GCA_034779775.1 Enteromius afrohamiltoni
CTGAGTTGCTAAAACACTAAATCCCATTGTAAAAACTAAACTGTCAACTACCAAAACTCTTTCATCAAATCAATCCCTCAGTTGTCAAAACCTTAAACACTATTTATCTGGTTAGGACACAATTTGCTAATCTGAATCTCCCATTTACCACAACTCTAAACACATTTTCAAACACAGATCACATTTAGCAGTGTGGTGCACTTGTACCCAGAATGGTGCACAGAGGCTACTAAAGTTAAACACAACTAACACACTGTTTCCATCATTTACACACTACCACTCAAAATTGAAAACACATGTGTCCATGTGTTCAGTGAACCCAATTTATAACAGTATATAAGCCTAGTCAAATGCAAATGACATGAGTGGATCCAACAATGGAGCAATAGAAGAGGAAGAGGAGTCTGTGTCAGAGGTGGTGTGTAAGGACTAAGACCAAGAAGAAGATCTTTAATTTCAAATGACATCTTTCATAGATCATGTTCTGGTGCATGGCATGACTATGAGGGAGGCAGGGCAACGTGTGCAACCAAACCTAAGCAGGTTAATGGTGGTTACTATAATCCGGACCTTCAGAGAAGAATTTAGGTAAAAAGTATACTTGTCTCAGTAAGGGGTAAATGAAAACAGTAGTGCTTGATTTTGAAAAGTTACAGTTTTTGCCTATTGCTTACACACTAAAAAGGAATGCTTACACCAAAGCCTCAATACCTAAACTTTTTGTATTTTATCTTAAACACAGTGTAATCATAGCTTAAACACATTTTCAACTTTGCACTTTGTTTACAATTCTGTAACACACTTATTGTGAAACACTACACACGTTTTCTTACATTAGATGCTTTGTTCAAAAACTAAATCACCTGTTATCATTGGGAAAACACTCTGTTCAAAAAGCAAAACTCATCTGGCAATTGTAGACACTTACATAGACACCTAAACTCACATGCATAGAAAAACACAACACCAATCGGTCTGAGCCTTAGCACTACAAACAGACCTCAGGTCAGGCATTGTGAGACCAGTACCAGTGTGGAGACGTGTCAAATGACATCAGCTACTCTGTTGGACCATGTGATAAATCATGGCCTGTCAAAAAGTCCACCTTACTGTAACCTTAGTCGGTACACAGTAACATCGAGGACATTCTGACTGGAGAACAGCTATATCTTCAAGTTTCTACTCCAGACTCACATGATTCTTTATCACATTACAGTATTACTGTACTAACTGTTCTATACAAAAATGTGTAGTGCTGTGAGTGTGAAGTATACCTCACATCTATGCCATATGTACATGTATAAGCTACTACTACATATACTGTAAAACATTACTTTGGTGTAAAGCTGCTTTGAAATCATGTGTATCATGAAAAGCACTATACAAATAAATTTGAATTTAATTAAATTCAAGTATATGTAAAGCAATGCCATTGTGATGTTACAGAATGGTGTACAGCTGTGACAAAAAAAAAGTACAGAATATAGACCCAAATACAAGGTGGGATCCATAAACCCCCTTGAACCCCCACCACACACACAAACACACACACACACACACAACAAGTGTATATGTTTCTCCCCAATAGCAATTTATCCACTTTTATTTTTATTTTTTTGGATGATTTGTGATAACATTTATTTATTTCTTGTTTTTTTGTAAAATCTCTTGTTTGATCACTGCAGAAATTATACTTGAGATTTAGAGAAGACTGAGTCTGAGCAAATAATAAAATAAACAATAAAACTAGAAACACAAAGACTGCAGTGTTTTATATAAAGCCCATCAGTGTGTTGCTGCTGATATGAAAGAGTAATTCAAATGGTGCTTGTGTGAATGGTTTTGTTGCAAGAATTTGATTTTTATAAAAGAGTGTTCAGTTTTCAGTGTTTCATTTTGGCATAGATGCGAGTCGTTAATCTCCAAGTGCTGTGTCTGATTGTTTTGGGTGTAGAGTTTTGACATAATGGGCCAAATTTTGCAAAAAGTGTGTAAGCAATAGGCAAAAACTGTAAAACTGCATTTTTAGATTGAAAATATGTTTCAATAAAATATTGCTGTTGAATTTTCCTTTCTTATTTTGTTTTTCATTATGTTATTGTTTTGATCATAAGTTTAACAGTTTTGAAAACAGTATGTAAGCTCATGCAAAATGTGCTGTGCGTACAAAGATTTTTGGCAATTGTTGTGTTTGAGTGAGAAAAGAATTCATGAAATTTGAGAGATGTAGTCATTGAATGTATTTTGTGCCAAAACAATGATAACTGACCATCAGTTTAGCCCACATAGACTTCTGTTGTGCTCACTGTGTGAAGAGTTCTGCAAATGTGACCTTAGTAGAATTGGTTCAGGGGGTTGGTGCATCAGTTACATGTTGTAGACATTGTGTCTCAAGTACAAGTAATTGTGTGTAAACAATCGGGAAATACTGTAAGGACATTCTGACCGGAGAACAGCTATATCTTCAAGTTTCTACTCCAGACTGTACCTACTGTATGCGTCATATGATTCTGTATCATGTTACAGTATTACTGTACTAACTGTACTATACAAAAATGTGTAACGCTGTGAAATATACAGTATGTAAAACAATACCATTGTGATGTTACAGTACTGTGTACAAGTGTGAAAAAAAGTGCAGAATACAGACCCAAATAAAAGGTGGGATCCATAAACCCCCTTCAGCCACCACACCACACACACACACAAAACAAGTCTATGTTTTTTCCTCCCAATAGCAATTAAGTTTTTTTTTTGCTAAATTTGATGATTTATGATAACATTTCTGTAAGAACGTTTGTTTTTTGTAAAATCTCTTGTTTGATTACTGCAGAAATTCTACTTTTGAGTTTTACAGAAGACTGAATCAGAGCAAATGACAATAAAACTAGAAACACAAAGACTGAAGTGTTTTATATAAAGTCCATCAGTGTGTTTGTGCTGACATGAAAGAGTAATTCAAATGGGGCATGTGTGAATGGTTTTGTTGCAAGAATTTGATTTTTAGAAAGAAGTGTTAAGTTTTGATTGCAGTGTTTCATTTTGGCATAGATGTGAGTCGTTAATCTCCGAGTGCTATATGTCTGATTGGTTTGTGTGTAGTTTTGACATAATGGGCCAAATTTGCCAAAAAGTGTGTAAGAAATAGGCAAAACCTGTAAAACATGTTGGCAGTGTTTTGCTAGACATAGTGTACTGTGGTAGTTTATTATTGTATTTTGAAAATTAGTTTTGCGGTTTAGTTTACAATGTGTGATTTTGAGCATGAAATTAATTGTTTTGCCAATTGTGTGTTTAGGTGTGTTGGTGTGTTAAGAGTTTAGAAAACTTGTTAAATGTATTGATGTCATTGTGATTAAAAAAACTGTAATGGATGCAATACTGAATTTATTTAACCTGAATTCAACGAAAATCATCAAAAATGTTGTTGGTGGCTGGCAACTTTCTTAAACAATGTAATTTTTTTATGAATATTGCCCAAAATTCATTCACTTCAGAGTAGAAATTTATAAATAATAGTTTTTTTTTTGTTTTTTTTTAAATAATGTATTGTTTTTTATGAAATAATATAAATATAAAAATAAAAAAATATATTTAATGAAATAATTTTAAAAAACTTTTTAAAATTGGATGAGTTTTGCAAAATAAAATAAAAATAAATAAATAATAATAATTATATATATATGTCACACCTTCACTCTTACCTGATCCCGGATCAGCAGACACAGAAGTCACCCAGCCAATCAGCAGATCCGAATCACCTGAATACTAAAACCTGTTCGTCATTAGCTCAGTGCTACTTAAACCCAAAGCTACAAACATTCAACGGCTGAGCTTAAGTTTAGACGCCGATCTAACTCACCCTTCCTTGGCCTTCTGACTCATGTGCTCTCCTTCTCACCTTGGATTGGGATCTGGTATTGCAAGGACTGAAGTGACTGGTTGAACTTTAGAAAAGACTGAATATACTCACCTTCATTCACTTACCTGTTTTGGATCACGATGCACATCTAATGAAACCTGTTATTCACCTGTTTGCCTGTCCAGCGGAAAGACTATGTTATTTTTATTTGACTCCGCTGAGGATATTTGTGTTGACACCTGAATAAACAAACCTGTTTGAATTTATCAGCTTTGTCTGTATTCTCTGAGCGTGACAGAAGCTCAGCCCGAAGAAAAGGAATGGAACAAGGAGAAGCAGCTGCAAGCTCTGAACCTTATGCAACATTTCTACAAATTCTCCAGGAAATACGAGCGACTTCGCCTCCTGCATCATGCCCCATGTCCAAACCCCAAATCTACTCTGGCGATCAATCCTCCTGTGAAGGTTTCCTCTTGCAATGTTCATTATTTTTTGACGCACAACCTGATCATTTTGTCACTGATCGCAGTAAAATTGCCTTGATAATCACCTTACTTTCAGGCAGAGCATTACAGTGGGCCGAAGCACTCTGGAACTCGCAGAGTCCTCATCTCACCTCACTATCCTTATTTTTCCAGCAGTTCCGATTGGTATTTGGACAACCCACTTCCTCACTCACCACCCATGAGGAGCTTTTGCAGTTGCGACAAGGTGATCTTCCTATGCACGAATACATTCTCCGATTTCGGACATTATCTTTGTCTAGCGGTTGGAATGAGACTGCCTTACTAGCAGTGTTTCGTAGAGGACTGAATCACAACATTTGACAACAAATGGCCATTTACGACGATCATGTGGGATTAGATGCTTTCATCAAACGGGCTTCTACCATCTCCCAACACTTGGCGGCATGTGCTTCACCAGCAGTTATGCCAGTCTCTTCCAACAACACAGAAGAACCCATGCAAACCGATTCCTATAGATTATCTTCCCAAGAACGATCCAGATGGATTAGAGAGAAGCTATGTATGTACTGTGGGAATTCTTCACATCACATTTCCAGTTGTCCAGTAAAGCCCAATCACACTGTGGTGAGTACCAGTCACTTCCTACATAACAAAATACCACTAATAGATGTATTTCTTATGTTGAATACTCACTCTGTACCTGTCAAGGCTCTAGTGGACTCTAGAGCAGCAGGAAATTTCATCTCTGCCCGTTGTGTTAAAGCCCTTCAGATACCCACACAAAGGACCTCCACACCATACCGTATAATCACTATTCAAGGGAAGCCCCTGGATGCCAGACCCATTAATACCTGCACAAAACAAATTATGCTTCGTATTGGATGTGTTCATCAAGAGGAGATCAGTTTTTTCGTCCTACCTGACGCCTCAATCGGCATCCTATTAGAACGACCGTGGCTTGCTCTTCATGATCCCACCGTCAACTGGCAAACAGGTGAAATACAAAAATGGAGCTCATATTGCTTTAATCATTGTATATCATCTCTTCCTAAACCTCCTAAGATCACCTGTTTCTCTACGACTATTGAAAGTCCAGACACCATAGCACCAATCAGCATACCCCCTGAATACAACGAGTTTATTGATGTTTTCAGCAAGGAGGCTGCAACTCCCCTGCCACCCCACTGCAGGTGGGATTGTGTTATAGACTTAATTCCTCAAGCCACTCTACCCAACGGTAAAGTCTATCCACTTTCCCTACCGGAGCAAGAGGCCATGAAAGAATGTCAACAAAGCATTAGCACACGGATTCATCCGACCATCCACTTCACCTGCTGCATCCAGCTTCTTCTTTGTGGCAAAGAAAGACGGAGGTCTTCGACCATGCATTGATTACCGTGCCCTTAACTCTCAAACAGTGAAGTTTGCATATCCTTTGCCTCTTATTCCAGCTACACTTGAGGAACTAAGACAAGCAAAGGTGTTCAGTAAATTGGATTTGAGAAGTGCATACAATCTTATCCGGATAAGAGGTGGAGACGAGTGGAAGATGGCCTTTGTCACCCCTAGTGGGCACTATGAGTATTTGGTTATGCCGTATGGCCTAGCCAACTCACCCTCTGTGTTTCAAAACTTCATGAACGAAATATTCCGTGACATGCTTCATCAATTCGTAATCATTTACATTGATGAAATCCTCATATACTCCAAAGATTATACTTCACATGTCTCCCATGTCCAACAGGTGTTACAACGTCTTTGGCAATACCAGCTCTTCCTCAAGGGAGAGAAGTGTGAATTCCACCTAGAACGAGTGCACTTCCTAGGATATTTCATCACCCCTGTGGGAATCTAAATGGATCCTCAAAAGGTGAACGCAGTACAGAATTGGCCAGTTCCTACTACCGTCAAAGAACTTCAAAGATTCTTGGGGTTTGCTAACTTTTATCGTCGTTTCATTCAAAATTTTAGCAAAATAACCTCTGTACTTACTTTTCTGAGAGGAGCCAAACGACAGATCTCCTGGAACCCAGCAGCCCACAAAGCTTTTAGCCGTCTCAAAATGGCTTTCTGCACTGCACCAATCCTAAAACATCCAAACCTGATTTACCCTTCGTAGTAGAAGTGGACGCAGCCACCACTGGTGTCGGAGCCACACTTTCTCAATTGCACAATCAACCAGCCACACTGCACCCTTATGCGTATTTCTCAAAGAAGTTGTCAACTGCAGAGCAAAACTACGATGTAGGTAATCGGGGGCTATTAGCCATAAAACTGGCACTTGAAGAATGGCGTCATTGGCTGGAAGGAGCCCAGCATCCCTTCACCGTAATCACCGACCATAAAAATCTACAATACCTCCGTGAAGCCTGCAGGCTGAATCCACGTCAGGCCAGATGGGCATTATTCTTCACACGGTTTAACTTTTTTTAAAATAGCATACAGACCTGGAACAAAGAACACAAAGGCTGATGCTCTTTCACGTCTTCATCAACCAGATCACCCAGAAACCATCTTACCCCAAGAGACCTTCCTAGCTCCTATTGAATGGAGTCTTAACACACGACTTCAGCAAGCAACCACACAAGAACCTGCACCTCCTGAATTACCAGAAAACAAGCGGTATGTACCTCAAACTTTACGTAATGAAATACTGGAATGTGTACATTCATCCCCAGGGTCTGGACATCCAGGAGGCAAGCGCACTCTTTCCCTGCTAAGTAACCAGTACTGGTGGCCAGAGATGGTTCGTGACACTTACCGTTTTGTCGAGGGATGCCCAGTCTGTGCAATGTCTACCGTACCTCGTCGACTCCCAGAAGGTAAATTAGTACCGTTACCTATTCCTGAACGACCCTGGTCACACATAGCAGTGGATTTCGCCACAGATCTGCCAAACCATCCTAGTGGTAGTGGATCGTTTCTCAAAGGCATGCAAGCTATTACCGTTACCTGGCCTGCCCACTGCTATAAACACTGCACAACTATTATTCTCCCAGGTTTTTAGACATTTTGGCATACCAGAGGACATAGTATCGGATAGGGGTACCCAATTCACTTCTCGTGTGTGGAGAGAGTTTTTCCGTCTATTGGGAGTATCTGTGAGTCTGTCCTCAGGTTACCATCCGCAGACCAATGGACAAACTGAACGCAAAATACAAGAGATTTCCCGTTACCTCCGCAACTACTGCCATGATCACCAAAAGGATTTGAACCAGTATCTTCCCTGGGCTGAGTATGCACAGAATTCACTTCGACAAGATACCACAGGTTTAACTCCTTTCCAATGTGTTCTAGGATATTAACCTCCACTATTTCCTTGGAATGAAGAACCTTCCTCAGTTCCAGCTGTCGATTACTGGTTCAGAGAAAGCGAGAGGGTATGGGAATCAGCTCATGTTCACCTTCAACAGGCGATTCGAAGACGCACGAGGTGGGCCGATGCACGTCGTTCTCCTACGCCTGAATACCAGCCTGGCGAACTGGTATGGCTTTCTACCCGGGATATTCGAGTTCGAAACCCATGTCGGAAACTTGGTCCCAAATACATCGGTCCATTCCCCATCACTAGACGGATCAATGATGTCACATATGAACTCAAATTACCGTCTCATTACAGAATTACACCCACCTTCCGTGTGTCACTATTAAAGCGTCATGTTGAACCAATGTTTCCTTCCTCCTCAGACCACCCGGAACCCCCTCCTCCATCCGAGATTGAGACCGCGGAGAACATCTACCGAGTCCGGTCCATCCTCGTCCATGCTCCAATATCTGATTGACTGGGAGGGTTATGGTCCTGAGGAGAGATGTTGGGTAGATAAGGACGACATTCTTGACCCATCCTTAACCACAGAATTTCATCTGACTCATCCTACATGTCCAGCATCTAGAGGACGTGGCCGCCCTCGCCGCCAATCTCGAGCGTCAGGAGCCACTCGTGGAGGAGGGGGTAATGTCACACCTTCACTCTTACCTGATCCCGGATCAGCAGACACAGAAGTCACCCAGCCAATCAGCAGATCCGAATCACCTGAATACTAACACCTGTTCGTCATTAGCTCAGTGCTACTTAAACCCAAAGCTACAAACATTCAACGGCTGAGCTCAAGGTTAGACGCCGCTCTAACTCACCCTTCCTTGGCCTTCTGACTCGTGTGCTCTCCTTCTCATCTTGGATTGGGATCTGGTATTGCATGGACTGAAGTGACTGGTTGAACTTTAGAAAAGACTGAGTATACTCACCTTCATTCACTTACCTGTTTTGGATCACGATGCACATCTAATGAAACCTGTTATTCACCTGTTTGCCTGTCCAGCGGAAAGACTATGTTATTTTTATTTGACTCCGCTGAGGATATTTGTGTTGACACCTGAATAAACAAACCTGTTTGAATTTATCAGCTTTGTCTGTATTCTCTGAGCGTGACAATATAATACAACAAATAAATAAAAACACAACAAAACGAATAGAAATACAAAAAGAATAGAAAAGCTAGTTTCACACTTAATTTGGAAATCTGTGAAAATGATTTTATGCCTCTTTGAGACTGCATAATAATGTGCCATTCACTTGCAGAATGCACGCTTCTAGAGGACCCATGAGTCTGATGTAATGAATTTAGCTAAAGGGGTGCAGAGCCAGTGGTGGTTTTGTAAGCAAACCTTAAAGGGGTGGTCTATGGACTTTTTTGGAGGCTTGATTGTGTGTTCATGTTTTGTGGTAAAAAAAATCCTTAAAACATTATCAAAAAGTTTTAAAATACCCAATTTAATGCCTTTTTTTTTGTGAGCAGCTTTTTTGGCCACAGCAAGCTGATAAACAGAGGTGTGACGTGCGTTCTCTTTGGCTTATTAAAAATGTATATAATAACGTTCACATTAAATTAACAACTAATAATATTATAAATTATATAAATAAGCTTTTTTTTTCAAGAGCTTTGATCTTGAAATACTTTGCAATACTTTAATGGCTTATATAGATTAAAACCCTTGTTATAATAATTTTTATTTAATGGATAAAATTAAGACCAACAAATCAAAAATGTATTTGAAATGTCACATGTGGTTTACACTGAGCACTGGATCTACAATATTAATGCTGTAGCAGATCTTGTGTCCAACTTTAAGGGGTCTGGTTTCTCTGGGTTCAGTGAGTAAGGCACACGTGACTCTGGCTGGGGCCCTTCAGCTGACAGGTATCAGATTTAACCACCCTTTCTTTGCCAGGAACATCAGAGGATCAAGGAGAGAGGTTTTTTGATAGGAACAAGGCAAGCAAAGTATAGAAAGTGGCATGAATTGGAGTCATGTTATATTATCAAGCGTGTGTGGTAATTAGGGCTTTTAAATTAAGAGAACAACATCTGACATTTTTTCAATGCATCAGTCATATTGCTTTTGGTATCAGACTTTAATCCCCAGTCTCAAATTTTAACTAAAAGAAAGATCCCGCACACCTCAAGATATAAGTGGTACAGTCCACAATTGAGGAACACCTGTTGCTTTGGGAGGATTCTTTTCGTGTGACATGGAAATGAGTTTGTGGGGAGGGGGTTATAGGCAGAGTTTGTGACCCCTTCGGCATGTGTTCCAAAATAGAAAGGGTTTTTAAGCTATGAAAAGCTTGACAATAGAGACTAGACTAGATCAGCCCAGCTGACCACTCTTGGCTGGGTGTCTGGACTTCCTCGGCCCAGTTAATCCCGCGGTGGAAACTGAACCAACAAAGTGAATCTTTGAAAATCTCAAACCATACATTCAAATAACACTTTAAGCTTATTAGTGAGGATATACAGAATATCTAACAGTGCATTAATGTTTAACTTTAAAGTAATTAATCTGAGTTTTGCACAAAATGTAATGTCTTTCTTTTTAGGTCTGTGCAGAGACTGTTAAAAAAACTGTTTAAAAACTGTTAAAACTGAACTAAAGCAAACTTCATGCTAGCCAGGCTACTGTACCCTTACTCTTTTACACAATGACACATAAGGACAATTTGTATGTCAACAAACCAACCTTGTAGTACCGGAGCTAATAGAAAGTCTAGTCACTGTTGCTACACTTTTCACATAGATCTAAACCCCTCCCCTCCACCTCAGCCCATACTTCAAAAATAAATGCGGGTGGAGAGAGTATAAGCATGTGTCCCCTCTTCAAACCTCATGTGTCACAGAGGAAATTATAGACACTGGAGTAACACTTGAGCCTTTTTGTCTAGCTCCTGTCTATGTGTGTTTTAAAGGACCAATTAAATTCACAAATCAGTGCCTTGGAATAAAATTGTTTGGAAAAGGTTTGCGAGGCAGGACCAAAACGTTGAGTCTCGCACGCTCAGCGTCATGCCGGCTGGGTTTCAGCAGCTGGGAGGGGAGGTAATGAAAGTATAGATTATATATTATGTGTGTTAACGTGATCTGTGATACACACTGGTGATCACTGTGTAACTTGAATCTTTAAAATATTAACATTTTAAAGCTAATATTTATTGCTTATAATTACAAAAGTATGTTTATGTTATGAGAATGTGTCTGATTAAATATAACATTCACATTCAGATGTGCAGCTTGTCAGTTCTGGTAAGATGATGAAGTTGTCCCAAAATATTGTGATCCTGCAAGGATATTAAATTGCATTAAAGTCAATATTGCAGTTGGAGGGAGTATGCTACTGGTCACATGTTTCAAGGTCAAATATTTGCTTTTTAAAAGACCTAGAGGTACTTTAAAAGACCTAGAGTAAAAGAATTGCAGTCACACAGTGGACTTTAAATCATAAAGATTAATTGGCTGAATAACAATACTTGTTAACAATATTTGTAACAACCTTTTTGGTGTGATGACTGTAATCATGACCCTTTGACACCACATATTACCACCCTCAACAATATTCAGTACAATTTTATTTTACAGTCCTGTGTCTCATGTGCTTATTGTGGTAATTACAAATAACTAGGTAATAATTAGGTACTAAACCTGAACCTACCCCTAAACCTAACCGTACCCCATGTAGTTACCTTATATTATGTTAAGTATTTGGTACACTGTAAGAACATTATAAGTTCATATAAGTACACGTACTGTAAAATAAAGTGCAACACAATATTGTTATTTAGCCGGTAGGTTTTAAGACCGCACATTAATGTTTTGTATATATTTGCAAAAGTACAGTGATAAGCAAGAAAACTGTTCTTGTATACATTTACTGAATTTGCAGTTTATTAAAGAAATATTTAAATATCGCTTTTACATCTCATATCAAAAAGAGATTAAACATTTATTTAGCTGAAATGAAAAAATAACAAGTACTTTGCAGTCATACTGTCTCTATTAACATTGTTTTCATATATCATTAGTCAAAAAAGTTGGGTAATGCAGGAAAAAAAAGGTTACCAAAGAAAAATAAATACCGTAGCATGTCTATTACTCATTTCTAGTTAATGTTAATATCAGTTAATGCATTAATTTATATTAAATATTGGGACCTTACTGTAAAGTGTTACAAATTTGACCAACAGTGTGCCGATACAATTATTCTGCTTCAATAGACTTATGATATTGATATTGGTGTTCTGCAGAGAATAACTGGAACCCTCGCATTGTCAGTGTTTACTGCTGTTCTGGGTTCCCTTCAATTTGGCTACAACATTGGAGTCATCAATGCTCCACAGAAGGTAATAATTCATCTACACTTTAATCTGTTGCTTATAGATATTTTAGATATTGTTATTATTTAGACATATTATTTAGACAACTGTATTATAATATTATGACATAGACATATTATGTTAAAGTTTGTTTTCAAATTGTTACTACATTTATGAACAGTGACCAAATATTTTAAGTCTTAGCTATATTATTTGACATTCTAATATTCAGCCATGATCATTTCAAGTGCATACAGTCCCTCAAAATAATATTTATACCATTTAAATAAAATAAAATAAAAATATTTAGCAAATCAAGATCAAGAACATCTAATTCTAGACTGTGTTTTGTGAGCACATGGAAGAGCAAAAATGTGACATTTCCACTGATCAGACCAAAAATGAGCTTATACTTTTTACTTTTATTATACTTTTATTGTTTCATAAAGGTCACATTTTGGAAGTCTGTTTTTGTGCCAGGAATTGTAAATATATACTTTAACATCTGTCAGGGTTGAGCTATTGTAAAAGGGCGAAGAGACGAGGAGACTCAGGAGGAATTACAAATACAACAGTCTTTAATAATACACGGGGGTAATACAGGCAAATCACATGTAGCACACCAGGAACACCAGACAAAGAAACAAGGAACCAGGACTAAACGAGAGGATGACTAGACAGACCAGGAATCAATTAACTCAACCCAGCAGGCACACAATGTCATAAGACATTGATATTTGGTTACATTTTGGTTGCAAAGTCAGGTGATCAAAATTAATCGTCTAATGTCAGTGTTAACATTATATTGATGATATTGACGTCCAATATCGATGTCACCTGGTGTTGATATTTTGTTGTTTTTAGGTTGTGTAACCAAAATCCAACGTTAAGTCAACGTCAGATTGACGTCAAATACTGACGTCAACCCGATTTTTCATTTCCAACGACATCCATTTTGTCCAACGTCAATCTGACGTTATATGGATGTCCAGTGCCTGGTGGTTCACACATAGGAGAAACCGGGTCACATGGAGGGCAAAAACAAAACACAAAAGTAACATGTCATTCCCCTACCATAAGGTAGTCCTTGCACTATAGACACAATAGGTGTGTTCGACTTGAACAGTGACCAATCAGTGTATGATATCAAAGTACCACAAAAGCGTTTGAAAGCTGATGGTTCCATATGCTCTTTATAATCGATCTTGCAGTACTTTGTTGTCATACATCGATCAGTCTCTACAGTGTTGCTTCTAGTTGAACACATCTAACATAGGGAGGAGCCAAGTTGGACCCAGGCCACAGCCATAATAGGATGGAGGGAGGGGCAATTGAGGAGGCCAACAACTCCAGGGGGCCAACTAATGGCAGCAAAGCAGGTGTCAGAGCAGATCAAGGCTAATACAGAGAGCCGATGAAGGTGACAGAGAGAACCTGGAGGACCAAGTCAGAGCAGATGAGGCTGATGACTTACATAGAGGCATAGATCTGAAATGCTGTGGTGGAGCCAGAGAAACAGAGGACCAAGGTGGAGCAGATGGGAAGAAGGAGCTTAATGGGTGATAGGATGAGGCGCAGCCAGAATAAGGGGGCCCCGAGACACAGGATGGTTGACGCCAGACCAAGACCAGTCGTATGAGTCAATGAGATGCCCCTTCACTTTCCATTCACCTCGATCCTATCTAGCTCAGCTCAGATGTGCAGGCTGGAGCATGTTGGAACACACTTCATCAAAAGTGATGACAAAAAGCATGACTAATAAGCAATGCTAAAAGCCAGGCTAAAGAGCGAATTTGAATCTTGTCCTGAGTGTTTAAACTTGGCTTTTGGACACATCCCCAAATTATGTTTTTAAGATTGTTTTAGCTCAGTGATATTTCTCTTCCCCAAATCATAAATCAATAAATGTCATCTCATCATTCACATGGTTAACATTTTTCTGCTCTTGCAGATTACAATTTTGGACATGATTTCTGTAACAAAAACTTGATACATTCGACTAAGAACTGACTAAGAAGAAACGTTTCAAGCAGGGAGATTAAAATACATTAATGTTTGGTATATGTATGAACCTTTAAACCATTTAATAGTTATTCAAAATGCATACACAATGAGTAATTATCACACAATAGTTAACTGTGTGGGTTACATATAATTTGCAGTTTTGTTAATAACGGTCTGTGAAAGAGTCTGGATCTGCTTTGCATCAGGTTGGCTGGCGCTAGGGTCTAATTTTACATCATCCTGTTGTTATGGGCCCCGTTGTGGAATTTGGCTCCTCATGTTCAATCTTTTGATCGAATTTGAAAGTGTCTGATTCGCTTGATACACTACAATGCACTTGTTATGTGCTTAATGTTAAACGGATGATGGTGTGGATCAAAGATGATATGAAAGTAGAATTTCAAAGCCTTTACTAATGGTGTTGTGAAAGATTCAAGTCGTATGTTTACAAAAAAAAAAATACATAAGCAGGAGTGTAACCCAAATGAAAGAAGTAACAAAACAATCCTTGTAAGTAACCTCTAAATTAACTAACAAATGAAAATTGTGAAAATAAAACAAATCTTCAGCGTATATGATGCTCAAACTAAACTAGTTTAATCTACAAACAAAAAAATATAGACGTAACACTCACAAATTTAGTCAAACAAAATACAAAATAACCTAATCAGAAAGAAAAAAAAGTTGACCAATAACAATTGACCAAGTTCTTGAGTTATAACAAAAGACATTTGATATGCATACATTCTTAACTTTGGACTTGGTATGTACAATAGGAACGGAAAACTCAAGACACAGACATCAGCGTTGATCACTAAGAATTCGATACAAGTAGCCAAAAAACAACTTGTTTCTATAAATCGAGCAAATCTCACAACACAAAAGACATGACTGCATAAGATGAGATACATAAAGCATCAGATACAATTGGCATTGCCATAAAATGGCTGATCACGCTCAAATGTACACTGGCATGGCGCACACACATGGCATCAAATAATCCTGTATCTACCCCCCTGCTCCAGCAGGAACACTCTATAAATAAGGGGGCTAAATGAAAGGATAACTAGATACACCTGGAATCATTTAACTCAAACACACATGGGGTAGACTAGGTCACTGGGAGCACATAGGGAGCAAAAACAAACCGCAAACAGTCCATGGGCGTGACATCATCACAGGTATAAACTACATTTCAAATTAAATTTATTTTCATTTCTAATCATATTCAAAGTATTACTTTTTTTCCTGTATTTTTGAACAATTAAATGTATTTCCAGTTATGGTATAAATACAGAAATATTTTCTAATTCTTCCTGCCCCAAAATGTCTAATAATAGTGTATGTAAATCCCAAATGTGCTCTAACTGTTTTACCTATAAATTCAATTTCATTAATAGTAATAAATAATTTTACATTTGAATTCATGTACAGCTCACGGATTGCATTGGTCTGGTGCCTCACCAGAAAACAATACTAGTCATGTGCATTGAAATGTAATAAGAAGGATATTTTCTGTCATTAGGGGGAAAAGTAATATACAAAACATAAAAAAAATCCTAATGCTGTAGCATAAGAAATTGAATGTGATATGGGGATTTAAATTTTTCTTTGGAGAGAATTAATGCCTCACCATGTAACCCTCTTCTTGTCTTTCCTTGTTCCTTTATCTAACTGACCTCAGATCATTGAGCAGGACTATAATTCAACATGGATGGAAAGATACACAGAACCAATTCCTCCACAAACTCTGACATCTCTGTGGTCACTCTCTGTTGCCATCTTCTCTATTGGGGGCATGCTGTCCTCCTTCTCTGTGGGAATCCTCTCTGAGTTCTTTGGCAGGTCAGCTATATGTTGAATTTTTATTTCATAAGAAACTAAATGTTAACTAATGACAAATAATGTTCAGACTTAAAATTGGAATGGTACCAGAATATTGTGTCACACCATCGATAATGATTCAGCATTCTTATGCTTGATAATAATAATAATAATTCATGAACTCATTTTAAAACCACAACCTATCTTTATATATAGTGTAGTGATTAAATAAGAAGGAGAGTGAGTAATAAAAGTGAAAAAGTAGGAAGAGGATGGGCAAATACAAACCATACCATCAAGTGAAAAACTTGAAAAAGGACTGTGTAATTGTTTATCTAATTTATCCAAAGTGATTTTAAAGTAACTACTCTGAACATAGGGCAACTTTATTGAAGGGCATAGTGGTGATACATAAATTCAGATCTCCAGCTATGGGTTATAACAGCTATGTATGTATGACCTGCACTTAAGATTTCATGGACAGAGATGGCCACAGTTTTTTTCTTTTGATTTATTGGTATGCATAACATTGGGGTGGCGCACCTACAGAACATCAGAAAATATACTGTCAGCAGAGGTAATAAAATGTCCTTCCAATATATGGAGGTTTATAATGGGGCTTCTGTAAGATTTCTTAAAATTGTCAAATCCAAAGTTTAAATTTTGTTATGTACAGAAACATTATTTGATGTTCTCTGTTTATACTAGGAGGAAAGCAATGCTTATCAATAATGTCCTTGCATTTATTGGTGGTGGACTGATGGGAATGTCCAAAATCAGCAGGTCATTTGAAATGATGATTTTAGGACGCTTTACCATTGGGGCATATTGTGGTAAGCATTCACTCTTTTTCTTTATGCATTTGTAACTGCAGGTTAAACCATTCCATGAGTTGAATTAACATGTAAATACATCTGAATGCCACTTCAGTATCAACAATTTGTTATCTTTGTAGATATTGTGTATAATTTTATTTTAGTAACAGCATAGATGTTTTATAATAATGATAATAATTATTATTATTATTATAAATGACTTATTAAATATAAGAATTTGACTCGAGAGATGATGTACACTTTTAGAAAAAATGGCTCTATAAAGTTGTATTTTTATGTTTTTTGTTTGTTTGTTTTGTTTTGTCTAGTATAAGTTATGAATGGCTGGTAAATTAAAATGTTTGTAGCCAAATTGGCTGGTGAGTGAATTTTAGTCTCTGATGATATACTAAAAGAGAACATTATAGTTTCAATACAGTTTTAAAGATTTAATTCCAGTTTATTCTTAAATATTATTTCAGCTGAAATTATTCATTTAGTTGAATTTCTTTTCTGTTATAGAATGATACAAAAATACAAATAAACATTAGATTTTTTTTCTATTTATGTAACCCTCCCAAAAAACCCAAGGAAACCAAACTTTTATAATAATACATTGAAAAATTATAAAACTTTATAAAAGTGCAAAACAGAATGCGTTGTGTGCATTAAACATAAGATATAGGTTTTACACACTTTTAATATTTTTAAGATTGCATCTATCCATGCCGACATCCTCTGAGAAGATCTATGAAATATTGTTAATTAAAGCTCCATATTTACAATGCCCAGATAAGACTGCCTCCAGTGAGTCCATGCTATAAGTCAAGTCAAGTCACTTTTATTTATATAGCGCTTTTAACAATACAGATTAAAGCAAAGCACTGAACATTATCAAATAGAACAACAGAGTAATGGTAATGTATAATGACGAGAATTAAACTATTTATCAAATGCAGAGGCGGTCTCTGTAGTCAAGACGGCGATAATCACTGAAAATCAGGTGTCCCCAACTAAGCAAGCCAGAGGTGACAGCGGCAACGAGCCAAAACCCCATCCATGAGAGAATGGGCAAAAAAAACCTTGGAAGAACCAGGCTTAGTTGGGTCCAGTTCTCCTCTGGCCGGATGCAGCACCTAATTTCCAGTTTAATTTTAAACACGTTGGATTGTGTAAGGACTTATAGTGTTTGTGCATCTAGATCCGGCAATCTGTCCACGGAGCTCATCTAGGTGTTCTGATGAAGATCATCTCTTCGTGTTGGTACACCGTCTGAT
>JAUYWG010000040.1:22757051-22776239 GCA_034779775.1 Enteromius afrohamiltoni
GAGGGTTATGTTTGTTTTCCTCTAATATAGACGAAAAGTAGTCAGATCTAGCCCTTTTTAATGCTTTTCTGTAAGCTAGCATTTTCCTGCCAGGATAAACAAAACACTTCTAGCTTTGTTTTCCTCCAGCTACGCTCCATTTTCCGGGCTGCTCTCTTTAGGGTGCGATTCAGTGTGTATTATATTGTAGTATTGTAGTTTGAAATGCTGAAAATACTGAAGTATTGGTTTGTTTAGATGTAAATATGCCTAATGTTTAATAAAACAGAAAGTTAAGATCAAATTCCTTTTGTGTACATTGTGTTCAAAAGCTTCAACTTACTTCAACTTCAACTCATGTTCAAATTCATTTCATTTTACATGCCATTTTATGCCATCATTAATAAAATACATTCAGTATTTCAAAGGACCAAGTCACCACTTTAGTTGAGGGGCCACAAACATGATGAATCATGAGAAACTAATGTTTAGTTAGTGATGAGTACTGTATTTGGATGTCAACAGAATTTACAGAACTGTGCTGTGATTGGCCAATGTTTGGGTCTGGTCACCACTTTAGTTGAGGGGCCACAAACATGATGAAGTTATGAGAAACTAATGCTTAGTTAATGATTCACAGAATTCACATGCTATGTGCTGTGACTGGTCAGTGTTAGGGTGTGTTCATTTACCTGGAGGGCTATATAAACATGCTTATTAACTCATCAAAGCATCAACAAAAATCAACAAAACATTAGTTCTCATTGATTGATAGACTGTTCTAGCCTGTATGCATGAATGAGGTAATGTGGATTTTTGTAAATTTATTTAGTAATTCAAGCAGTTTTATCTGCACAAAATTATGCATTTTTATGCACAAATTCATCACAATTTATGTACTACAGATTTAACCAAAGTAGATAGTAAAGACTTTTCTTGTGAACAAAGAAAACATCATGATCATGCGTAATAAATCATAAAGTTAGTTAATTTCTTAATTAATGGGTGGTTCATCCATGAAGTCATGAATAAAAGACTCTGAACTCATGTTAGTTCCTGATAATTCATGAGATATTACTGCATGAAGTAAGGCATAATTCATGCATTAATTTATGCATGAATTCATGTTAATTCATTTACCCTTAACGCAAAGTGTTACCAGATGATTTTATAAAACAAAGCATTTTTAAACGCAATAGTTCATTCAGGAAGATCATAGCGTTTGTAATACAAATAGAAATAAATGTACTGTATAACCAATAATTTAAAAAAAACCAAGTCTACTTGTCAAAATTGTTAGCCCTCTGATGTTAATAGTCAAAAGTGTATCCTTTTGGTTGATAACAGCCTTTAGTCATTTGCTGTAGTTCTCACCACGCTTCAAGCATGTCTCCAGAGGAATGACAGCCCATTCTTCCTTAGCAAATATTTCAAGCTACTCCAGATTTGTTGGTCGTCTTGACTACAGAGACCGTCTCTGCATTTGATAAATACAATTTAATGTCGTCATTATCAAATAGAACAACAGAGTGATGGTAATGTATAATGTTCAGTGCTTTGCTACAATCTGTATTGTTAAAAGCGCTATATAAATAAACGTGACTTGACTTGACTTGACTTTAGTCAGCCCCACAGATTTTCTATTGGATCCAAGTCTGGGCTTTGTGCAGGCCAGTCAAGGACATTCACTTTTCTCGTTTGGAGGTACAGTATTTCTTTACCAGAAGTAAAGTATGCTTTGGGTCGTTATCCCAAAGCATGGGATAAGCATGGGCAAAATGTTGACTCAGACTAAGTTTTCTTAGAGACTGTCTGAGGTTGTCTTTCAAAATCTTCTTACAATCTTCCTTTTTCCTGATCCTTTAACCCTGACGAGATTCTCAGTACCAAACACACTGAAACGTCCCAACAGCATTAACCCCACCATGTTTCTCTGTGGGAACGGTGTTTTTGGTGTTGAATGCCTCTCCCTACTTTCACTAGACAGGCTGTTGCCTGAAAATCTTACCAACGGATGAACATTTTCATCCTTTGGTAAGATGAAACAAAATTGGAGATTTTTGGCCACATTTTCAGTATGCATCACTTTTCACCAGGTTGTCCATAGCAAACTTTGTTCTAGCTTGGAGGTGTCTTGCGTCAGAAGTGGAGTCTTTGTTGGTCTGCAACCTTGCAGTTTATTCCTGTGGAGGGCTCTAGAGACTGTCTTCGTTGAGACATCAATTCCAGACTTGGATAACGGATAATACTTCACTAGTGTCTTGGCAGTTGTTCTACAGTCTTTAGAAACCTCTCTCACTAGTTTTCTTTCCAAAGTTTTTGAAATCTTTTGCTTCTTTCCTCTGCCCCTCTTGTTCTCCACTGTGTTGCCCTCTTTAAACTTCTTGATAATGCATCTCCCTGCAGTTCTTGACACTTGAAAACACTTTAATAAATGCGTTTATCCTTCTCCATCTTTATGAGCATGAGCAATTCTTTCTCCAAGTCCAAACTAATTTCTTTTGTCTTTGCTATGATGACAGTGCATATTATTTTACTAGCTGTTTTGCAGGAGACTAATCTTTAGCTTAAAGTTCAATTTAAATGCTTGACTAGGTTAATTAGTTTAATTAGGTCAAACTGGCAAGTCATGGGACAACAGTGGTTTGTTTTAAAGATAATCAAACTAATAATTTCTTAAGGGGGCTAATAATATTGATCTTAGCATTTTTTTTTTAATTCTTTTATTGAAGCAATTTTTTTTTTTTTTTTTTAACAGAAATGGGCTACTTTTAAACTTTTGTTTTATTTTTTTACATGAAATATCAGACATATTCCAGGTGATATGTGGAAGAAACATTTTCATAAAAGTATGAAACTTGGTACACAGTTTTTTACCGTGAACATTTTCAGAAAGAAACACCAGGCCCTCGAGGCGATGTATCCTTGAGAACCGTTAGAGGGCTGGGAGCCCCTGAGTGTAACCCTGAGCATCTCAGGTGGTGTAGGTAAGAACTACCTTCCGGTACCGGTACGTTCCCTTTCGCCACTTCACTCGTACTGTGTCCGATAAGCATTGCCTGTTATACTGTATTATGAGCCCTTCCTAAGTTGTTTTTTGCCTCTTTAGGACCAATTGCTTAGTGTTTTCCCCACCTGTAAGTCGCTTTGGATAAAAGCGTCTGCAAAATGAATAAATGTAAATGTAAGACGCTATGGAAACTCAGTTAAATCCTACCATGCTGCAAGCTTGTCTGTAGCTGAGAGGGACAGACAAGCTGGAGAATGAGCCCAGGCAAAGCCGGGGCATAGTCACATAAGCATGAAATAAAACATAAAAAAGAAATAAACCGCGTATAGCATTCATATCGTCCTAGTGCTTAATGGCACCTGAGACACAAGCGATCTAAGGGATCGCGCCCGACTGTGCTCAATGGGACAAAATGACGGGCTGTGAGGTACACATATAATGGCTCGCGGTTTGGGCACCCAGTTTTGTGCTAATCATATGGTGTCATTTTCTTTTTATTTCATTCATTTTCTATGGGCGGATCATGCAGTTTAATCTAATTTATGTCCTCATAGTATGCCCAAACTAACGTAAAGGCTGTTCCAACAGCTGTGAATCATGAATACAGACTCGAAATGAATTTAGTTTATTTATTTTGAAAAACACACAAACAACGGTAAAATACACTCAAATTGTTGTTGCAGTTTGTGAAGTTTCCATCAGGTCTATCCATGCTATGGTAGATCTCAGGTTTCCTAGATCTTTTAGGCTTGGAGTTCTGAACCTTGCAGGTCTTTAAATCTCTGGATGACCAGTTTTGTTGATCAATTCTTTAAGAAGTCCCTTTTCTGTTGGAAGTCCCTTGGCTCCACTAGTTCTGCTGGCCTTCTTGTCCTTCAGCCCAGATTGTAATTCTCCAGGAGGTTACACCTTTCATCTTGATGCTCATACCTGAAACAAGATCTAAGAGAAGATGTTGCCCCCATTTTCCCCACAAAAGTCTGAAGCTACAGAAGCTACAGAAATGTAAATCACAGAATGCAATTAAATAATTTATTACAATCTACATTTAAACAACAATGCCATTAACAGATTTCTAAATTTATAAAGAATCACCCCCCCTTTTGATAGTAAACATAATTTTCCTAAAATATGATACTATCAAAAAAAACAATTCCTCCAATTTGCATCAGCATCTGCTTGTGACTGAGCTACAGTCATGTTCATGCAGTGCTGTGTCTTGCAAGGTGTGAATGGGAAATAATGGCTTATTTCCCTTCAATAGCACCACCAGGGTTTCTAAACTGCCTATCTCCTTAAGCAACTCACCCAAACTCACCCATCATTCTTTTGTGTGAAAAATGACACTGTCTTGTCTTGTGTCCCATCCGTCGACAAGCAAAACAAACAACTTTTCAATCTTTTTTTCTATCTTTCTCATTCATAAAAACACACACTCGCATATAAAACACACACACAAACATCAGTCCTTTACATAATCTGACGTGTTTAAAATTGAACTGGAAATTAGGTGCTGGGCGTCCGTCCAGAGGAGAAATGGCCCCAACTAAGTCTGGTTCTCCCAAGGTTTTTTTCCCCATTCTCTCATGGATGGGGTTTTGTTTCCTTGCCACTGTTGCCTTTGGCTTGCTTAGTTGGGGATACCTGATTTCTAGTGATTATCGTCATCTTGACTACAGAGACCATCTCTACATTTGATAAAAGTGACTGCTGGAACAGGCATGGTCTGGCTCAACAACGACACGGAGCATGACATGCTTATCTATTGGAAAAAGGTCAGAGGTCATTCACGCCAACCAGGGCAAGACAAAGACTTCAATGTTTCTACCTCACTGGACCGGACACCATGAGATCGTAGATAAGCTCTCACCTGCTGCCTACCGAATCCAAAAGCCAACAGAGGCACAGCGAGCCAGTCCTCCGATGGGTCCACTGAAACCAGATAACGAGGTAACAGCAACAGCAAAAGGGGGAAGTCAAACCAACTAACACGGACCGACAATCCCATACTCCCATCACACTGACACAATCTTTGTCACTCTAGGGAAACATAATTCTCCTTCTTCCAAGAACTCAATGAAACAAACTATTCTAAACTGCTGAACTCCAAAGTGAAACCTACTTGCAAAGATGTCAGAAAGCCAACCAGAGTGCAGAGATTGCCACAAACGAATGCATCAGCTGATTTCTCCCAAAAGAGCGGTAACATAATACTTTCCTTTTGGTCGCTGATGGTGCACTAAAACTGAACTTAAAATAAGCTAAGACCCTCTGCTTGGTGAATTCTCTCTATTTAGTGAACCTTTACTTTCCATCCTTAGAAACCATGTGTGAATGTGTGTGTGTGTGTATGTATTCCTAGAATAGTTCAATAATAAATTGCGTTTCATTATAAAGGATTGTTGTCTTGTGTATTGTGTCTTGTACAGTCACATTTTGCCCAGATCTTAAGCTACCCTGCTTTTACACAGAAAGAAACACTAGAGTTTTGTATTAATTCACTAATCACGGATTAAGGCAAACTGTTTAAAATACACTAATTGTGCTAAACGCTGGACGGATGTTTCTTGAATGATTACAAATGTTTAATGATTAGTTTACTGACAATATACCTACATTAAACTCAAATTTACTGATTATGTGTATTATTTCAGGCTTTAAGAGTTGAATTTTAAACTGCATTTTTAAGCAGTGATAGCTTAATATGGTGACTTGTTAAAAACTTGTTTTAATTTGTGTTTACTGTGTATATTTATACAATACAAACACATGCATGTATATTTAATTAAAAAAATTGTTTAAATATTACATATTTATATATAATATCAAATATAAGAACAAATATATAAATGCATTTACATGTAAATACTTTCAAAATATATACTGTATGCTTGCATTTTAATATATACATAATAAACAGAGCTAACACACATTATGTAAAGAAAAACTTCAATTTTTGATGTGATTAATTAATTGTTTGACAGCTCTAATTATAATATATAAACAATAAAATGATGAAAAAGTAACTTTTATTTTGTATTGAAATAAAGGTTTTTATGACAACAAAAGCTATTATGACTAAAAATAAAACTAATTTAATTCATACGTTTTTTTAATAGGTCAAGTGCTTTTTACAATTTACAAACAACAATACAACAGAGCAGGTTTTATGTTTAGATGCAGAAATGGAAGAATCCTTCAATAACATTGCATAGTTTTCATTAAATATTAATTCTTGTTAGAGCAATAAATAAATAAAGTAAAACACACCAAGATAACTAATGATTTTTTGGTTACTATGGATTAACATTGAAGACAGAAAAGTAAATGTGGTCGCTTTAATGTTTAAATCTATCCACCTCCAATTTATTTTTGTTAACAGTTTATGTTCATGTGAGGCCAAGCTATATTTTGAAATAATACTGTTTCTCAGACAGAAGTCTTTCTTATTCAGGGAAGCTGCCAAAAAGCTGTAAAACACATTAAAATCATGTAGTTTCTTGTAGGTAGGGTAGCTGCTGAAGATTGCAACGTACATGTCAGTAAAACAAAACAAACAAATGCTAATGTTCACTCAATTTAGCTTTGTAATATGTTCTTATATGTACATTGTACAGCAATTGCTGAAATGCATGCATGAACTGCACACGCGTGGAATGTTTCTCACTGGATGAGTTTCGGCGGACTGATTACACTGGAGCAGGAACTAGCGTTTCTAATGTTCTGAACAGGGATGTCCTGATCCCAAACGGTCAATCTGTTTGCGAGTTTTGGAAGTAAACACGGCCCTGTAATCAGCGTTAAACGCCATCAGGTGCGTGAGTTCACATTGAGCCGTATATACTACACACAGCCGTCAAATATTTATATGCGATTAAAATGCGCTTAATTTCAATTACTTAATTACAAAGCCTGTAATTAATTAGATTTTTTTTTTTTTTTTTTATTGAGTCCCGGCCCTAAAAATAATCTTAATAGGAGGAGTCATCTCAGAAACACATTTAAATAATTGCATTAGCTTTGTTGCTGTACAAGAGTACAGATGTATAGAGACAATGGAGATTTTTAGGGAATTTGTTGGGAGCAAGCCGGAAGCCTGTCGGGTTATTCTGAAGATTGGAGATTGCACAATGAGGATGACAGTTACTTGATAAAAATGTGCAAGATCAGACTTGATTCATCTAGAAATGAATTATATTTAATGAATAAAATTGTATTAAATGAATTTTTATTAACAACAAAAATAACAAGGATGCAAATATAACTACATATACAATTGTTTCTGGAACCTTTCTCGTAATCAAAATATAACAACTTAAAACAGTAAACAACTTAGTAATAGTGATAATAATAATAAGAATGATATTGGTTTATATGATGATGATTATACCAACACAAAACTCCATCATTAAATCAGTCAAATAAAAAAAAAAAAAAAACAGGTCAGATCAACACAAAGCATAAAAGAAACATTTTAGAATTCATTGGCTATGTCATCAGAAATATTTTTGTTTTCCTTAAAATATTTCTGTTGAAATAATTATAGCACACAGACTGTTATATAGACTGTTAGTCATCAAAGCGGATGTGCTTACTTGCTTCGGTGGCCAGAGCGATGATGATTTTGTCAGCTTTAGAAATGAGCTATGAAAAACAATAACAAATATTCTGTCACGTCGATAAAACTATAAATCTATTTAACTTTGCCTTTAAATGCTGTTGAGTGAGGTTTATGTTACCTTTTCTGTTCCACGCTTTTTTTCTCTAGGACTGTTCAGCTTTGCTTGTCGGTCCACCAAAATCTTCTGCCAGTACCTCTGCTCATGGTCACCTATTTTTCCATTAATACATGATTTAGTTTGGAAAATAATAATATAAATATTCAAAGAAAAAACAGTAACACTTTATAATAATTACACAATGAATCATTAGTTAAGCTTTAGCAAATAGTAATTTCATCCTTTGCACTGTTCCAACATTAATAGTCAGTAGTAAGCAGTTTATAAATACAGCTATAAATACAGTTCTTGTTTTATAAGCATATCTATTACAAATGAGATTTAAAGGCTTAGTTATTGTAGCATTTGAACCAATCAGGCGCAAACTATTTGTTACATGTAACAAATAATCTTTAATTCTGCTTTCCAAGCCCAAGGGGCAACTCAGATTGGAGCAATCTCCCCACTGATGGTTTTACTGACTCTCTTTTCATAATTTGTGAGTGTATTTACATGTGTGTGTTCAGTTATGCGAGATAAAAGAGTTAATAAAACATTTGCACAATTTACATGAATTTCTGATTCTGCCTTGCAAATTAATGTCCCTTTATGATTTTGACCATTGCTACATGCTCTAATGCGGTGATACTATAAGAAGGTATTTTTCTGTGGCCACGAAAATATCCCTTCTTAAAGTCTATACGAAATTACAATTTGTTTGCTGAATGAACAGATTAGTTGATGGTAATTCTGCTACAGTTACTACTGGCAGCTAATATAAATAATTGCAATTAATCATAATTAATAGTAATTATTTATATACATTTCCCTTAATGAGCTAATATGTTACAACAGAAACAGAAAACCTAACAGAAAAAACACAAATAAAGGTTTCCACAGAGGGATACAGAACTATTAAATTTCAAGAATGCAAAATATTAAATATGCAAAAAAATACTGTAACTGAAACTGTACAAATATTTTTGTAGAGGTTTGTTTTTAGTTTATCAAGTGTACATTGTAAAAAAACATTTCTGTGTTCTGTATCCCTCTGTGTTGTGTTTGTTTAACTTCTCTGTTTGGAAGATAAATTAGCCTTTATAAATGCTTTACAAGGTGTAAATAGTTATCACTTTAGATGTGCTCACAAAAACAGATGGATGGCAACTACAAAAATGCTTCATAACTACCTATTTTACTTATGAATTACAATAGGAACATGTGTTAATAAAGTGTGTTAATAAAGCATTTATTAACACACTGAGCAACTATTATCTTGTGCCTAAATAATAAGATTTATTCATGTAAACTTAAATAGTTTATTACTCATTTACACAGACTTTCTTAATGATCTATTAAGTCCTATTTTAACTCCCAACTTATTAAACATTATATACATATGTTCAAGAACAAGTCATTTTTAGATGCACTTTTAAACTACTTCCTAATGCATATTAATGTTGGAACAATGATTTACAAAGGATGAATTGATTATGTACTGTCGCTCAACTAATGATAGTGTGCAGTTATTATAAAGTGTTACCAATTATGCTTCTAACCTGAGAGGAGTTCAAGATTCCAGTTGTATTTTTTCTGAAGTTCTAATCGAGCTGTGATAACTGTCTTTGCATCTTCAGGACTTTTAAAGCGAATGTAACCCTCTTTATCTCCATCAAGAATGTCCACATAAGCCACAGCAGCCATTGCAGAGAGTGAATCCTGTGCATATGAAAAGAAACAGTTCTTAACATTTTTACAAATTTACAAAACAGTAGTGCCATCTTAAAAACGTCATCTGGCAATACTTTGGCTTTAGACCAAATGAAAAAGGACAGCCACGAGATACCTCTGGAGTGGTGTGTAGGTTTGCAAAAGATGCGCAGATGACAAATTACATAACCATTTGAGTATTCACCATCCCGTGGGATACAGCTCATTGCCAACTAAACAACTGTTTGCACTACTGAATTTCGCAGGAACCAACCAACAGTATCTGAGGTTTTCGCTACAATTACTAATTACAAGCGTGAAAGCGAAAGATTGAAGCAGTGTACTGATGCTGTGACCCGCTACCTAGCAAAAGAAATGGTTTCTTTTAAGTTTATTTAATCTAATTTAATTTAAAATATTTAGATTTTTTTGGAAAAATAATTGAAGAGAGAATCGCGATTCATAGGTAAAACAAGTTTTTTCCCCATTTCTAATTTATATATCAAAATATAGGATTACCACTTAACTAGTATGTTAGTATACCTTGATGCACCTCTTGCTTGGCAGGGGCTGGTTATAGCTAATCTTGACAATGACTCCACTCGCAAACTCGGGGCCAGAAGGGGGCTCTTTCTTAGCTGTATCCTTAGAAGCTTTGATGAGAAAGAGAGAGAAAAAAAGAAAGAAAGAACAGTTATTTAATATATATTATATATATTATACATATTATACTGTGTTAAGTGCTGAGATGTCTCATATTCTATTGCATACCTTGTCAGTGTTGTATGGCTGGGACAATACATTATTGCATCCTGAATTGAGAAATGATTCAGCATCGATTCTGAGATTTTCAAAATGCATTGCAATTCCTTGATTTCTGAGCTGCATGTTTAGAAACAGCCACATTCAGCTTGTTTCCAAATCCTACACATACTTGAACCTAAAATAATCTTTAACAAAACTTGAAAATAAATACAAGGGTGTTTACAGTGAGCTGAGGTGAAATTGCATGACCTGCCTGAACGCACAAGCACTCTTTATCACATTTTTATCACATTTTATTGGTCACATTCACACAGCAGCAGAATACAGTAGTTGAGTCCTAATACAGGGAGTGATAACCACGTTCTGTAACAGAACCGGGAAATGTTCAGGACTCGAAACCGCATTTGAAGAACACACGTGCTGTGTGAACGGAACAGGAAAGCGCGCTCTGCTGCACAAACGTGCTACAACCGGGTGTAATGTGTTTTAATGCGTTTTGGGTAACTTATAGTGATGGAGAAATGAGCTGCGTGTCATTTGAAAGTTTTATTGGATCTCGTCAGTTTTCCGCCAGAGCCGCTCTCGTCAGTTTTGTGTTCTGTGCACGATTCATATGCTCCGCTTTCCACGCAAAGCTGTTGTCGGTTAATGAAGATTTGATGAAAGAACTCGCCCCTCGATTGGACTCCCGTCATGTCAGAAAGTGGTAAGACTTAGTTTTGTGGAAGTTGCCATCGTTGATATTAATATTACTATTTTTAACGGGTCACAGGCACTTATCCTTTGAATTCAATTCTCATTTAAAATAATGTTGTCAGTTAACCAGTTAATAATCGGTTAACGAGCGTCGGTTGTTGGTTATGAAAAATAACCGAAATGAGCATCCCTAACACACACATTTTGCTCATGTCTGCTAATACGCTACTTGTCTGCTGTAAACAAAAAGCTGATTTTATTTCAACACATCCTCCTATCAACCCTATTGGCAAAGGGTATCTCAGGAACCGCACTCAAATGGTTTGAGTCTTATCTCTCAGATAGGTCATTCAAGGAATCTTGGAGAAGTGTAAAAAGTCACATAATCTAACTACCGGGATGCCTTAGGGCTCCGTTCTTGAACCACTTCTCTGTCTACATGCCATGTTTCTGAATGAAGGAACCTAATTATGCCTTTTCATATCACTGCTATGCCAATGATACCTAATTAGAGGCCGACCGATTTTATTGGCCGATATTAGTCATTTTCAAAACTATCGGTATCGGCATTTATAATGGCCGATAAATTAATATTTTAAAAATAAAATAAAAACGGACGAAACACTCTTTAACCAAGTCATGAGTGTTGCATTGTATAGTTTGTCCACCAGAGGGCACTCTACACAGTACCTGTTGTCAACACTCGTTTATAACGGGCCACACATCCTGCAACCTGCTGATCCAGCCAGAGTCAGGCGGGCGAATGGTAATGGTGTTATTACCTGGACGTCTGTGTGTCGGAGTTGAACATGCTTCATGTGTATCCTGCTTGTATCAAACTATTATTCTGCAAAATTATTCTAAAATATTCTGCATCTGAAGCTGACTGCAGCACAAGCTATATACTGGCTATAGCTGCTCGCATAAAACATAAGGCATTGTTGTTTGCCTACAAACCACTACTTTACCTAAACTTAATCACTTCAGACGTACCCTCTAGAAGCTTGCATTCTGTAAGTGAAAAATCACTTTGAATGACCTGCCCAACTTAATCTGAGCAGCTGAGTCCTTAGCCATCATCAAGAATTGGCTAAAACACATATCAATTTGACCCTCTAACTCTCTATTCTAATTCTATTCAATTTTTTTCTTTTTACAATTGACAAAAGTAAAAAAGGCTTCTAACACGGTCTTGTTCTTTTCTTTTTCTATTGTATCCATTTTTATTTTATTTATTATATAATTTTAAAAACCTTGCTATGTGTTCTGATTGCTTCCATTGTTCCAGTGTAAGTCACTTTGGATAAAAGACTCTGCTAAATGACTAAATGTAAATTTATTTAAAGAGCAGGATTTATTAACAGATAAGATATTATCCCAAAAAAAGATACTCACAAGTGTTCTCATTCTCTTTAGTCTGCATGATGTCATACGTCAATGACTTCTGGTTGATCTGAGCTACTGACTGCTTCAGATGGGCCATACAGTGCTTCTGCAGTGTCAGATACTCCTGCTTCAGGTTCAACCACTCTCTCCTGACAGTTAAAGCCCACTTCATTATTTCAACATCTCCCACAATACATAAATATTTATTAATCTTGACTTGAAATTGAGAGTATTACTTACTTTGAGAGGACTCTGAGTGGGATGACCTCCTCCCCTATTTTCAATCTCTCCTTGAGCTTCTTTTTTCTTTTCCTCTTTGCCTTGAAAACAGAATCGTCTTTCTTCTCAGATTCCATCTGTTCTTCATTTCTGCTCACAGTTGATAAATCTATGCAATAAAATAACAAATTATAAGTAAATGACAGCAACAACTATAAGGCCACTTCAAGTTGAAGAGTGAACAGTCACAGGAAAACAATTTTTTGCATGAGAGCAAAGTGACAGTTGGTGGCGCTAGAAGTTATGGGAAACTACATGTTGCAAACTATAGTCTATGGACCGCCATAGACATAAGTGCAGAGACAGTAGTAAAAGCAGCATGGATACCTTGGGTTTTGACCCCTTAATAAGATGACCAACAACAATAGGTGCCTGTGCATTTTTAGTGCATGGTCCCTAAATACAGCTGCAATTTTTTGAGGGCCAAAATGCAAAAATGCTGACTGAAGGTTCTTCAATAGATGATGACATGATGTTGCAAGAGCATGATTACAATAATTGCATAGCTGTTCATTTTAATCTTTAATCAAAATGTAGACATTTAACTAATTTGCATGACATAAAACACTGTAATGTGGTCAAATCAACTGTTAAACTAGTGTACTGTAACGTATATTTGTAATGTTAGCCAACGTCTTTAAAACATTGATTCCTTGGTTTCTAAGAAAAAAAAAAAAAAAAAAAAAAACACATTGGTGGTAAAACATTACTACTAGTTAATCGATAAAATCAGAAAAATTCCACAGCCCTATCAACGAAGTGTAACCCGTTGGCATATGTTGGTAAGACTTTGTTTAACCAGACTGAATGTTATGTTATGTTATGCCCAATAACAACTATGGTTCTGGTACGGTGCTGAGGACCAGACAGTTCTGGGTAGTGTGTAACATGCTGTAGACACAAATGCTGTGTGCGCACATGCTAAATCATTTGAATATACTGCCATCGTTGCTGCCAGTGGTGCAGTTGGAGATGACAAGAAACTTAAAAGCACCAATCTTACTGCATGTGATACAGGAAGATGCACTGTAAATATGTAATGAAATAGCTTTCAAACTTGACGATGCAATTAAGACGAAGAATTAAGTTTGAAGAATACTTTGTGACAAGCAAGAATGTCACATTTGAGAGATAAAATTTTTTCTCTGCTGATCAGAAACAAATTACTTTTGACCAATACCTTGCTGAACTGCATATACTTCCGAGATTTATGAGATTTACTGGTGAAAGAAAGAACAGTGCTCTCAGGGAGTGACAGGGAACTAGCTTTGATAATAGAGAAAGCTGTTAACACGTATAGAGCTGCTGAAATAACTTATGCACAAGCCAAGAAACTGCATATACTGTTGATGATGCTGCATTGCGCGAAGTAAAAAAGAGGAGCAGTACACAAAACAGCCAACAAAGCAAAGGGCATAGGAGTGAAAACCCCAAAAAGTCAATGCGGCAGATGTGGATCAACAAACATACAATGATCTTGCTCTGCTTATGAAAAAAAACATGCAATAGTCGTGGGAATCTTTTGCAAAGAAATAGATGACTACAGAACCCTCAAAATGTAACTCAGAACGCAAAAAATTAATTAGTTTACATGGGAAAGCTGGAAGTCATAAAGAAAACTGAAGAACTAAAAGTTTAGGTGAATCACTGCTGTCAAAAAATTATTTCAGAATATTTTTGATTGTCTGAGAAAGGGGTCAGACAAGCTGCAGGTGACGATATGTGTCTGAATCATTATTTCTGTGCTGCTATTTTTGCGAGTGTCCGCTGCTCTGTGTTATTATAGCTTCCTGTCTTCCTCCTGTAGTTTCTGCTGTAGAGATGAGAGGTTCTTTGAGCTGCTGAATACCTGATGTTCTCCGCAATATTCATTAACTAGATAAAATGAACGTTCGTTCTCAATATGAAGTTCACTCTTGATCATGTAAACAGGTCGACTGAAATAAATACACATAATGTTTTTGTTATGTTGAATTTCTATTTCTGAGATCAGAAATGAAGTGTGCCCCCCTATGAAAACGAAATGCCCCCATTGAAAATGTTCTGGCGACATCCCTGCGCAGGGATCCAATTTACTGTTATACATGTCTTTTCAGTCTTTTATTATCATTAATTCATCAGAAAAATTAGGATTTACATGAATAATAACTAATTATGTGCACATTTGACCATTACATGATTTTACTGATTTACACGTGAGAGTTGACTTTTACGAAAGAGTGAAACACCGATTTTCGGCAGTTCCCGGATATGTGCTCTGTCGTATCTGAACCACTAAATATTCCTTAGGAGACCAATAGATGGCCCAAAACTGCTTTTCCATGCCTATTTAGGCCTGAAAATATACTAATATGGACTTGAATCACTGATATGCATAACTGCATATTATATGTATCCCACACATTTAATCATCATGTGTTAATCACTCATTTTGTATGTGCGTCAATAACTTACGAATGGTTTGTACTTTACTTTTTTTTTACTTCTACTTTTGTAATTATCCTGCTTGAAATGTTTCTTTCCACCTATTCTTAGTCAGGTATCATATTCATGTTATTAAATTCATGTCTAGAATTACACGGCTTGTTCACTGAATCACAGACCGACTCAGTGATCCGCCGTAAAACAGTGATTCTGTTCAAATTCCCTATAGAATCTTAAATGATTCTGATTTACTTTTATTTGTATATTTGAGCTAATTTTGTCCTTACATAAACTGAATATTTTGAAAATGTTTGTGAACTGTTTGCATTTTAAATATTTACCAAGTAAATATACAACCATGTTAAAATGCAGTGCATAAAACTTCAAGCCATGAAAATACAATGCATTAAAATGCAAGCACTGTTAATTGCAAAGTATTTTTTTTTTCGATTTGTGGAATTCAACAAGCTTTTTATTTCAAATACTTTCGGCAGGATTTTTGTTCCATAGTCTTCTGTTTAGAGCAATGCATGGGCCTCAAATGTAGCCCGACCCTGGGCCAAGATGCTCAGGCCCTAGCCCGACATTTTATTCTACCCATGTCCAATAGCTTATAACAATTACCAGCCAAGTCTGCTTACTAATGTTTCGGCTATTGAAATAGTTTTGAAATTTTGTTTTGTGTTTTTTATGAAGGTAATTTAATAAAATGCTTTGCCAGGGAAGGTTAACAGCAGTTATGTGTTAACAAGTTCATCCTCTGCTTGCCAGGGAAGTATTCTAAGTGACCTGTTGTGTCAGGAAGACTTTAAAAAAGAAGGGTTGGAATGCCAAGCTAATTCCAACAACTGAGAAAGGGGGAAAGATACCCCTTCATGGACAGACAGTGAGTTCAAATCATTGTTAGGAGAGCACATGGACTCTGATAGAGTCAGACATATTTGATTTGATAAAAAATGGTTTTGATCCAGAAAAAGACTGCAACTGAAGAGGAGCCATAACAAGGTCTTAACCAAAAGTGATTAAAACAACTAAGTCACTACAACCTTAAGCCCTGAAGCCATAGAAACAACTTGCTGATAACTTGCTATCAGTGCATGAAGATTTTTCTCAGCTCAAGAGAGAGTAGTCCAAAAAGATGCGGTTCTATGACATGTCTCTAGCTAAAGCCACCCAGCTAATGTCACAGATCTTGACAGAATCAGAATTCAAACATTTCTAAAGTGCTGTAAATAATTCAAAGTTTCAACAAGCTAGTAAAGGTGAAAATACCTTTTCCATCAACCCTCTATACAGGTCCTGGGCTACAACATTGACACTAATGGAGTCAGTATGGACAAGAACAAGGTTCAAGCCATCACTGATTGGCCAACCCCCAACTCCGTCAAGGACCTCCAGGGGTTCCCAAAGGGTTTGCTATTTTTTTAATAGACGTTTTATTTAGAACTATAGTACCCTAACTAGCCCTCTAACCTCCCTACTTAAGGGGGAAGCCCCTTGTCCTGCCCTGGACCCCAGTAGCTACTCAGGCCCTCCAAACCATCAAGCAAGCCTTCACTTCTGCACCCATTCTTGTACACCCCAATCCTCAACTTCCCTTTAGAGTGGAGGTAGACACATCTACCACAGGAGTAGGAGCAGTGTTATCTTAGCAGCTGGGGATTCCTCCACAGTTTCGTCCATTTGTTTTTAACCCTCTGGAGTTGGCAAATGCATATGCAGTTTGAGGCGTCTTCTTCTAATGACGCCAATAAGAACTTAAATTACACATTGAGTTTTGATCATACAGATAAGAGCAATACATCAATCGAATCTGTGAAGGGTCTACTTTAATTTGTATACACATATAATAACAACACAACTTTGTGCATTTCGAAAATGAAGAAAACAAATAGGGTGGGCTGCCTGACGCATTGGTCTGCATGATCTTCAATGAGCAAAGTCACTAAAATGAAACTGAAACTCAGCAAAATCTCCACAAAGAGACATGAGAGTTATATCTGTAGAAAGCTTGATATGTCTACTATTACTCTAAGACAGTCTAATCGAAAACAAATATTCTGCGATAAAGTAATTCATATGAAGCCAGCATGATGTCCAGTCTTTTGCGTCTCCTTCATTATCTCTTAATGTGAACACGCCCCTGCGCCGCAAGCACAATAGGTATGATAAGCATTCATGCGAAGCAAGGTGGTCAAAGTACACAAATCAAGTACTTGAGTAAAAGTACAGATACATACTATAAAACATTACTCCAGTAAAAGTAAAAGTACTCCTTTTTCGATTTTACTTGAGTGAAAGTACAAAAGTACTTGTTTTTTTATGTACTGCAATTTTTTACGGTCTACTTAATTTTATATAGCAAATCTTTTTTCATAATCTTACTGCTCAAAATACCTGGGATTTTTGACGATCATGATGTAGTTATGTTCAGTGCAATGTACCTGAGAAACAGATTTAAGGGTCTAATTTTCACCAGTAAGAAAAAGGTGTTTTAAAGCATAGGCTATTGTTTTGCAGAACGTCACAGAACGTTATATATGACATGAGAATAAGTTAGGATAAACATTTAAAGGAAAATATGATACTTTCTTTTTTTTTCTCAAACCTTGTCTGTGTTCTAAACACTCATGGACAAATGCAAGGTCATTACTTCACCATTGTACACACAACTGTTAATTACTGTAGTTACTTGAAAATCAAATCCATTCTTTTTCCCCAAGAAATTATATATAAAAACTATTTGGACATTATCTAAAAATGACTATAACAGCACCAGCAAGCTTGTTAGCCAAATAATCAGCATTAACGTTAGATAAAAATATTTAGACCTACTTATCTTCAGTATATGGTTATGAATAAACATTCATATCTGTCTACTCGGCTAGTTGATAAACAATATAAACACATACGTTGTTAGTAACTTAGTAACTTTACGCATCATTAGTCACGGCAGTTGTTCAGTTCACTGGAGACTCGCTCTGAACGGATCGTTTGAATCAATCGGATCGTTCAAATTCGAGAATGAATCATTTGGTGCGATTTGCGAACCGATTGAACAGGTTCATTAAAAAGAATCAGTTTGTTAATGAATCGCTCGTCTGCATCTCGCTCGGAGCACGTGATATATGAGTAATGATATGTCTTTTGAAATGTACTGAAGTAAGAAGTACGATCCTTTGCATAGGAATGTAGTGAAGTAAAAGTTGCTAAAAAATAAAACTACTTCGGTAAAGTACAGATACCTGAAAAAAGTGAGCGGCATGTAAACACCCACAAACAAAGCAGCAAGAGTTTACCTGAAATTCATCCCGGATACTGTACACTTCGTGCTGAGAGGAATAAGGCAGAATTCACCTCAGAAAAAGACACGCTGTGATAAATAATTACTTCAAGAAGACGCGCTCAGAGGAATAAACTTCAGATTACATAAGACAAGAGGAGTGCAAACTCGAGCGAGTCACGGAGTGATCATTATAATGAGTGAGTAATGTGTATTTATTGTATTAGTTTGCTTGTTATTATTGTATAAACGTGAACAAATTGGATTGTTTTGGTTTTCCCGAACTATGATTCCTGAATTAAATGTTTGAAATAGAGTTAAATACTTTGAATATGACAGGGTTCTGCCGATAGACGATAGTATTGTGTATCGACAATAGTATCATGTAATGACGACAGTCAGAGCTATCAACGATACCAGATGTTTTTGTCGATAATCAAAATATTGGGCTCATTCTCCTATTAATGTATAAAATTATTATTATTATTATTATTATTAATCAGCCTATTATTATTGGGCTACCATTATCGATTTGCCCCACTATTTCACTTTTGTACCACACATACAGGCAAATTAGTGCTAAAAGAGACATCTTTTAAACACCCGTGACAGCTATGTTTTCTTTTTCATTTTCTTTTACAGCACATTAACTAAAAAACACTGTTGCTTGTTCTTCATCATCGTTATAATCATTTTAAAAATGCAGTTAATAAGTTATCAGCCCAAAACAGGGCTCGTCCATACACTCTCTCTTTTCTAGCACTTTAGATACAGTTGCTCCTTTGCGTTTAAGAAAGGTAAAAGAAAACAGTTTGACTCCGTGGTATAATGAGCACACTCGCACCCTAAAAGAGCAGAGCAGAAAATGGAGCGTAGCTGGAGGAAAACAAAGCTAGAAGTGTTTCGTTTAGCCTGGCAGGAAAATATGCTAACTTACA
>JAUYWG010000040.1:22776339-22789233 GCA_034779775.1 Enteromius afrohamiltoni
CTGGAATGAATTTTAGATCTTTAAGTCCATCTCATGAAAAATCGGAGCAGAAACAAAGGTGTTGCGTTTATATTTTTCTTGAGTGTGTATATATATGAAATAATGCTTCAAAAAAATTATCACTATCCACCAGCATTACCAAGCTTTGAAGAGCATTTTTCAAAAACTTATATATACGATTTATATATATAACTTATATACATCTAGGATAGCTTGAGGCCAAGTAAATTAATGGTGTAATTTTCATTGTGTGAACTATTCCTTTAATGTTTTGTTGATTGAGTAACATTCATGACACAAAAAAGCCTCTTTAAAATATGTGAACCAATATACTACACAATATATAATTTTCTTTATCAACTGTTTACCTTCACCCAAGCAATATGCAGACATGAATTTCAACAGTTTTGCACGTATATCATTTAAGGCACAAACAGACTTGGAAGTGAACAGAATTCAGTGCTCACGGGCATCTGCATGTCTACATTGGACGTGAGGGGCGACAAAACACAAGAGAACCAATTATAATCCGTAAAACAGTCTACACTGGGCACAGCGTGACAAATCCCGGATTAATATAATACGTAATAAACATTACTTGATGCTGGACTGGTGTGAACTTTACAATAAGGTTCACAAATTCCCATAGTAAACTCTAATAAAAAGCATTGCAAGTAAATTACTCACATATATGACTAAATCTTCACTCTGGGCGAATAAATAATGTCTAAAATTAGCCATTTACTAATTCATTCTTAGATTTGACTTATCAGTGTGTGAGTTTGAGGCAAAGTATAAATTTAGCTAGAGCACACAATATATTCATGAACATCTTGTCAGTAAATCGGGTTCTTAAACAAGTGTGCTTTCACATGGAGCAGCATTTACTACACAGAGCCATTGTTCACTGACAAGCTGCTTAAAACCAAGTTTACAATCACATGATTGTGGAGATGCAGTTGATTAAAGTGGTTTTTAAAGTGGTTTTGCGCAGCTTATCTGGTTGTTCAAGTGCAATGTACCGCCAACCTTAAAATCATCACAGAAAAAAAAAAAAAGTTTAAATAAATAAATAAAAATACCTTTTATCTTACTCTCCACATATTCCTCCTCTTCTACTTTTCTTATTTTGAATGACATCACATCTTGGTCTTCCCCAACTAATGCCTCAGAACTGTGGGATCTTCGTCTTTTCTTTTCAACGTTCTTGCTTGTGCTGTTGACCAGCATTGCAGGGTTTTCCATTTTAGATTCATCTGATGATTGCTTTGGCACACTGGTAACTGAAGTCCCTAACATTCCATCTTTGTCCATCTCATTTACAGTCATTTCTTCACAAGCACTGTTTTTGAGATCATTTCGAGACCTTTTTTTCTTCTTTTTCTTGCTATCCTCCTCATGACCTTAAAGTAAAAACAAGAGTTGCTTATATCTAGATAATTTAGAATGTGGTGCCAGAAAAACACAAACTAGCACAAATCTCCACAAATCATGCACAATTACATTGCTCCCATTGACAAGTGCATTCCAAACGACTACATAATGGCACACCTGTGATAAGGATGATCCCTTTGATTTGAAAAATGCTCATGAACCATTTGATACACGGTACACGTTTTCTATGACTGCAGTGATTAACCGGTTCCGCTATTAACCCTATTAAAACAGAACGGGAATGTTGCAGCTTTCCCAAACCTAAAACAAATTTACACTAGCAGTGCACTGGCTTAAATGACGCACTTATAGAGATACGGACCATGCATTATTAAGTGTGACAGAGGGCTAAACAGATCCTTTATATTCACTGGAAAAATGTCTGTCGATAGTGTGAGAGCATTTTGGGTACACCAAGGAGGTGTCATTTAAATATTGCCGTACAAAACTGCTGCTGAAGAATGAATGCAAAATGAATAACGGATGGCTAGATGTACATTGAATGATTTTAATGCATGGCGCAAACCACCTGACGCAAAGCTATGAGCTCAGCATTGTGACCCCTTCAGATGAGAAAGAAATTGAAAGTGTGGTAAGATCACATTTTTATAAATCAGTTATCAACTTGAATTAAGTATTTGGTCAATCGATTGAGAGAGAGTTGACAGTTGTGTGTGTGAATTAGTCTATATTACCCATGGATGACCATTGATTATAATTATATTTTAATTCATTTCCATTAGGGCAGCAACAACTAATCGATAAAATCTTTAATTATCGATAATTAAATTGGTTGTCAACGAATGCCGTTAACGATTAGTTGGGCTGCTCACATTACCGAGGAGTCCAACGACAAGACGCACAAATAAACACAGATACGCTTGCACAATGGATGTTACAGCAGCGTCTGCAGGAAAAAGGGCATGCTTCAAATCCTAAACGCCTCTACTAAACGTTGTATAGTAAGTGTTTTTGTTTAAACTGACTTCGGGACAGTCCCGCTAGATCTGTTCATTTGCTACACATTGCACAATCACCTCATGAGCAAAAGTAATTAGTTTAATGGCACTACTTATCTTAAATTACACAGTGCGAATAGAGTAGAATATTACATTTAGTAATTGTTGTTCATTAGTGAGGCATCGACCAATAAAATGACTTCATTCCCACCCCACCCAAGCCCCTGACTCTGCTCTCTCAAGTTTGCAAGTGCACAAGTTTTGCTACAGAAATATCACAAAAAAAGAACAAAAGTCAAAGCGCAACCATTTGAGGTTGTACTGCCAGATCTGAGAGGTTGTGAGGGCCGACTTGTGGTTGTAAAGCGAAACTAAAGTAAAGTGCAAAGATAAATGTGTAGTACACAATTGTGTTTGTCATTTTGTTTATGTGAATGACATTTTACACATTTGTAACCATTCATCTACAACTTCAAATTCAAAACACAGGTGTTCTGAGTTTTGACTGTGTGTGCAAATCGATAGATGCAGCTTTTTACATCAGAGCTGTGAGTATAAATTTCAACACACACTGTCAACTTGCCATCTACAGTTATTGTTAAAAAGAAAACAAATGTTGATTTGCATAAAGTGCTCTACTTTGCATACTCAAATGCGGTTATTTATTTATTTATTTTCAGAAAGAGACAACTTAGCATCAGTGAGTGCATTCAAAAAAGAAATCCCACATGCACTCCTCAACAAGCAGCCACTATAATAGATTTCTAGTGTATATATTTCTATATTTTTTTTTGATATTTCAACAAATTCTGCTGCTTAATATCATTTTCAGCATGGTTTGTTCTAATTTCATAATGTGAATATAATAGGAGTACAACAATTGTTTTGCTTTTTTTTTGTATTTATATTTTGGATATTTAGAGAAGTTTTACTGTTCAAAAACAAACTCTTTTTGTCTTTCATTTAAGGTTTAAAACGTCTAAATTAAAGATCATTAAACTCTATATGTGGCTTTTGCATTTTTTAAGTACATTATACATAAATAATACCCTGATTTATGGATTTATACAGTTATAAGCAAAACATCATATATTAAAGAAATGTTTAGTTTTTTTCAGATCAATCAAAAAAATAATAAATCGCCCAACTAATAAATTATCAAAATAATCGTTAGTTGCAGCCCTAATTTCCATCATTAGTAACGGTTTCCCCTGCGGGTTAAATAAAGTTAATATTAGTCGTATATTAATAATACTTCAGAAACTTTTATTTACTATGCCTGTTGTAGTATTAATCATACGTAAAAAACCATGGTTAGCCAATTTTTCACCATTTCTAAAAAGCCAGTGATAAATAACACTTTAATATCTAAAGAGTGTTCATGTGATTTCATTCATTAGTAATGTTATGAAAAGAATAAATGCCTAATAATCATCAAAATCATCAAACCGTGATTATTCTTCAAACTATAATCATATCAACAAAATCTACAATCGTTGCATCCCTGCATGTGTTGTTACACTCTTAACTGTAATAATATACAAGCAGCTTTTCACAATACATATCAATATGTTACCTTGTTTGTCCTGGATAGCCTCAAAAGGTATAATCTTTTTCTTACAAGTCTTAGGGAAGATCCCTGGCTTCCTTGGAGCATCTTCTGGAGGATTGTTCAGCATCTGTCATTTTTAGAGTACATTTTACTCCAACTTGAAATTGTACAGTATTGTGTTACTGTATACTGTATTATTACACATTATGCCGTTTCTATACTCATCCCAACAATACCTGGTTGTAGGATCCTGTCAGTATGTCCAAAACTATATTTTCCACATGGTGATTATTAATGTCATATTTATTATTACTAACAATATAGTACATTTATAGATGCCACAAGTTACCTGTATAGATTTTTGTGCTTGTTCTTCTGTCTCAAATTCCACAAATGCAAACCCTTTAGGATGTCCTGTGGACTTGTACCTAGGGATACTAACATATACCACATTTCCACACTTGCTAAACACTCGCTCCAGCCAAACATGAGTCACTGACTTTGGTAACAACTCCTGAAACAGAATAGATTTAAGAGGGTATAAATTAAAATAATGTACACAACATAAAAGTTAAAATAATATGAAATTAATGTGGACTCATAAACTACCACATAAACTGTGCGGTTGTCTACATCTTTTGGGCTTTCACCAAGTGGATCCTTTCGTCGTACATGAGTTCCCTGAAGATTTACCTTAAGAGAACATAATTATTATCACTACAAATATTAAAAACTAAAACTTTCTCTCTGATAAAGGAAAATAAAATTAAAATCAGGCAAACCATACCTCCACTACTGCGGAATTTTTAAGAGCCCGGGCTATCAACTTGGCATCTGTTGTCAATTTTTTCATTCGGTTGAATGACGTGAGCACAGATATGTCAACATCTACAATAAAACAATAAAAAAGTTAAGTGCATCATATTAACGTGCATCATGAAATATGAACATAACACTGATATATATACATCCATCTCGTGACTGTTCGATGATATTCTTCATGAATCTGTCCTTGTGAAGATTTACATCACCAAACCAGAATTCAACCTGCTTCTTCACTTCGGCCAGCAGCTGTTTCACCCGAGATCGCTTCTTTTTTTCGTTCTCATTCTTCTCACTATGGTATGAACATGCGGCATCTCCTCCCGAGGAAATCTTCTCTGTGTCTATCATTTTACTATGACTGTTGGTTAAAAGTCAGAAGATATCTGTAAGAACATTATCTGTACATAACCAAATTATGTCGAACTAGACTAACTAACAACCACACATTCTTAATTTAACTTTCTAAATAACATAAATTTACAAATATCAATTTACACTAGAACGGACACAGCCATTGATAACAACCTTTAAAATGTTTTACAAACAAAACGGCAAAACAAAAATCTCTATGTTACCTTTGTGTTCGACAGTAGTAGTACAAAATCTACTCATATGGGCTAACACATGTCGCACAAAGATGACGTTGATGCAGTTCTTAGAGTTCTTCTCCTTCTTCTTTTGATTTTTATTGGCGGATTGCTTTCTTAACAGAGCATTACCGCCATCTACTGTGGAAGTTGGAACAGAAATTCAATATCCAGGCCAATCAAATAGTTCCTTCAATGTTGCTGCGTGTTCAGCTCCTCCATCTACAGCACAATCCCTTCTCCGCACAGAGAATTGGAATACTGATACTTCTAAAATCATATTAATAATAAAAAGGATCAAATTACCTATATTTTGTGCATTAAACCAGTACTTCTCAGAAACCATATTAAAACACTATTCCTTCCTGTTATATTCAAAATGTTATTTATACCCTTCCTTCAAAAAGTCTTCAATTAATCTTTTTAAAAATGTAATCCTCTCTAGAATATTTATCACAGTATAACAGTAGGCTACATGTCCCACTGTTTCTCTGCTACACCACTCACACATCCCTGAAGGATGTTTCCCTATTACTTTTAGCAGGGATGGGCAGTATTTTAAATAAATGTATTTAAAATACGTATTTGAAATACAAAATACTATTTTGTAATTTGTATTTTAAAGCCTTTGGGAAAAATCTAATGTAATTTGTATTTAAATACATTTAAGATGAGTATTTTGTATTTTCAAAATACATGAAATACTTTGTGTCAATCAGCCTTTTCATAAGGGTGCAACCTTAACAATCATGCATGTGAGCTGCCTGCAGCATTTCTCAGTTTTCTGCATTAAGCTAAGTGTGTCATCATGATCAATTCCTTGTTGATTAAAGATAAATTGGTGCATCATTCAGATTTGCCTTCAGTAAACATGAAAGAATAAAAAAGCATGGACACGTGTAGGAGAAAAATAAAAATATTGCCATTAATCTATTCACAAAGTTGTGTTGGGATCTGGGTCTATTCTACGCATGCTATGATGACTTTCACCTTGATAGCGCGGATGTATACCTAGCTGAATTGCACTGTAGCCCTATTCGGACGGGACTAGTTTTCTAAACTACGTGTGAGCTTTGATTCTTATCACCTGTTGTCTGTGATTTTTATGTAACGTTACCATTTATGAGGTTTTATTTATTAATATAGAAATGAAATGAAAAACTTTTGAAAGCTTTTATTTAGTACAGCGTCAAACAGGCGGAAGTCAAACACAGACATAAGACACAACGAATGCAAGGCAAAGACAGTACCAGATTCATGCAGGAGGTTGGGGTATCAGGCAGAGTTCAGAGATCGGTATCCAGGCAGAAGTTCGGGGTATCAGGCAGAGTTCGGTAAACAAAGGCAGTCTGGGTCAAAAACAGGCACTCAAAATAATAAAGTACAAACGCTCAGTAATGCAGCCGGGGCAAACAAGAATTTGTGATGTGGTGCTCTCAAGGCAGAGTATAAATACTGGCTGGGAATGAGCAACACCTGCAGCGTGAATCAAGGCAGTGAGCTGATGAAAAGAATCCGGGTGGACACTAGTACTTGTGTGATGTTTCCCGCTGAAGATATCGAGTGGAGAGCCAGACCCATTTACTAGGTTCGTAGGGCAGATAAGGACGAAGATGGCAATCTGCTTGGTCCGTGAACCTCCGAACAGCCAATGCTAGGTGGACGTGAGCCTAGGTTTCTTCACTCTGGTGGAGCCAGTGATCCAATGCAGGTAGGTTCGAGGGTTCTCCGGACCAGGGGAATAGAGGCGGCTGAAATCCTTGCACGCATTGAAATGGGGTCATTCCTGCCCATAGCAGGAAACGACTCCATTCGTGCTGGTTTTGGTAACAATAGCTGCGGAGTAATCGGGTTAGTTCCTTGTCCATTTGTTCGACTTGTCAGTAGGCTTGGGGATGATATCTGGAAGTGACACTGACATTAATGTTAATTTTTTCACAGAAGGCTTTCCAGAGGCGTGAGGTGCATTGTGGTCCCCTGTCCGAAACGATATCCTCTGGTAGACCGTAATACTGGAAGACTTGATCCATTATGATCTCTGCTGTTTCCCAGGCAGTAATGTCAGGTAATGACAGCGGGAGGATGTGACCCTTAGGAGGCGTTGCTCCTGGCTGAAGATCGATGGCGCAATCAGTGGGTCGATGAGGTGGTAGTTGTGTTGCCTTTACCTTGCTGAACGCCTCTCGCAGGTTGTGGTATTCGTGGGGTAGGTGCTCTAGGAAATCTGGCTCTGGAGTGAGGTCAGGTAGTTGCTCAGGTTGAGGTGAGGTGAGTGCATTCAATCCTTTGAGACAGTGCTTGTGGCAGTGACTGGACCAGTCAATAATCTCTTTCTCAGTCCAGGAAATGGTGGAATCGTGCCGCTCCAGCCAGGGTAATCCGAGGATGACGGGGTGTTCGGGTGAGCAGATGGCGAACAGATGAATGATTTCCTGGTGGAATGCTCCGATGTGCAGGAGAACGTCTTTGGTGGTGGTGGTGACTCTCCCTGTGAACAAGGGACGACCATCTAAGGCTGCCACTCCCACGTTGTTTCCACATGTGGAAAGAGAAAGTTCACATTGCTTAGCAAACTCATTATCAACAAATTTTCCTTCTGCCCCTGAGTCTATCAATCTCCTTTCCCTGAACACACAATTTAATGGGTATTGTCATTGAACTGAGAAAGGAGCTAAGGAGCAGATTAGTGCGACTTTGCTCTCATCTGTGGGAAAACTCAGCAGGTTTTGATTGAAATATAATGAGCATTGTAGCAGGAAACCCTGGCATTTACCTGCAGTCCCGTCTAATTTCTCAGGTAGAGAAATGGAAGTGGAGCTGTTCAAGGCGGGCATGGGTTGTGGTGGAGGCGGGGCGGCGATGGAGAGTGGAGCTGGAGCTAAGGCCGATACAGACGCTGAGAGAGAATGTAGTGTTTAAGCGATCTCTTCCGTCAAACGATTCAAGCGATCTCTTCCGTCAAACGATTCAAGCGATCTCAGTTGAATCCATTTGCGTACAGCGTCAAGCAGGCGGAGGTTAAACACAGACATAAGACACAATGAAGGCAAGGCAAAGACAGAACCAGATTCAGACAGGAGGTTGAAGTATCAGGCAGAGTTCAGAGATTGGTATCCAAGCAGAAGTTCGGGGTATCAGGCAGAGTTCGGTAAACAAAGGCAGTCCGGGTCAAAAACAGGCAGTCAGAATAATAAAGTACAAATGCTCAGTAATGCAGCCGGGGCAAACAAGACTTTGCGATGTGTTGCTCTCAAGTAAATACTGGCTGGGAATGAGCAACACCTGCAGCGTGAATCAAGGCAGTGAGCTGATGAAAAGAGTCCGAGTGGAAACTAGTACTCAGCTGATGACGGTTTGAGAGCGCCACAGAGGTCTCGGTTGTTACAGAAATTGAACACCTCAGTATTTCAAAATGGCAAAACCAAATATATCAAACAAGTCAAACTTAAATTCCGAGCTGATTTTGATTTGATTTACCTTTCTGTCTCAGAGGAGGGCAATATTTTTATTCAACTTCAACAAAAGCAGCCATGTTATTAATGTGTAACTAATTAATGTGAAAAACCCAAGGGAAACTCTGAGTTTTCCGTTTCAAAAAGGCAGGTTTGTCAACCCCGAGAAAGCAGGGTAACTTGTCAAGCCTGTTTCTGAAAGAGAGGTAACTATTACTCAGAGTCAGTTACCATGGTAACTTACTAACCTAACCTGGTCGGGAGCAGGTTTTATTCTCTAAACTCAAAAGTTTCTGTCGGTCTCCTCCCCTTTATTTAAGACACAGCGTTTTTTTCTCGCCATAGCACAAACAGATAAGAAAGTTACGAGAATGGCTCGTCCTTTTTTGGAGGATCCCATAAATGAAGAGGCTGAACTTCGCACCGGGGAGGCAGAAGCCCGTACCTTAAATAGGCAGAAAAAGTGCGGGCTAAGGGCGGAAGCGCCCGGGGTACGTGGGTGAAAAAGGGTCCGGGTGGAAACTAGTATTCAGGGGAGGGTTCCCGGCCGTCTTCCACTCGACGCCCACTCAAATCCGAAACAGATTGTAAGCACACCACAAGTCCAACTTAGTGAAGATTCGTGCAGTGCAGAGTTGTTCGAGGGCGGCAGGTACCAGGGGCAGTGGGTAACGGTACTTGACGGTGCAATCGTTCAGACCCCGGTAGTCGATGCATGGGCGTAGGGTTCCATCCTTCTTCTTAACAAAGAGGAATCCAGCTGAGATGGGTGACGTGGATGGACGGATGAAGCCCTTAGCGAGTTCCTCCTTGATGTAGTCCTGCATGCTTTGAGTCTCAGGCTGGGATAAGGGGTAGATCCGGCCCCTGGGTGGCGCTGCACCTGGTAGTAGGTTAATTGCACAGTCTGTGTCTCTGTGTGGGGGTAACTTGGTGGCCTCCTCCATGCTAAACGCCAGGTGCAGATCGTGGTAGGCTTGGGGTAGTGCCTCTAGTGGTGGGTGTGCTGGTGGTGGTCTGGAGGCTTTAGGCGAGCTTGGCTTCCCGAGGTGCAGGTGACAGGCGGGGGACCACCGGGTGATCTTAAGTTCCCTCCAGGAGATCGTGCCCGGGTTCTTCTTAGCCGATCTGCATGGGCTCCTCGGTGGCCATGCTGGGGTAGCTAGGAGGTGCAGGAATGAAGCGGCGGGAACGGAGGAGGTGATCAGTCTTTATTGCCAGCTCCATATACTGCTACAGGGAGAGTCCTTCATTGCTGCAGGCGAGTTCAGTTTGCAAATCCTCCCGTAGGGCGCGCCGAAACAGAGTCTTTAAGGGCTTCTTGTCCCAGCCCGTCTGAACGGCCAGCATACGGAAGGTCACCGCAAAATCGGCCGCGGTGGAAAAGCCCTGCCGTAGATTAATCAGTTCATCCTCTGCCTCTTTACCATCAATAGGATGGTCAAAAACCTCCCGGAACTGCTGCAGGAAATTGTGGTAAGAGGGGAAGTTCATCAGCTGTCCCTCCCACAGCGTGGTGGCCCACTGAAGCACTTTGCCGGTTAACAATGAGCAAACCAGCGACACCTTGCTATCGTCGGTGGTGTATCCCTAAGACTGCTGATTCAAATAGATGGCACACTGGAGGAGAAAGCCTTTACAGTTGCCGGGAGAGCCGTCATATTTCTCTGGGAGCGCCATCTTAAAAGAGCCGTGAGCAGGTGCGGCCAGCGGGGAAATGGCGGGCGCCGCGGGTGGTTCCGGCTGGGGCCCAGGACGATGCTTAACTGCTGGTGGTGAGTAGCCAATAATAATCCCTGTCGAGACACTTCTGACATAACGTCTTGTAAAGCCGCTGGATCCTGTTGCGGCGAAGTTATCTGTGACCAAATCACAGACCAAATTGAGAAAATTTTACAAAGTAACAAAGAATTGATGTCTGATGATAGGGTTGAGATCGCGGCCAACTTGGTCATGAACAGGCTCGGTGGCGGGGGGCAGAAACGTAAACTTACCAAACAGCAGGTGATCAAATGAAAAAAGATGTCACTCTTTGCCCCTATCAATATCGCAAATAATTTAGACTGCGTGACCTGTCTTGCACACTTTCTTGACCCACAACTGCCCTTCAACTGGACTTCATGATATAATAAAATTTGAACATCACTGCAGCATACAGTACGAACTTAACAAACCCGGTGCCAAACACATATGTAGACCTTCCTAGTGCGGCGACTGTCGCGAGGAGCTACACGATGGCGGTAAGCATTTATGCTACATACAGCCCAGAGCCCCCACAGGATTAGGTGAGAGCGTCTAATTTTTTACGACTTCAAAACATGCTAAGAGAACGATCGACATGTTGATAATTTTGCGACTACACTTACAGCGGTAAGCGATTCATGGCACGAGGCACCGACTGCGAGGAGAAGTTAATCAAAACAAAAGTTTTTATGGGTACGACAACATGTCCGATAAAGAACAGACAAAGTTTGACGCATAGTACGCTACAGTCGTCGAGAAAAAGTTTTGTTTCGAAAGAGAGCTGTAAGGGTACGGCATGAACGATGTGATCCTGTTGAGCGAGGCCTGTGAGAAATACAGGCACGAATTCATAGAATGCACTGGAATCGACCTGTGGGGAACCAACCATATGAAATACGCAGAATCATTAATTAAATTTCCTCACTGCCCAACGTAGACACCAGAATCAACGGTAGTCACTGGCGCCACGTTGTCTTGACTAACACCCTCTTTTGGAAAGGGGGAAGAATACCCCCTGGCATGTTTACAGCTTAAAAAAGAGTTATCTGTTGGTCTCAGACACACAGACTAAACATCAAACTCAGGAATGATGGACTCCAGTGACTCTTCGTGACACTAACGCAATTAACGTGCAGACGTTAAAGTCACCAGATTGGGACCATCTGGCTTTTCGAGTGTGAACTTTGACATCCAGCAGCGCAAACTCAGGACAGGGATCATTTACATAAACAATAGCTTTAAATCATGGGCTGGGAATTTCTGCATTTGTGTGTCGAAAAGAACATTCACTTGGTGCATCTTCTCCACAAAAGATCCACAATAAAACGCATCCCAGAGAGACGGCAGCGGCAAAGTCCAGAGGGAACCAGAGGAGGTCAGAGAGACTTTCAACCAACCACGTATCTGCTCTCATTGCAACAAACAGATCAGCAGTACAGCCAAAGAGCCAACCAGCAACGACACCAGGAACCCGAGATCCAATCAGAACAACGCAGACCGCAGCAGACACACACATCCGCTGAGTTTGGTAACATGAACAATTTCCTTCTCGCTCATGGTGTATAAGTAAGATTCGTTGCTAGGGCTAACAATCTCTGCTTAATTGTTCCTTGTTGGTTGTGATTTTGAACAGTAGTGGAAAATACTTTCAGTTCTCAGTAACTTCATCTCCCATCTCTAGAAAGTGTGAGTGAATGTGTGTGTATGAGTGTGATCTTGTTAATCCTAGGTAGTAGCATTTGAATAGTAGATTATTTGTCAACAAATAAATTGTGTTTCATTTATTAAGCTTTTCAGCTAAAGAAGAGATCATAAGCCCACAAGAGTGCAAAAGCTTATTTCTCAGTCAGAGAAAGCTTTTTTATTGAGTTTCAAGAAGAAAGCTTGCCAACATGAAAGTTGTTCCTAACTTATGAAATGCAATGTTATTTGCAATGCAGAATTTGCCCCCTTTTAGTATATTTCATGTTTTGGGCTTGCAGAGTCATTTTTGAACACAGAATGATTAAAATAAGGCTTCTAAGAAAACAAATGCTGTTTTTGAGATTTTCAGCTTAAGAAGAGATCATGAGCCCACAAGAGTGCAAAAGCTTATTTCTCAGTGAGAGAAAGCTGTTTTATTTAGTTTCAAAAAGAAAGCTTGCCAACATGAAAGTTGTTCCTAACTTATGAAATGCAATGTTATTTGCAATGCAGAATTAGCCTTTTTAGTACATTTCATGTTTTGGGCATAGGCCCACAAGAGTGCAAAATCTTATTTCTTTTATTTCTTCTTGAAAGTCAATAAAAAAGCTTTCTCTCACTGAGAAATAAGATTTTGCACTCTTGTGGGCCTATGATCT
>JAUYWG010000040.1:22789333-22803298 GCA_034779775.1 Enteromius afrohamiltoni
GTGTACGACCCTTGCCTGTTGACTACCCGTAATAAAGTTGCAAATGGATCCGCACGAATCCAGTGTTCCATCACAGAGTGTCAGTGTAATAAGGTACCAATAAGGAGAATTGACCGAAAGTATTTCCAAGAAATTAGATATGTCATGGAAATACTGTGGAGTCCTTTATAAACGAGTGTTTAATTATTATATGATATATATTATGATAGTGATATGAATTCATATAGTTAATATTAATATTAATAGTTAATATGAAAATAGGACTAATTGAAGATTACATAATTTTACTTAGATACATTTTTATCTAAATAATCTGCTATTTTAATAGCCATGTGTAAACTTTTTGTACCTACTGCAGATCATGACATTGTGTAAGAAATCGAGAACAGCAAAGAACTGTAAACAAGAATGTTCTGGTAAGTAATTGTGTGCCTCTCTCTGATGGCATCACAAGGGGGCACTCATTCGCCAATAACAGGCCTCTGGTGGGGATGTAGAGTGACAAGTGGCTGTCACAGGTAGATGTGTGTGGAGCCTGTGGCAGTTCTGTATGCAAACATCAGTGTCTTTGATGCAAGCAGCAACTGAAGAAGAGATGAAGACCAAATCTTGTTGCTGCTTTCTAGATCATTTGTTTGCACATGTTGTAAGTCTAGCCAGAAGAACATTGCAATAGCCCAGTATGTCAATAAGAAAGCCTAGGCAAAAGGTTTGTGGAACATGCTCAGTTAGGAAGTACCTGGATCCTGCTCATCATTAGCTCACCAGAAAAGGTTACCCCAAAATTTGGGATTATTGTTTATCATTATGACCTATTCTTTAATTTAATGCTGAGATATCCACTATAAAATATTTCTAAGTTAGGACTGTATATATAGGAGAAAAGGGGCATCATCAGAATAATCAGATTCTTTTGTTTATTTCAATATATAACAACAGACAAATTTTTCATTTGTTTGTTTAATAAACCAGTTATGCCTGACCAGGGGCCTATACCATGCTGGTATTAAAACAAATTCACAGTTACATGATTAGTTTCTAGTTGACAAACCAAACCACTTCTATCCAGCTTTGTTGGTACCATGATCCTCAGCTTTGTCAGCTCGGCTTTGATCCTGAGTTGGTGGAGCGTGTGCTTTATACATGAAATTGTGACATCAGTGGCGAACAGCCAATTACATGCCTTGCGATTTACTTCTCCAGAGAGAGCCAGCAAGATTCAAATCTCTACACTTAAGTGTGGTCCATGAAAAAGGAAAAATCAAATAACTTATCTCACTAATAATTTCATTAAAAAGGCACGCATATTTTTATTTTGGAATTAATCATAGATGTGACCGACAACTGCAATTTTCCAGTTCATCATTTTTAATTTCAGAGATTCTATGGCAGCTTTCAATTTTGTGTTCCGCATTTGCAACTCTGAGACATTACTTTTTTGAGGACGTATTTGTTCCTTGGCTTCTGCAACAGGCGTGGAGGACTATAATGTGATAAGAGCTCGCTCAAATACTGAGAAGTTAAGCCATTCAGGGCTTCATAAGTAATAAACAAGATTTTAAAATCTATCTGATGTTTGAACATGCAAGGTCACATAAAGAGTTTATTAAACAATTTACTATAGTTATAAATAATTATCATTTAAGCCATTGTTTTAACCATATAGTGACCTTAAATTTGGAGGAAGAGAAACCTTGGGGCTGTTCTTACACAGAACATACCTTGCCCCTAAATGTTTCTTACTATGGTAATGAACTACTACTAAAAGCCTAGTTACATTCATACCCTTTTCTTTACCTAAAACCCAGTATTGGTGCAGAATAAACTAAAACTGATCTGATCTCCTGATGGAGATACTTCCTGTGCCAGCTAATTTTTATTACTCTCAAAGAACAAAGAGTTTAGGAAGTAGACGGTCCGTGTATAACACTATGTATAAGATTTTTATCTTATTTATTTGTTTTTATTTCAAAATGAGGGTGTTAATGCAGAATTTAATTGTTCTAAACATGTACATTTGATTAATGCAATAATATCATATTATATTATGCAGTTATGAAATCAATCAATCAGTGTTTCAGTCCGTATTTTTCACATTTAGTATTATAACAATTAATATTTACATTAATTAGTTAATGTAGTAGTGCTTGGTAGATTCTTAACTGCTTTCACGTGTACTAGGCAAATGTGCCGATGTAGTTTATTACAAGACATGTAACTAAAACCACAACAACAGTCCCTCATATATTTACTCACAATGCACTAGTTCTCGTGTATAATTATGAACGCCACTGTAGAATGGAAAATGCCACTGAAACATTTTATATGTTCTTACAACCTCTCACGAGAAACATCATTTAAGGAGTGAGCTCTAAAGGTTTTTGATGGATTGTGTTTTTCAGAGGCGTTATGTTGAATGGATTGTGTTCAATGCGCAAAGCATTTGCCACTCGTCCGCGGTTTAACAATTTTTACCACACAATCTGTCACGGCTTCGTCGTAAGACTTAGGCTGGGCTAAACGCGTGCACGGGGTTCTTTCCAGTAGTGCAACAAGTTCGCAGAGGGCTAGTACAAGCCGTGAAACGAGTCTCTGCCCACACTGTCTTTTAGTGCATGAGCGCGCACCGCCCCGAGACAAATTAAAATAATATAGACTCGGTTATTCTCATCCCGACAGTACTGGTGATTGCACATAGTAGTCTACGGTTGAGAGTGAGACATGAGGGTTTTAGGAGCAAATAAGGATTCCAGGAACGCGGCGAAAATGGAGAACGGAACCGATCGTGGCAAGCGACGGCACTGTCTTGGAGCTACAGTGGATGTGATGCCGTTTGTGTTTTCTCTTGTGTCCTTCGCGTTTTGCTTTTTGCTGTGTGTTCAAACCAGTGATATAAAGGATAGAATCGTGAATCTGGAGATTGGAAGTGGCGGGGGGGTCTTAAACCCGTTTCATGGGATCTCTATGGATCAGTTTAATTCAATGATTCAGGAGCGAGTGGACGAGCTGCTGTCACAGGTGAGTAGCCTGTTCCATCCACAGCTTCAACACAAGATAATGAAGTTAGCAGCATTGCCATCTTTTCTTACAAACACTCCTGTATAACATTGGCCAGTGCACCTTCATGTCTACATTCATTTAAGGCTAAGTGTTTACTTGTTTCTTTTATCTATTGATTCTGACAGCGTTCTTATGAACACTTGGTTAGAATAAGGACTGCCCGTCAAGTCTCACCACCTGAATGCAACTGCCCACCAGGTACTGCCTTTATATATATTTATATTGGCTAAATATATATTGTTGGTTTTCATTGGTGGAATTGCACTGTTAACCATTCATTTTATAGTATTTATTTTTTATTTAGCCTATTAGTATTTCATTAAGTAGAGTTCCAGTTTTTCTAGTACAATTTCTAGTAGTTCAATTTGTATTATTTTTTATTTTTGTAGTAGACATAGTACAATTATTTATATTTATATTGTTTATCTTGTTAGTATTATTTTGATCAAACTCAATTCTAACAAAATATTTTATGTGACATGTAAAATAAAATGAATAAATAAATGTTAGTGTCTTTGAACAAGTGCTACCAATGAGGACTAACAAATAAGAGCTACTAGAACTGGAATACATAAGTTAAACTATACCATTTTATTAGTGTTTCTCATCTCAATCCTTCTCACTTACTGGTATGTTTTAGATGTCGACCTATAACAAACACACTAAGAGAGCAATGCTTTAAATGAGGTCTTTTAATTAGAGAGACATCTAAAATATTCTGGTACTGTAGGAAGGTACCCAGTACTGGAGTTAAGAAACACTGCCACAGGAAATTATCTAATAAATACTAGTAAAAAAAAAAGTAGTGGTCATTATATGATTTCCACGTTGTGATCAAAAATAAGTTTTCTAAAAAACTATATATATATGAATGCTGGCCATAAATTTAAGTTGCTTTTTATGAAGGGGTTTTTGATGGTATGTAATGTTCAATAGAATGCAGAATACATGATTGAAATCAGTCTGGTTGATAGCCTAGATAAGAAGAGATGTTATCTTGAATTTGGCAAGAGACGATACTGTGATTTTAATTTTGGATTCTGGAGTATACCATTTTGGGGCACTCAGTCACCAAAGCTGCTGTATTGCATGATCTAGTGCCCTATTATCATTTTCATTAATAGTGCTTTTTGCAAAACAAATTTTTGTCTTATTGTAAGGCATACAAAATGTGTATTTTAGTCTACGTTTACATTTTTCTGCATAACAAATTATAATTAATAGCTACCTGTACAACAACTTAATAGTCATTTATTCTCTAACTGCCTTATTTTTTTAAATTAGTTGTCTTAGTGTCATGCCCAGCTGGAGCTGCCAGCTTTCTATGTACTCTTGTGTTTTGTGTCTGTTTTCTTACTTGGACTCCATTCCCCAGAATGCACCTCTCCTTCACAGCTGTTCCGAATTAGGTTCAATGATTCAATTAGCGCCACCTGTATAAATACCAGTCTGTGTGTTTGTCTCTTCATGGTTCATTACATTGTCTATCTGGTTCTTTGGTTCTGTAATTTGTGTCTTTGTTCCTAGTTTGTTTTGCCATTAGGATTTCTTGTTGCCAATCTTTGCTTGCCCTTGGATATTCTCTTTGCCTTGCCCTATGGACTGATATCACGGTATTTTGATCAATGCTTTGTTTAACGTTTCTCCTACTGTCTATGCCTCCACTGAGTTTGTTTTGCCGGCGCTCAATTGTGCATGTCCTGACCCTGAGCCTTAAATAAACCTTTTGCACTTACTCACTTTTACAAGTTTTACACTTTTTTTTTTTTTTTAATTTTATTTATTTATTTTTTTCCCCTTTGTGTGCAAACAATGTACAAAACTAATTATATGGCAGTTTCAAAGCAGAGAGAATGTCTTTGGGCTGAAACACTTAAATTACTTAATTCAACCAGCAGATGGAAACAAACAAACAAAACAACTTGTAGTTAAGGTTCAGTAATCCAAATTTAGGCTAAACTAACACTGAAGGTATTAAGAGTCAGTAGCAAAGGAAATAAAGTGTGCTTATAGGATGTGAACAGAAGACAATTCTACTGAAGCACACAGTGGAATTTCCCCAGAAAACTATTTATGAAAAAAGGGAAAGGATTATGGACCATAGGGTCAATGGGGTCAGTGCCCAGGAGGCTTCAGACTGCCAGGGGCTTTGAGCTACGGTCTGAGACCTGGTAACAAGCTACGTTGGATTGATAGATGAACAGACGTTTGAATGTGCAGATGACCCCGGGGCCATCTTTAGAATCAGTGCAACTGATCCTAACTACATGATATTTTTCATTACTCCATTGTACAACAAAAGGGACCTTGTAAGACCATCTGTCTTACAAGAAGAAGAAAGCTGTGTTAGGCTTAAAATTAACTTTTTCAAAAGGACCATCATTGTTCCTTATTTACTTCTATAAGGTGAGTCATATCTCTGTAATTTTAGGCTAAATGCTGATTTATGATATAGAATATGTGTAAAATATTTAGGTGTAAAAACGAATAGGTTACTTCCGTAACCCAGGTTCCCTGAGACACAGGAATGAGTACTGCGTCTGCTAAGACGCTATGGGAAAAACTCCTGTTTTCCCCCTAACGGAAGGGTTGACGTGTGATGGCCAAGCGCAGGGAGAGCCAACGAGCGAGCACGGCTAGACTGTGAAGCAGCCTGTCCTTTTTACCTCAGAGCACTAAAAGAGCGCGCTGCATGGGCGCTTTTTTAAGGACCCATTTATTGCAGCTATATTGTGTATCATACCCGTTGTGTATCATAAACTTTGCAAGGTTGAGGATAGAAATAGAGTAATTTGTTTAATAAGCCGCTCGAAAGGGGCTTATTTACTCCTGCATAATAACTGGCAGAACAAAAGACGCACCCATAGCTCTGCCGTCTTGGTCTCCGAAACACTGTGAGAAACAAGCGAGCAAGGTATTACAGCGAGTGGAGAGTGAAACTCATGATCTTGTGAGAGCACTACACTCTGTGTGGGGAGCCCAGACAGTAATGTATGAGTTCACTCGCAATAAAAAGAGTTAGAAGACTTTCTCTCTCGCCAGATGCCAGCAGGGGAACTATCCAGCTGCATCTTCGAGCTTTTAGTAGAAATGAGTTTTTTTAGATGCCGGATGGCAGCAATCGTCCAGCTGCAGTGGCGTATTCAAAGGTGTAAGGCTTGAGTCAGGGACAGCAAAGATGCACATCGCTGAAGGAGAAGAAATCAGAAGTCCTGTGGTGGTTCAGCCACTATATACAGATGGCCCCGTCCCCTTCAGGTGAGCTTTGGAAGGAGCCAGTTAAAAAAAAAAAAAATTATACCAATGGTTGTGCAGTTTCACTGCGTGTTAAATAGGCTTCAGTTAGGAGGAAAAAGAGTTTTTGCCATAGCGTCTTAGCAGGCATAGTACGAGTGAAACGTCGACAGGAAACCACTGATCTGTTATAGAAAACTGGATTTCACATTTAGTAATTTTATTGAATTAACAGGGAGTCAGCATTTTTATATCTGAAGCGTCTCTGTGCAGTCTTAGAATAAAAATGTCTTGTGTATGTAAATAGCCCTTTGCTTAATGCTTAATTTTTTCCCTTTACGTATCATATTCATTAAAGTAGCGAACATCAGATGAACATAATGAACATTAGACGGACGGGATCCAACATATATAAAAAAAAAAGATTAATGCTTTGTATATAAATATACATTAATTACTGATACTAATACCAGATATCTGTTCTTAATTATAAGTTCTTGCATAATTATGTACATAAAGAAATCTATTTGGTGTTGGATCATTTACATGTAAGTACATAGCTAACACACCCATCTAAAATATTTCTATATATACAGTGCCTTGTAAAAGTATTCATACTTCATTTTTCCCCCCATTTTTTATGTTGCTGCATTATGTTAAACTGCTTTAACTTCTACATTTTTTCTCACATCAATCTACAGTCCATACACCATAACTGTAAAGCAAAAAATAGATTTTTAACATCTTTGCAAACGTATTAAAAATATATATGTGTATGATTTGGAAAGGCACAAATATCTTAATAAAAGATCTAACAGCTGATAAAGCATATCACAGCAAAAACAATGCATTGAGGTCAAAAGGAACTGCCTGAAGAGCTCAGAAACAGGTTTGTGTCAAGCCACACATCTGTGGAAGAGTTCAGAAAAAAAAATCTGCTTCACTGAAGGGCGACAGAAGCATATGGTTTCTTTTAACCTTAATGAAAAAATTTAAACAACCAGGACTCTTACTTGATCTGGCCTCCTGGCCAAACTGAGCAACTGATGGAGACAGGCTTTGGTTACTGTGGTGACCAAGAACTTGATGGTAACTCTAGTTGAGCTCCATGATCATATGTGAAAATAGAAGAAATTTATAGAAGGACAAACATCACTGCAGCACTTTATCAGTTTGGGCTTTGACCTTTGTGAAGGCACATGAAAACACACTTGGAACCTAAAGGACCTTCCGACTCTGAAAGACAAGATTCTCTAGTCTGATGAAGCTCAATTCTAAGCATCATGTTTGAAGGAAACCACCTCTGCTCTCCTCATCACCTGCAGAGTACCATCCCAAAAGAATTGAGGCAGGGACTGAGGAACTGGTCAGAGCAGAAGGAACACTTATTAAAAAAAATATAAAGATAGCCTTAAAGGAAACCCAGTCCAGAGCATTCAGAAACTCAGACCGGGCCGAAGGTTCGCCTTTCAACAGGACAATGACTCTAAGCACACAGCAATAGTGGCTTATAGACAACTCTGTGAATGTCCTTAAGTGGCCCAGCCACAACCTGGGATTCAACCCAATGAAATATTTCTGGAGAAACCTGAACATGTGCATCTGCCCCCATCCAACCTGCCGGAGCTTGAGAGGTAAAGAGATGAGGAGAAGACTGGAAGATAATTGCCAAACTGCTGATGATCAAAGCTTGTCGCATCAAACAAAAAATTCTTGAGACTGCAAAGATGTTTCAGCTAAATATTCAGTAAATGTTACACATATGCAATGTACTTATTTCAGTTTTTTTTTTTTTTTTTTCATAAATTTCCAATTGTGACAATTATGTTTTTTCATTGTCATTATGGTGTATAGCTTGATGTAGAGGATAAAGTAATTTAAAGTAGTTTAACATTTAACGTTAACAAGGCACTGTATCACTTGTCCTGCTCGAACAGACCCTTAACATTACAAATTACATCTTATTTAAAAATGAATTTGTACATATTGTAAAATACAATCACTGTGTCACTGATTTGCTTCATATCAGGTGATTTTAGGTAAATTTTTTCGCTGTTAGTCCATTGATTGATAGATATAAATGATCTTCTTTTTAATATATATCAATATATATGTATAATATATGTGTAAGTATTACATGCTACATAAAGCCATAAAGATACCCAGTTAGACTGTGAGGCCAATTGTCTCAATTTGACAGGCACTAGAGCTTGTGTTTGTAAATAATGTGCAATGATGGGGATTAGTAACATGAACCCCACCTCCACTACTTCATCGTGACCATGTAAATACGATTCGTTTGTGCACCTATATATCAGGCTAAAAAAACTAGAACGTTTTAGCCATATTTATTTCATGTAACGCATTCATAAATAAAACAATTAAATCCTAACACTTTTTTTTCCCTTATACAATCACATTTTTGATTGGATTTCTGCTTTCTAGCATAGAAATAATGAAAGATAGAGTTTTTTTCCCTTCAAAATAATCTTTAGGAAAGCAAACAAGAAATGATGAAGAATATGGAAATTATATGCCTTGAAGCAAATAAATAAATAAACAAATACAGTGCAATTAGTATGAGACTAAGCAAGCAGAAGAATGCCCGCTATAATAAAGGGGAACTCAGGGAACCATTCTGATGCTCTGCTGTCCCACTCTTGGCCTCTTTCCATGGATAACTAGAACTGGAAATGGGGTTGAGGTAGCAGACGTTGCTTTAAGATGAATATGGTGGTAACTTCACCCACAGATGTGGCCCATTCCCAGTTAAGTGATAGAATTGTTTGAATGCCACAGTCCAAGTGAAATGTTACTGGCTTAACTTGCAGTTGAAATATAAAGATTTCATAATGTTACTTATTAACAGACTGATTTTACATAGAAGTACTTGTTAGTATTTATTGGAGGTTTAGTTTTTGAGAATTAAGTTATTATGTAATTGTGGACAAAAAAGGGTTAAATTAAGATTAAATTAGTAAAGGTTTTAATGATTGCAGAATACATCAACAGTGGCATAAATGTTTCTGCCTTGCACAACAGTATCTTTATGAATAAGCAGTCATATTAACAGACACATATAGACAGCTGTACTGTCTACTACAATTGTGGTTGTCTGTGTGTGAGAGACCCATGTGGATATGAATCCACTGTGTTATGCATCACAAAGACCCCTCTGTCTCCCAGCAGGCATACTTCCCTACTTTCTCTGCCCTGACTAATATCTCTTCAAACAGGGATTCCCCTGACCTGGTCATTCACACAACCGGTCATCTGTCCTTGTTTAGGGCCTGGTGGGTATTGGGTGCTAGGTTTTACAAAGGAGAATTGGTAACAATAAAGGTCATATCTGTGACGATGAGATGAGCCAATTATGATCTAACTAATGATTCCCATATATGATTCATTTCATAATTGTTTTGAATGAATTGAGTTAAAATGTGACCTGTGCTCTGCTGCTGGACCACTGATGAGTACATCACTTTCAAAAGCTGTGTTGGATATAATCAGAAATAATTATTTATTGACTTTTCTTCGTATGCTGGGACATTTTTCATTTTCTTGCAGGCCGCAATAATTAGTGTTAATAATAAAAGACAAACATGACAAATAATATAATCACAAAATGGGTGTTGATCAGTGGATTGATTTTCAGCTGCTTCACCTGATTTGTTTCTAATCCATAGGCAGTTTGGTTTAGACTTATTGGCTGGAGAGCAGCGTAAAACGCAAACACATAAAATGGCCATCAACATAAAAAATTAGATGTAACTCTGTAGATGTAATTTTTCCCCGGTATTAAACAAGACTGATTACATCAAATGAGTTAAAGTGTGCATATGCATTGCATTATGCTAAATGGACTTATTATGTGTGTTTCAGAGTGTGTCCATCACTTTAGCATGTGTTAGCATCGATGTTCTTTGTGTACTGTACTTATGTACTTTGTGTACAACACCACAGTTGTGTTTAACACTGCACTGCCATTATTGTGGTCTTTGAGCTTTATGTAAATAACACTAATACTTCTGAGCTTTAGACAGTGGTATACACAAAAATTCAATCCCTTACTTTCCTCTCTCTCTCTCTCTCTCTCTCTCTCTCTCTCTCTCTCTGTATATATATATTCTGCTGAAAATTATCCTTAGATATGTGCTCATGTGGTTAGGCTCATCTGCATTTACCCAGACAGCCCCTGCATCACAAGAAGAAGGGGGTTGGGAGACAGATAAGAATTTGCCTGCACATTAGCGACAGCACACTTGGGAATTAGAGGAATATGGTAGTAGGGTCTGCCACACGAGCACTGCCCAGCTGCTAGTGTTTAGAGTATGCCATTGAAGCTGATAACATATGTGCAGAAAAAAATCTCAAAGAGGAAACTTTAAGGCCTGTCTATACAAAAGCTGGAGCATGATTGCTTCTTGCCGAGTATAGGTTTTGACTGCAACAGATCTTTTGTGATATCCCTTCCCAGAGAATTCTGAAACAATTTGATGGGGTTGTGGATATTTTACCAGACTTTTTATTGGCCCCTTAAAGGCTATAAGATCAACATAGGGCTCAGTGCAAAATGCAACCCATTATCCATGCACCTTTTAAGTCAGCTATGGCGTGTGAAGAGAGCAGCACTGATGCCATCTAATTTTCAACTCATTCGGAAATGGTAACTCTGGATAATCTCTTGTGATTAAAAGATGTTTATTCTGTCAAGCAGCATAGGTGGGGAGTCATTTAAAAAAAACAACCCCATATAGCAAGCGAGCTGGTGAAAAGTAGATTTGTCATTATTAAAGGGTTAGTTGACCCAATTTTGTCTAATGCAATGATAGAGCTTAGAAGTGCCAGGCCTATTTTTAATATAACTCTGACTTTTTGTGAAGGATGTCAAGCTGTAATAAAGTTTAGAAATTATACTAAAATTTCACAAATGTTAATTAATGGCAAAACATACAGAAAGTATGAAAGTAGAACAATAGTGACAATCATCAAACTGATTCAGGTAAACAGATGAACTGCAACGCATTGCTGAGAGTCATGAGTTTTTAGCCCAAAATTTTATTTTGTTGATTGTCACACCTGTTGATTTTCATATGCTGATTCTTGATATCTAACTTATTCAGCAATTTGAGGTTTCTTATTTAGTATTTCTGTTACTTCATAGAAATGTGATAACCATACTACTGATTTAATCTCACACTGTAGTATCACACACTTGGCTTCTCAAATGTGAAGGTTTTTTTTTTTTTAATTTTTTGATGCATTATATTACCTGCATAGCATCACAATCAAACAAATTGAAGCAGTAATAAATCACACTCTCTTAAACTGTCAACTTACTCTTACTCAACAGTGTTGGGAAGTATGAGATGGAAATGAGGTGGAAATTCATAAGAAGTAAAACAAAAATTGATGACCCTAAACATAACCTAAACTTTTTTATTATTATCATGGGCAAATTATTATATTATAGCCTCTTTAAGAAAGCAATTTTTAGAACATATATATAGACACTCAAACTATTAGTGTGAATCAGGTAAATACAGTGTAATGGTACCAGATTACACTGATGGCAGTCTGTCTTGGAGGACACTTTAATAAATCTATTTATCAATAATCACAGTTGAAATGCAGAAGCATTATTGGGAGATACCACTAGGGATGGATATCGTTAAGGTTTTATTGTTATTACTACTTTTATCGATACCACTGATCGATCCGGTACTTTATCTGTACTCTTATCAATACTTTTTGTTGTGTTGTTAATTAGAAAATAATTATAAATAAAAATAAGAACAGAACAGAATTGAGAACAGAATTTACAACACTTAATTTTTTTTAGCAAATATTACACAAAAAAAACAAATAATTGTAAAACAAATAATTTTCATGTAAAACAATGGATAGTGGTTATAGTTGGGGCATGCAGGTAGGGTGGAAAAGGATTAACAGTTTTTAGCCATTTAATTGCAGCTTTAACCAAAAAGTTAAAGGTTAACAGTGTTTGTGATTTAAAGTAAAATACACTTTGGAACCTCTTGCAATGTATACTAAATAAAGTAAATGTATTTCATCACTACAAATTAAGTTTTAGGTAAGCTCTGCTTTATATCTTTATTTTCTCTGTTTTCTATTATCTCTGCTTTATTTCTATAAGGCATTTTAATGTTAAAAATTTATTAAAAAAAAAAGATTTTACTACTTTTATTTTAAAAGTTTAATAAGTAAAAACGAACTGTCCCCATTCAGTTGAGATCAGATGAGATGTTGATAAGTTTATTGTCAGTGACATTATTCTATCATTATTTTCGTAACTGGTTATGAAATTAAAATTCTCTCACCTCAGAAAAGTGAACTATCCTGTCCTCCCAGATGTTATGTCATGTTCGTTGCGTGCTTAAATTTGCTTTGTTTTTTATTTCTATCCAGATAAAAATTTACATAACTGTTACATAACTTCAACGTAATCTGGTGACCAAAGTTTCGTCGTAGCGATGTTACTAGTTACGTCGTGGCAACCAGAAAAGTGAAAGGTGCCTATACGTCGCCACGATGTAACTTCATTATGTTGCCAGTTCGTAAGGGCGACGTCGTGGCAACGTCCTGCATCAGTAGTTTTGCACTGATCAGTTGGTGTTAATTTCTTTTTATTTTATTAATTTTATATGGGCGGACATGCAGTTTAATCTAATTTATGTCCTCATAATATGCCCAAACTAACAAAAAAGCTGTTCAAGCTGTGAATGATGAATACAGACTCAAAATGAATTTAGTTTATTTATTTTGAAAAACACACAAACATGAACAGTAAAATACACTTAAATTATTAATAAAAACACAGGATATACTGTGAACGTAAGCATTAAATAATGTCCCCTGACTTTACACAGCATCATTAAACAGATATGCTAGCGTAAACTTTTCTTTGGTATAACCGAAGCTGTGGTTATATCTTTGGTATAAACTCACAGACAACAGTGGGCTGGCTAACGGTAACTTAAAAAAAACCCCTGATATTTTCAATTTTTTTTAAGCATATTTCAAGAGTTCAAAATCTTTTTTTTATACATTTGTTCAACCTATTTATTTATAATAAATTGTAAGACTCTTGTAAGACACCTGAACTTGAAGTAAGATTGTGCCTCAGTCAACCGCGCTGTCCTTAGTGGCAGATGATCTGCCAGCCTGTGCCATTATTTTCATAAAACGTTACGAAATACAAGATTCACAAAAATTCCTGTCAATATTAATATGCACAGTCAGTTGTGGAGGTGCGCGCTACTTAATATGACTTGGTGAAAATAAACACATCTTTAAAGAACGTTCAATCGTGTGTCCGAAGTTCCTACATTTTAAGTAGCATGTCTGGTAATCAGCAATCGTGTAAATTACGGTAATGATTTTACGTGCATACCAGTAAGTCATGAAATTACAAATATATTACGAGTACAAATCCGGGACGTTCTTGGTTATCTTATTACGTAAGGAGGATGTACCGACGACGTCATGAATTGGTAATAGGTGGGTAATGGAATTACGTGCATACAACACTCTGATTAGGTTGCCATTTGGTAAGTCATGAAATTACCAAAAATATGTTATGTAACTGTTACATCGTGTGTTAGCTGGGTAACTAATATATATATATATATATATATATATATATATATA
>JAUYWG010000040.1:22805813-22819511 GCA_034779775.1 Enteromius afrohamiltoni
TGTTCCGTGATTTATGTTCTATTCTGAATAAAATATTGACATTTGCCATCTCCACACCATTGCATTCAGTTTTTATTTACAATTTGTTTAGTGTCCCAACTTTTTTGGAATCCGGTTTGTATATTAATGTAGAATATAGCGGTTTGTATATTATGTAGAAGCAGTTTTATTCATAAACACGTCTTTATTTGTACAAATCGCTGTACAAGCATTTAAATACTGAATGTACACATCCTCAAATTGAAAGGTGTTTGTGTGTTTGTAATAAGAAACATGCATTGTGGATAATTGTGCGTGCATCTATTAATTATTTTGAGTCTAAAATCATTCCATATATGTGACCCTGCTCTGCGATTTCTATAATAGTAAAAATAATAAAAAGTTAAGGTTGTAAAAAGGTACAGGTCCTAAAAAAAAACCTTTTGACTTGAAAACAATTTAAAATAACAACTCAGGTTAGAACAGACTACAAAATCTGATATCCTTAACAGAAATATGTGATTGATATGATCATGTTATTTGAGAATTCCATCATGCAGCAGTTGTTCAGTTAGAGGGGCAGAATGCCACACTAAGCCTCCTCCTTTCCAGTGTTCTGAGTGTTCATGATCCATGTACCTCTGTAACTATGTGTGGATTGCCTTATGCTGCTACCTCAGGCTTTTAAACTATAGATAGAATTGATTCAGTTAGTATACAGCACACACAGAGTCTATGCAGTGTTTTGTTGGCTGCTCTTTGAGGTTTGTACACCTGTTGTGCACCTGTTCCTGTCCTGGATCTACTGATAGTTTGTGAAAAGCAATAGGATCCTGCTACAGACTTAAAGCGGAATACCCTGCTGTTGTTTCAGGACAGAAGCATCAGGCCAACAATATTACCAGAAGTTAAGGTGGAAATGATAACTTCATTGAACTTAGGGTTTGTGGTGCTCACAGCCAAAACCTTAGGAATCAGTCTGTTGGTGGGTGAAGGGCATAAACTAAAATTTGACAGATTAAAAGAACTGTCCTTTCCAGACTTGATGCCAAAGGTCTTCTTCTTGCCCCTCAAAAGGTGTCTGGCTGTTATTCTGGCATGTTTATCTGATATAGCGTTAGACAGCATGCTTATGGTAGTCGATTAAATCTTGAAAAAAAATATTTCTGTTTTCTGTATCCCTCTGTGTTGTGTTTGTTTAACTTTTCTGTTTGGAATGAATGAATGAATGAATGAGACATTTATATAGTGCTTTACTATGTATTGCCATACACCCAAAGCACTTTACAATCATGTGTGGGGGGGGATTATTGGGAGGCCATGATAGACAAGGGCCATTGGGTATTTGGCCAGGACACCGGGGTTACACCCCTACTCTTTACAATGAGTGTCATGGGATTTTTAATGACCACAGAGAGTCAGGACCTCGGTTTAATGTCTCATCCGAAAGACAGATAGAGATATAAGACAGAAGATAATAACTTCTTAATAACTGGTTTGTAAATAGCATAATAATTAAACAAATTATGAACTAATCATTAATAAAATAAGGTATGAAAATACAATTATTAAACATTATATTTATGTGAAAATAAGGTAACAGGTTGGTTAGGTAGCTCGGTTGAAGCCAGTGGGGCTGTCTGTAAGAACAGGTCCAGTCTAATCAGACAAGGTTTTGGAAGTCTCCTTGCTTTATGGCATACAGTGGCCTTTCTGCAGCCTTTTACTGCGCCACTTTCAACTGTACATAAATGTTAGACACCAGACAAGACATTTCCTCACACTCACTCAACATGTCACATTCACGCAAACCTGTGGATGGCAGCAACTGTTTCCCTCCTTCTAGGCCCATGTATGATGGTCTCCAACAGAACACAATTACATATGGGCTCAGATTTGATATTTCCCGCTCCCTCATTCTATTTTATAGAGGACAATTGATAGTGCTTTTTACCCCTGTGAGTCCAGTTTCCTCACAGCATTTTGCAAATTTGTTTTTTTAGAGTGTGATTATAGCATTGTGTTTTCTCATGCTCCAAAATTATTCCCACTTGTGTTTCACAAATTCATGTTTTTCATTATCTGAACTGATTTTTCGTGGGATCCCCATTTTAGGGTTATTTGCTACTGTTGCTGTGTCTTTCTTTGATCATTGTGGGTATTACAGATTACACATCTTTCGCAAAAGTCAGTAGAGTCAGGTCATTGTAAATCACAAACTCTCTCGAGGCCAGCACGGCTAGCTCTGCAGCTGCCACTGCCCTTAGACAGAATGGCAAACTTGCAGCAACTTTAAAATGGTTTGCTATTAAATAATACCATCTGCATGAATGGCCCATCACGTTTTGGAAGGCCCAGTGCTGGCGCCTATGCCAAATGAAGAGGCCTTTTCTGGCTCTGTCTTTCATTCTGTTTGTCATGCTATTTCCATCCCTGTCCTATGGTGTCAGGCTTCTCAGGGGCTGCTTCAAAATTGCCTAATTTGTGATAAATGTCCTGCACTATCAACACATTCCAAAAAATGACAACATTTGTTTGTTGTGATTGGTTTTTCACATTCTTTATGTCCTAGATTTGTCTGTCAGATAGTGATTTTTCTGTTTGGTGTTGACATTTCCGAAAAATTGTACTCGTTGTTTTACAAACTTTAATTTTAACAAGCTGACCTTGTGGCCCTCCCAAGCCAAATGTTTTCAGGAGAGTCACAGTGTCTGCTATGCAAATAGCTTAATCTCTGTCACGCTTTCGTGTTGACTCAAGCAGGCGAAGACAGGACAAGATAATTCTTTAAGTAGTTTAATAAAGTAAAGCTCCAAGACTAAACAGGCAACACGAAAACAAAGCAACGTTAATAATTATTAATATAATTATGGCTTTCTGCCTACCCCTGAGCTCTTATCTGAAAAAAAAAAAAACAGTAACTCTTGTTATCAAATTCAAATGCAAGCCAGTACTGGCTCCCTTTTGCCACTTGCATACTGGAAATTGCATATACCAAGTCCACTACTGAAAAGAAGTTTGCATCTAATGGTATTTGTGACAGGATTGTGTAAGGATTGGGTACCAATGGTGCTCTATGTATTGTTGCTGCATTTACAGCTTGCAAATCCTGCACAAATCTCCATTCAGTTGGTTGACCTTTGTCCCTGATTTTCTTTACAGGAAATACTGGTGTTCAGACTAGAGAATCATTGCAGGGTTTTATCACCCCTTCCTTTTTTAGTGTATATTGACGCTGACACGTCCTGTAATCTGATTTTGGAGTGATCACAAGCGGTTTGCATATCTTAATTAAACCCAAATCATTTGTGTTTTGCCCATAAACATGATGGCACTTCAGCAAGTGCCTTATGAATGTTCTGAGCGGGTTACTTGTACCATGCAATGATTTTCCCATTCAATTGGGTCATTTTCAATTTTCTGTGCTATTTTTCAACCTCAATCTCTATTTCAAATGTCATCATAAGTCTCACTAAGCTGTCACTGTGCCACAAACTAGGCCCTATCTCCCTCCAGTCCTCAGTTTCAACACAAGTTTTCACAAACAATCCAACTTCAGACTATTTCTGCTCCCTGTCCTTGCAAAGCACTATGTGTTGAGCTGTCTGCCCTCTTATCTCATAGTCTCTAAACTGCCTTCTGTGAGACAGGCTGATGGCGCACACACTTTTCCTAACCAAAACATTTTACTAAGCCACAATTGTAATTAATGAAGTGGATCTCAGAATGGCTGGTGCAAACAGCTCTCCTGCTCTCCCCTACTCTAACACCTGTTGAGTCTGCAGTGAGTTTCAAATTTAATTTGCACATTAAATCTCGTCCCAAACTTGGCTATTGGGCATGTTTTTTAAGACAAAACAGGAATACATGTTTCAACACTCCCTGTTTCTTTTTCCTAATCAAAGGTTTCTGTGTATCTCTCAAGCATCGCAAGCCCTTACGCTCAAATCGATCCTCAAAACCTATCAGTCAGCTCTGGCACACATGGCAAGTCACATTTTGCCACGGTTTGTCTTTTAAGCAAATTTAAATTACATTTACTCAACTATCAATTGATATTTCGGCAGTTCTTTGAACTCCTCACAATCCTATGTAACAAGTTGCTTTTCAGCATTAAAAACATTAATTTTAGACATACAATCAGGAAAGCAAGCTTTTTCTTCATTGCAGACAGCAGCATGTGTATGTGTTAGTTATTAATTTATGTTCACTTCCCTTGACTTGTGGTGAGCTGCACCCCTCTCGTCCTTCCCTCGGCTGCTCCCCGTCCTCCTTGCTTCTTCTCCGGACAGATCCTGGCCCAATGTCCATCTTTTTTGCACACACGGCACTTTCAATCTTCAGATTCAGATCACAACAGTCTTTCAATTCATGGTCGTCGGTTTCATAAATCCAGCAGCCTCTCCCTCACGAATACCTTTGGTTCTTGGCATGGGCTCTTTCAGTGCTCTTTTTTTTTTTCTCAGATTTTTCATTTCCATTTCTTTTATTTTAGTTTCACTTACAGTTAAATCTTTTATTATTTTATTACCCTGTTCCCCATTATCTTCAGATATATTATCCAATTCCCCTGCCATTGCTTTCTGTAAAGCCTTTCTTTCCCCCTTCTCCACCTCCCAGAGCCAACAGTTCACTTTGATTTCACATTCCCTACACTTAAACCCTGTATAACATTATTGTGATCCCTCACTGCCTACCACAACAAATTCTCTTACTGTCTTTAGTTTCACTACACACAGAGTTCCCCTCTTTGGAAACCCGTTAACCCTAATCAATTTTTCCCCATGTTGAACACACTTTATTCACCATTTGATTTTTTCCATTTGAGTAAAAGCCGGCGTATCATATTTCCCCATTATGCTCTGGGATTGCCCCATACTGACTTCTGACCCCAAACACGAGCACGCCCCAACAATAGACCTGTCAGACGTCTCCGCACAGGCTCAGTCTATTCCCCCAGACCGATAAGGGTTCAGTCTATCAGCCTAGACCAATGGCTTAGTCTATATCACCCCAGACCAATAAGGGTTCAGTCTATATCACCCCAGACAGATAGGGTTCAGTCTATATCACCCCAGACCAATAGGGTTCAGTCTATATCACTCTAGACCAATAGGGTTCAGTCTATATCACCCCAGACCGATAGGGTTAATGTTACCAAGCCAATCAGCAGTCAGTATGGTTAATTTCCCCCTCCCTTCTTTTTTTTTATTTTCCCCAAAAAATCAAGAGGAATATCATTACAATTTGCTTCTTACTGAGAGTGTTTCGATGCCACTTGTTCGTTTCTTGATTCCAGTGGTGTTCCTTTTGGGCCTCGGCGACCGGTCCCTCTTCCCTCAAAGCTTATCGGGGTTAGGGCTGTGACTACTAAATCCAGGATTGCAGGTCACCGTCCACTCTCAGGTCTGGAAGGCACATCCAAGGAATCCCATCCTCATCACCAAATTGTTGTGGCAAAAATTCAGAGGCTCTCAATCAAGAAGACAAATTGAGCAATTGCTTTTAAAGATTTATTTCTTATAAGAAAGGTTCACAGTCAAACAGAAGAAAGCTCCCTGCTGAGTGTGACCAAGGCGGGAGACACTCGCTCCTCTTTATATCTCTTAGCACACACCTAAGGTTACAGAAACTAAAAACAGTTGACATTTGACAAAAAGACAGACACAGAAAGGCAGCTTAAAAGTTAATTACACATAAGGCAAAAGGTTATGATTATTGTTATTTATGAATTAAACAGAAAAAAAATGAATTCCTGCAACCGGCCAAACTCAAGTCACAAAATAAATCACTTACATTGTCCATTACTGTCACGAGCGAGACGGAGAGCATGCGAATTCAAGTGCAGAGTGTTTATTGATCAACAGAGCATATACAGACAGCTGGGTCATCACAGGTAACCAACAATGGCAGAGGCAAAGCAAGAGAATGGTCAGAGTCTGTGCGTGGGTCAAAACATTCAATATAATCCAAATAATCCAAACTGGTGGACCCGGCGGAGTCTCTGAGTCAAACATGGGCTCAGGCGGTTTGGGCCACCATGGATCTAGATCCCAGACTGGGTCTGGTGGATCCGGCCATGCTGAATCCGAATCACAGACGGAATCTGGCTGATCCGGCCACACGAAATCCAAATGGCAGACCGACATCATATCTTAACATGGCTCCTCATACTGTGAAACAGGGTCAGGACCCATTGTTTGCAGGCTAGGAACTGCAAGGTCCTTCAAAACATTCACCGGAACGACTGGATCTCAAACAGTTCTTCAGGCTGTGCAACCGTAACTGACTCAATACTGCACAGCCCCTACTGTGACATGCCGTTGGAGCCCATCAGTAGCGGATCAGGTATTCAGCGATCGGCGTTCCGTTTGCCAAACGGTAAGGTGGAAGCCGAGCCATGGGCTCGCTTTAACATTCACAGTGCAGCGATTACTCTGTTTGTGCGAATGTCCCTCTCCGCTTCACCAACGGTGAAACGGGAACCACAGTACAACAACACAAAGTCTATTAGCTGTTCCAAAGAGAGGTCTGGGTCTTGATCAACAGAGCATATACAGACAGGCTGGGTCATCACCAGTAACCATCAATGACAGAGGCAAAGCAAGAGAATGGTGAGAGTCTGTGTGTGGGTCAAAACAGTCAATATAATCCAAAGGGCAAGACAGACACCGTGAAGACACACAAACACATCCAGGGATTTATATACAAGGCAGTATCAAATTGGAGAATAGTGTCAAAATGAAAAGATTAAACATGTCATAATCTAGGTCAGTTTAGTATAAATAGTATATTTGCAATCAAATCGATGATAATCACTAGAAATTAAGTGTCACCAACTAAGCAAGCCAGAGGCTACCATAATAGTATTGTGCAATTAATTTTCTTTTTAGTGTAGGTCTTCACTGGGGATCTGTCCCTGGGGCTCATCTAGGTTTCCTGGCTTTAGACATCATCTCTTGGTGCTGATCCACCATCTGATCTGAGTATGGACTGAGAAATAGAATAAGAAATAAACAGACTAATATTAGCGTAAATGCCATTCTTCTTACAGTGTAACAAGTACAATGTGGATTATTGGGAATGTTCCCAGTTCCTAATTAATGCAGACTAATAATCTTTTAATGGATTTGAATAATATAAGCATATTGCTGTGTTATGTGTAAGCCAGGTTAAAGAGATATGTCTTTAATCTAGATTTAAGTTAGGTAGATTTTTCCAGAGTTTGGGTTCTGAACAGGAAAAAGAGTTTTGAAAATGCAATGGATGTGGAGGACTATAATGTTCTAGGAACTCACTCAAGTACTAAGGAGCTAAGCCATTCAGGGCTTTATAAGTAATTTACAATTGTATCTGATGTTTGATAAGGAGCCAGTGCAATGTTAACTGGGCTAATATGGTCATACGTGGTCATAGCTACTGAATTTTGGACTAACTGTAGTTTGTTTATCAAGCATGCAGAACAACCACCCAATAAAGCATTACAGTAGTCTAATTGAAGTCATAAACACATGAATTAACATTTCTACATTTGAAGTTGAGAGCATCGTTGCAATTTAGATATGTTTGTAAAATGGAAAAATGTAGTTTAACAGATGCTAGAAACATGACTTCCAAATGAAAGATTGTTATCAAACAGCACACCTTGGTTCCTAACTGAGAAAAAAGAATTGACAGACCAGCCATATTGTGTTAGACAGTGTTCTAGGTTATAACATGTGGGGTTTTTAGGCCTGGTAATTAACAATAACAACATTAACATTAACAATAATTAACAGAAATTAGCAGTAAGTAAAGTACCAACCGTAGTACTGTGCCTTGAGGTCCTCTATACCTGTGACCTCTGACCTGTGATCAATATGATACTTCTTCATTTACTGCTACGAACTGATGACAGTCAGATAAGTATGATTTGAACCATGATAAGGCACTTTCACTAATGCCAATAAAGTCCTCTAGTCTATTCAAAAGAAATGCTTAGTGAATGGGACCCTGTGTCTTTTCATTTCTTTCCAGTGCCCTGTCCAACCTCTTCAGCTTTCTAATCATGAGAGTTAATCAACCGCTAACTCATTAAATGTCTGAATGCTGGACAAAGGCCTTCTGATGGCCTCAGTTTTGTGCATAGCTGTGTTTATGACTATGGTATCATAGCAACAGTATGGATGGGGAAATGGCTGAGGAGTTTTGTTATGCTCACATCCAGTGAAATGTCAGAATGCAGAATTTTCTTTGTGGATTGATTGGTGTGTTTTAGGGCTCCTTCTCATTTTCATGAAAGCATGTACTTGTCATTTCACAATGGAAGGGTGATTATGTGATTTTGTTGTCTTCCTGAAATAATAATAATAATAATCATTAAATAAAAATAATACTCTTAAAGCATTATTATAACAACAACATATTTTAACCCATAATTTGACAGCTGATGTTCCACAATCAGACTCATTTTTCAGACTGTTTTTCCAGCATACATTATCAAAAAATGTAATCCTTATAAACCAAGCAACTATTTATGCTATTGAATCAGATGTATTGTTTGGTGTAGTATAATTTGGGACACAGATTTGATTCCAGTGAACAAAACAGTCAACACAGGTTGGCAACAGAAGGTCTCTTCCAGCATCAGTCAAGCATGCAGCTTAATCCAAGTTTATGGCATCTACTGACAAGTGTGAAGTGGGTTGGAGAGAGAAGGATGTGAGCTGATGGCTAAAGTGTTATCAAAGTTAATGATACAAATTGGTACAAATTTAGAAATCTAGTTCTGGCCCATAAATATGGTTGCTTGTTTCCTGTTTTAGGCTAAACAGGCAGGGCCACATTGACTACCATTTTAACAGCAACAGTTTGTGTGCTCTGGTCTGACTCTGTCAAAACAGTAGAAAAAAGCTTCACCCTGAAACGTTACAATAGTTCTTTCATAGAATACAGAATTTTAGCATTTAGATCATAACACAGCAAAAAACCAAACTCATCATTACAAAGTTGTTGTTTTTTGTAGCTGTTTCACCTCTTGAATTGTGGTCTTCGTAGGTGCTTCATTAAATGCTGCAAAGGGTTAATCAATCTACTCCACATCACTAGGTATGACTAAAGCCCCATGGTATGAGAAAAGATGGGGCTCGTAATGGCAGTGATGTGGAGTAGATTGATTAGAAAAAACCTGACACATAAACTAAACTAACACATACAGTAACAACACTCATTCACACATTCGTATGTTGCAGGAAGAGAGAAAGTGAGGAAAGAGTGAGTTTAAGAGAACGAAATGTGAAATCCCATTTTTACAGCAATAGGTGCTATTGCATCTACTTGAACAACCATCAATCACAAGATTAACTCTCGCATTGAGTAAACTAGCAGCAAGTTTTTTGTGTACTCTGGTGAATGTCCCCAAAAGTGACATAAGTAAGTGCACACAAAATATATGATATGATAAATTGAAGTCATGAGTAAATCTTTTTTTAAATGTAACTCTGAAACAAGCTGAGAGAAGCTAAAAAACAGATGTGGGAACAAAAACATTCTCAGGTGACAGCCAATTAACATTTTTTTCTTCTAAAATAGAGAAGCTTGCCATTATTAGAAAAAGAAAATAATAATTATTTAATAAGACAGACAGGCACCTTAGGGATGACGACTCTGCTATTTGAGTGGATGTCCATCATCACACCTGCTGTTGCATTGTTGCAGGCAATGAAAGCTACTTAAGTACCTAGTCGCAGTCTGGCCATTACTGTTTCATGTTCAGTCATAACAAAGCTCAGAAATAGTTCAAGGATTTCTTATAGTTTTTCAGCTTTGGAAAATCAGAGTGTCTTACAAGAAATATGGAAAATAAAGGATTAAATGTTTTAGCTGATGTATTTAACATGTTTATTTATTTAGTTAGTTAAGCGACAGTCATATGAGGAAAATCAGGCACAGTAAATACAGAAAGCTTGTCAAAAACATCCAAAAGTTCAAAAAAGTTTTGTATACAAATTAGGGCTGTCAGTCGATTCAAATATTTATTTTTGATTAATTGCATGACTGTCATTCTTACTAACTTAAACTTAATCAAACATTTTTAACTGTTCTAAATGTACCTTAAAGTAATACTTTTCAATTTCTTAATACTCTAACTGACATGAGCATGAACAGATATGGATGCTTTATGCAATATATGTTTATTATAAGTGAAACCAGTGTTAACACAGAGCATGAACACTGGACATGTTTCAAATGTTTTTTAAACTTATTCATGTATATTACACACACACACACACACACAAAACAGAATGTCTCGGTTACGGATTGTAACCCTCGTTCCCTGAAGAAGGGAACGAAGACGTCACGTCGGTGACTGACGAATAGGAATTTCAAAAAAGGAGATGCCAAAACAACTCTGTGTTTATGTAAACACGCCAATGATTTTCATTGGCACACGCTGATTAGGATCAGCTGAACCCAATCGCCTTGCGAGTATAAGTAGGTCAGCCGATCTAGAGTTGTAGGAACCTTGGGCACATAGTCTCAGTGTTACCTGAAAATCCTCGGGTCCAAACTCAAGACACGAATCGTCAATCAAATATGCCTGCAGGTCCCCTACCCTCTTGCGAGCAGCTCGACTGCTGGCAAAGGCTTAAAAGAAGAACAGTACCTTCTAACCCTGGGTCACCCATCCTGGGACCTCCTGCCCTTGTGTTTTCCTGCAGGGGCCTGGACGGGAGCCCGGCTGTCGGCTCCTCGACGCGGCTGCTGCACTGGCAGCAGAAGAGCAGAGGGTGACAGCAGGGGCCGCCCTCGGCGACGAGCAGGCTGAGGCTGTGCCAGCAGAGCCTGAGTGCAGCTGGCCACCTGCGGCGGACGTGATGTAAGTCTCAGTCTGCTTCTTTGGCGGTGGGGACAGCTGGGCAACGTCTCCACCGCGTCGACGAAGGGGCCGGTCTGTGACACGGGAACATTCAAGAACCTAATCTTGTCTGCATCACTCATGTCCACCAAACACAGCCAGGATGGCGCTGCTGGACCAGCACTGTGGACATCATACAACCCAGGGCACACGTCGTAACCTTCATCGCACGAAGCGCGAGGTCCGTTGCAGCACAAGCTTGAAAGAACCTCTGGATCGTGGCCACCCTCGTGCAGAGCTTTCAGTGCCTTGGCCTGATGCACCTGCAACAACGCCACAGCGTGTACTGAAGATGCAGCCTCTCCTCAGGCTTTATAGGCATCATCATCGAAGAATGCCTACAGGCCCGGGAGGGGAGCGGCGGGTTACCCTGCCATAAGGTAGAAGCCTGCGGACACAGTTGCATCGCAACAGAGCTCTCTATCTGGGGGACCCCCGTGTAGCCCCTCGCTATGCCACCGTCAAGGGTGGTGAAGGAGGATGAACATCTTGATCGCTTACTGCCAGTAAAAAGTGCCTTCCACGACCAAGTAGGCTCATCATGCACCTCAGGGAAGAAAGGCACCGAAGTGGGCCTCCGTACCTTAGTACGGGGCACACTTCAGTACCAATCATCCTGCCTCTGAGGCTCAGGATGCTGTGGAGGGTTCCACTTAATCCCGATCCCCTTGGCGGCCCGGGAAAGCATAGCGACCAGTTCTGAATCAGTATCTGGTATGGTTGAGTGTCCATCAGACACTGCTCCATAACCGAATGCCTCATTTCCAGAACCGTACTCTCCTTCCGATGCAGTAAAAAAAGACGTACCACCCGTGAGTACTCTTTTAGCTTTGCTCTTTTGTGAAAGGCTGATGCAAACAGGGAAGATGGCCGCTCAGTAAACAAATGCAGATAGTGCACTACAAATGTTACCGCCACTTGACTGGAACCACTATTGCTGCAACACCATAACACCAGACTTTCTCTGTCGCTCGCAGAGTAGAAATTGCTTCTGGAACGTTCGCATGAACTGATCGGCTCCGAAGCGAAAAGCTAATGAACGCTAGATCAGCTGACCTACTTATACTCGCAAAGCGACTGGGTTCAGCTGATCCTAATCAGCTAATGCCAATGAATTACTTAGACAAGCCTGTTTGCACTTCCACACCAGGGGAGCTCACTTCTTCTGAAACTGCAAAATGTACATTTATTATTTATTTTAATATTTGTTTGCCTCTCTGTGCACACATAATGTATTTTGAACTAAATTCTCAATAAAATGGTTTTGAGTGACAAGTGACATGGAAACAACGCAAGGTCACGTGTGCAAGACCGGAGTTCTCACGTGAGACTGGGATTATTATTAAAAATAATAGCAGAAAAAATAAGCTTGTCATACAAATTTCATGTGTGCTCATTTGCAACGAAAAGAAGATTATGGATGAGGATAATTACCTTCTATTCCTTCTTAACTCCTCCCCCAGCTTCCTGCTGCCCTGGATGTTGCTCTCTCATTGGCTGTAGGTAATCTCACGGGTGTCGGCGACAGGTCGGTGATTCTCTCAGGTTGTGTCATTGATAGTTCACACTGTGTGATTGTCACTCGCGTGAAAGAGCACCGATTTGCCTGTGATTTTAGCCGTTTGTTATCATTAGCTCTATTTATTTGTATTTATTTATTTTTTATTTTTAGTGTTCGTGATAAATCAAAGTTAGTGATTATCAAATTCTATATGTAATTATTTCGCTGTTTGAATAACCATGGAAAGGAAACGTAGAAAAATCAATTCATAATTTTTATTTTTATTTTCTTAATTAAACTGTAATCATGTTCAAAACAAATTCTGTCCCATTAAACGTGTTTTATTGGACTACATGTGCAACGCCATCTACACCAGCTGAACCCGGATCAGTCACTTGCTCACGCTCACTGTCACCGGAGTTAATTGAGGCGCACCTGCAGTTAATCAAGACTAACATTCAAGCCTGGCTCACTCACTACTCGGTGGCTGAGATAAAGGTATTCATCCTACGCCTTCGTCTGACCTGATCTACAGTCTGACTCCCTGCTCTCGCTCTATTGGAAACATTTAAGGAAAATAGCATGTATCACTCCAGACTTCTCTCACACGATTTAACTTGAAGTTAAAGCCACGGCCTTATATACATTGCTCTGTGCATCCTATGTTGTCTGCTATATTATATACTATATATAGATATACTATATATCTGTTATGAAATAAATCTCACCTGGTTTGCATTCAACTCTTGTGTTCAGTCTGATGGTTACAGAATCTCATTAAAAAACATTAAGGATTTTTGCACCATGGATGAGGATATGCAGGCAGACGAACGTTTTCAGGCTTTCCTGGTCGCATTGGAAGAAGTACGCTCACGACCACCCATAGCGAGCCCTATGGTATGGCCGCCCCAGTTTTCTGGTGATGACACAACCTGTAATGGGTTCCTCTTGCAGTGTTCTCTTTATTTCAATATGCAACCCAACAATTTCCCTACGGACCGAAGCAAGATTGCTTTTACCATTGCGCTACTCACAGGCAGAGCACTTCAGTGGGCAGAGGCTTTGTGGACAGCGGAGAGCCCTCATCTGTCTTCTTTGGATCTCTGCCTCCGACATTTCAGAGAGGTGTTCGGTCAACCCATGAAACCAGTGTCTGTCCAAGAGGAACTATTACAGCTAAAGCAAGCGAACTCTTCAATACATGACCATATCCTATGCTTTTGTACGTTTCGTACATACGCCTCATCAAAACTTTACAGTCACTGTTGTGCGGTTATGCTTAGTAGAACCTCAAAAGCTTCCTATCAGTGGCCCGAGTTAT
>JAUYWG010000040.1:22835147-22855113 GCA_034779775.1 Enteromius afrohamiltoni
TATATATATATATATATATATATATATATATATATATATATATATATATATATTCAACACTGTGGGGTTTAAGGTGTCAGAACTCACAAAGTTCTGATCAGAAAGTGATCACCTGTTATCTGAAGCAGTTATAAAACTATTGGGAAGCCTGTTGTATTAAAGACTGATTTTATTACTAATGATTTTATTTCCGCACAAATGTAGAAATGTGATTCCTCTCTTCTTGTGCCATAGAAATAATTATTCAGAAGTAGAGGAATTTTCCTGATTCTATACCTGCAGGGATGCTGTTTATCAAAAAGAAGGTCATTTTTAGCTAATGAAATGTTGGAACATGGATGGGGAGTGTCAGGAACAGCTGCTGGATGTCTTTCATAAATGTGCAAATTGACTCACCTGTAACAAATTTGAATAAATTATAACAATGTTTTCTTATTTTCTGCTTTCTCCACAGGACCTCCTGTAAGTACCATGGCAACAAGCTGACTGCTTTGTGCATGACTAATTCAACTTTATAACAGGTAGAATATTGCATGTCGCAATTCTTGTCTATTTGAATGGAGATGACGTCATTGGTTTTTCATAAGTTTCCTGTGACACACTGCAATAGCTATAAAGATTATAAGGTTGCCAGATGTTGCAAAAAAAAATGAGAGAGAGAAAGAGAGAGTCTTCAGTATATGCAGACTATTCACTGGAACTCTCTACCTCACATGGATTGTAGCTGACCAAACTTATCGACCCATATTTGTATGTAAACCATGCATATAGCTCTGGCAGTCAAAGGCAATGGTCATGGTCAGGTGACTGAAGTCCTTGAGTGCCCAAAAAAGAATTTTAAGATATTTGCGCACTAGATGTGCATAAACACCACCTGAAAGTCATTCAGGGTTAAAGGCTTGAAGTATTGAAAGTATTATAAATTATATAAACAGCATTCTACTCACTAATTTATTGTAAGGTGCTAGTTCTTAGGTCTTAGTTGTAACCAAAGGTTTCAAATTTTATATTATAATTTTTAAGGCTGATGGTGAGAATAAAGGCCTACTGTAATTTTTACATGAGCTGTATCAGAAAAGAAAAGTGATTCATTCTCTTGAATTCTGACCAGGACTGACTGTCTACATAAATTAACTGTATTATATGTGAATAATGAATATTACTTGTCAATGAACAATAGGGATGTGTGTGGTTTTCAGTGGCCTTCAGTGGCACATGCATGCTTGTCACTCATTGCATCCTGGAGAGGGAGGCAAATGCACCCTTAAACCATGTTGCCTAGCGTGCATGCGTGTACATACATAAACAAATAATTGAGTAAATAAATAAATGAATTAATGAATAAATACATATGTTATGTGACCCTGGACCATAAAACCAGTCATATGTGTTCGTTCTTTCTTTATTTCTTTATTTTATTATGATTCATACATTATACAAATCTGAATAAATAAGTTTGTCCAACAAACATCATAACGTATGTTTGTTATGATATAACAATATTTGATACAAAATATAAAATAATTCCTGGAATATGATCTTTATATTATAGGAATGTTTTTTGGCAATAACTTTGACCTATACAATGTATTGTTTATTGCTACAAAAATGCTACTTATGACCTATATTTTATTCTTCAAAATGTTATTGTTTTATTTAACATGTTACTCATATACAGCATAAAAAGGAACAGTGTATTTAAAAGAAGTTGTTTGAAGATTGTTACAGAATTAGTCATTACCCCTTTTCTATTTGGTTGTTCTTTTAGCTGTGCAGCTTTAGGATTGTCACACAGAAAATGTAGCTTTTTGCTGGAAAGAAGTAGAGTGTAATGGTTTAAATGGCTTAAATACTCACTTAACCACATTGATGTCACAAAACATGAATGTGTTTAGCTGTGTCAGACTGGAAATTACATGTAATTTTTTTTTTTTTTTTTTTTTTTAACCGAAAAAGCCAAAGGATAAGAGTATTTTAATTTTCAAATGTCATTTTAAGGCCCAAAATATCTGTACTGCTCCATGTTATGAACATAATGCTGTTGGAGGGTAGGGGGCATTGCTTCTTTATTTGTCCCTCTGCTGAAGCTAACTCCCAACAGTCATTTAACGTGCAAAATACTAGCAAAATTAGCTCCACAAAGGAAACTGTTATTGTGATGAATCACTCGGGACGTTGGGATCCATAAGCAGTGCTTTAATAGAGTAGTCAGACAGGCAGAAGTCAAAACAGGGTCAGGATGTCTCAAGATGGGGGATGTGGTAAACTGGGCTTTTAGCTGTTGGAAGGCTGCCTTGCTCTCCTCGGCACCGGACACCTTTCTTAGTCATGGCGGTCAGGGGCGCGGCCACCTTGCTGAAATTGCAGATAAAACGCCGATAGAAGTTGGCGAAGCCCAGGTAGCGCTGTAGTTCTTTCAAAGTCTGAGGTTGAGGCCACTTCACTACTGCCGCTACCTTTCCTTCGTCCATGGCCACTCCGTCAGAGCTAATGATGTAACCCAGGAACGATATCTTGGTCTGGTGGAACTCACACTTGGACATTTTAGCGTAGAGTTTGTTTTCAATGAGCTTCTGGAGTACCTGTCTCACGTGTAGAACATGGCTGGTGAGGTCTTCAGAGTATACCAGAATGTCGTCGATGTACACTATGACGAATTTGTTGAGCATGTCCCTGAAGATCTCATTGACCAGTGACTGGAAGACTGCTGGGCTATTGGACAGGTCGAAGGGCATCACCAGGTATTCGTAGTGCCCATTGGTGGTAGAGAAGGCGGTCTTCCACTCATCGCCCTCCCTGATGCGGACGAGGTTGCAAGCGCTACGAAGGTCCAGTTTGGTGAAATAGTGAGCTGTCCGTAACTGTTCCAGGGCGGCTGGCACTAGGGGGAGTGGATACCGGTATTTTACAGTAATGTCATTGAGGGACCAGTAGTCTATGCAGGGCCGAAGTCCTCCATCTTTCTTTTTGACAAAAAAGAATCCCGCTGAAGCTGGTGAGGTGGACGGCCGAATGAACCCTTTAGCCAATTCCTCCCAAATTTTACTTTGTCATGCATTCCGATTCTGGCTGGGAGAGGGGAAAGACTCGACCACGGATCGGTACACTTCCCGGGATAAGGTCGATGGCACAGTCTGTGGGTCTGTGCGTAGGAAGCTGTGTGGCTTGGGTCTGGCTAAAGGCGATTCGAAGGTCGTGGTAAGGTTGAGGCAGGTTGGTGATGTCCATCTCTTCCTCAGCTGCGGCTTGAATATGGTGGACGAGGCGGGTGGTAGGTCCAAGGCAGTGTGAGTGGCAGTGTCTAGACCATTGGGTGATCTGATGAGATTGCCAGCAGATGACGGGGTTATGGCGCTCCAGCCAGGGTAGTCCCAGAATCAGGGGGTGCTCAGGGGTAATGAATTATATGGAAGGTGATAGTCTCTGAGTGAAGGGAGCTGGCAAAGAGCGTGAGTGGTGATCCGTCCGGTTCCTAGGGGCCGGCCGTCGAGGGCTGCCACCGCCACGGTGGGGGAACATGTAAGGAGAGGAATGTGGTTTTTAGTGACAAAGTCCTCATCTATGAAGTTGCCTGCAGCACCCGAGTCGACTACAGCACGGGCGTGAACCTCAAAGTTATTGGTCAACAGATAGACACTTATTCTCATAACGGGGTTGATGGAAACTGCACTTACATGGTAAGCCCTTGGAAGTGGTGGTCGTGTGGGACAGGTATCTCGAATGTGCCCGGCCAGGCCACAGTACAGACAGAGGTTATTTTGCAGTCGTCGTTCATGTTCCTCTCTGTAGATTGGGGTGGAACCAATCTGCATGGGCTCCGCGGGTGGTGGGTTAGGCCTTGCGTGAGCGGAGGATGTGGTCCGTCTTGATGGCCAGATCCATGTATTCAGTGAGGGTTTTGTCCTGATCTCGGCTGGCTAGTTCAGCTTGAAGGTACTCCCTCAGACGCAACAATAGATGGTGAGAAGGGGATCCACGTCCCAGTCTGTCTGCCAGCGAGGGTTCTAAACGTCATAGTGTATTATGCGGCGGAGGATGAGCCTTGCTTCAACATCATAATTTCATCCTTAGCATCTCTTCCATCTACTGAGTGGTCGAAAACCACTCTGAATTCTCGCAGGAAGCTTCAATAGGGGGGAAACACCATGTTACGGCCCTTCCACAGTGCAGTTACCCAGTCGAGGGCCTTCCCGGTGAGCAGTGAGCATATTAACAACACTTTGCTCTCATCAGACACAAAACAGTGAGCCTGCTGGTTCATATAAATCTCACATTGAAATAGGAAACCCTCACACTTGCCTGCTGCGCCCTTGTATTTCTCCGGGAGCGAGAGCCGAGCGGGGTTGACAACAGCAGCGGCCGCGGCTGGGGCAGGCATGACCAGCGGAGGCGTGGGCGGCGTGGGCTGGCTGAGGGCCACGGTCACGGTAGTTAAGGCCTGGATGGAGCGCACCAGTTAATCTGTGAGGCTGGTCAGTTTCTCCAACTGGGACTGGTGAGTAGAAAGCATGGAGGCTTGACGGCCCATCTCGCTCATCATGTGATACAGGTACACTGTACACTGGATCCGGTGATGGCGAAGTTTTCTGTGATGAATCACTCGGGACGTTGGGATCCATAAGCGGTGCTTTAATAGAGTAGTCAGACAGGCAGAAGTAAAAACACAGGCAGACAGAAGCAACGGGGATAATCAGAAATCACAAACGAAACTCCAGGCAAAAGAGTCGGGGCAGGCGGTGAGAATCAATAGTCCAATAAACAATTCAAAGGTAACCAGAATAATCCACGGGAAAATGCTCAGAGATGACTGCAAGGCAAATCAAAACTTCACGTAAGTAAAAGTAGCGTCCGAGCGGTGTTTATATTGTCCACAAAATGGAGGGATCAAGCCGGCGGAAAGAGTCAAGGTATATGCGGTAAAAGGGTCCAGGTTCCCGCTGCTGTCCTTCGGGAGAGCCACAGAGGGGCAACCAGTGACAGTTGTGTAGCCTAACCTTCACAAAAATATATAATTAAACTGAATTTAAACATAACCTACAAAATAAGCATAAGCTACGTATGATTACAATTTTATCGTTAATTGATTTTTTTCTAACTCATCAGTTTAGTAGTTTGGTAGTAATCATTTTAATATTAAGGATTGGATTGGATTTGAGGAATTTCAGCTTGAGATCTGATGCTCTAAACTGTCACATACATTTTAAAATGCTTTTACTGAAGCTGCTTTCCAACACTAACAAATAATGTTTTTTTTTCTCCAAGTATTATACACTTCTCAAAACAAAAAAAGGGAACACTAAAATAACACATCCTAGATCTGAATTAATTAAATATTCTTATTAAATGCTTTGTTTGTTACATAGTTGAATGTGCTGACAACAAAATCACACAAACATTATCAATAGAAATCAAATTTATTAACCCATGGAGGTCTGGATTTGGAGTCACACTCAAAATTGAAATGGAAAAGTGCACTACAGGCTGATCCAACTTTGATGTAAGGTCATTCAAACAAGTCAAAAAGAAGCTCAGTAGTGTGTGTGGCCTACACATGCTTGTATGACCTCCTTACAATGCCTCGACATGCTCCTGATGAGGTGGAGGATGGTCTCTTGAGGGATCTCATCCCAGACCTGGACTAAAGCATCCGCCAACACCTGGACAGTCTGTGGTGCAATGTGTCATTGGTGGATGGAGCAAGACATGATGTCCCAGATGTGCTCAATTGGATTCAGATCTGGGGTACGGGCGGGCCAGTCCATAGCATCAATGCCTTCGTCTTGCAGGAACTGCTGACACACTCCAGCCACATGAGGTCTAGCATTGTCTTGCATTAGGAGGAACCTAAGGCCAACCGCACCGACATCTGGTCTCACAGGAAGTCTGAGGATCTCATCTTGGTACCTAATGGCATTCAGGCTACCTCTGGCCCATGGAGGGCTGTGCGGCCTCCCAAAGAAATGCCACCCCACACCACTACTGACCCACTGCCAAATGGGTCAAGCTGGAGGATGTTGCAGGCAGCAGAACGTTTTCCACAGCGTCTCCAGACTCTGTCACATGTGCACAGTGTGAACCTGCTTTCATCTGTGAAGAGCACAGGGCACCAGTGGTGAATTTGGTGTTCTCTGGCAAACATTTGTGACACATTTGTGGCCTACTGGAGGTCATTTTGCTGGACTCTGGCAGTGCTCCTCCTATTGCTCCTTACACAGAGGCAGAGGTAGCGGTCCTGCTGCTTGGTTGTTGCCCTACTAAAGCCTCCCCCACGTCTCCTTATGTACTGGCTTGTCTCCTGGTAGTGCCTTCATGCTCTAAACATTACGCTGACAGACAGAGAAAACCTTCTTGCCACAGCTTGCATTGATTTGCAATCCTGGATGAGCTGCACTACCTGAGCCACTTGTGTGGGTTGTAGAATCTGTCTAATTCTACCACTGAAAGCACTCAGCCAGCATTCAGAATTGACCAAAACATAATCCAGTAAGCGAAGGAACTGAGAAGTGGTCTGTGGCCACCACCTGCAGAACCACTCCTGTATTGGGGGTGTCTTGCTAATTGCATATAATTTCCACCTGTTGTCTATTCCATTTGCACAACAACATGTGAAATTGATTGTCAATCAGTGTTGCTTCGTAAGTGGGCAGTTTGATTTCACAGAAGTGTGATTGACTGAGTTACATTGTGTTAAGTGTTCCCCTTATTTTTTTGAACAATGTGCTTAAAAGTCACACATTTGGTCTCATACATAATTTATTGCATCTGTTAATAAAACATTCTGTTGCTGCTCTTTGATCACACTTCCTTCAGGGGAGTTCAAACATGTGCTAAACTTGTGGCTAATTAGCATGTCAGTGAGACAGACGAGGTATGAACACACATACAGAGGAAATGCAAAAGTACTGTATACTGTATGTGTGTGGATTTGCTCTGAAGTGCTGATTATGTTTGTTTACTACCATCAGTAGACAATATGGTGCAAAGTCGGCAAAACACCTATGCTCCAAACATATATCAAATGCGAGTGTGACATTTCGAGCCCCAAGGCTCTTCAACACAACCTGATCAGTCAGATGAAGAGCCTTGGGGCTTGAAACGTCACACTTGATATGTGAAAACTGTTTCAAATAAATAGGATTTTTTTAATACATTTTTGGAGCATAGGTGTTACCGACTTTGCACCATATTGTCTACTGTATTCTTTTGGTCGAGCACCCTTTTTTTAAGATTGATGTGCGTGCTTTTGTTCCATTGCTTTTACTACCGTCAGTATACAACAACAGTCAAGGTGCTCTGTGGAAAATAATGAGGCATTCAAGATAACCAACTAAAACAGTCTAATGTTATGACAACTAAACCATGAATTAATTTGAATCTTTGCAAGTGGGTGTATCTGCAACGCTGGTGTGCCGGTGCTGTCGTGGCCGCACTTCTCAGCGGGAGGCAGAGAGGCTCAGAGACAGGGAATTCCAAATAAAGACGTTTAATAACCAGACTGAACTCAAAACATGAAGTGCTGGCGAAGGTGCACAGCCTACGCAGACAAACACATAACACACGGTAACTTTAACGACAGACAACCAAGACTGAACTGAACATGCTTTAAATACACAAACTAATTAACACAAAGATACATAACACCTGAAAACACGACTGGAAGGGAGTGAAACACTAATGAGATGGGCGGGGTTACAAACAAGGTAAGGCACATGGATACAGAAAGTAAACAAACACAAGGAACACGTGGAACAGATGATCACAAAGACACAGGGAAATACATAACAGTGTGACAGTATCAAGTCAATGTTTGATTTTTATGATTTTGACAAACATCATTTTTTACTTGCCTTTTGTTTATTAAATTTCATATTTTGTTATATATATATATATATATATACTTGGCCTAATAGGCAACATATAATCCGCCACAAATACTTGTTTAGTTTATTTTGCAACAAGCTATTTCATTTATTTTGTAGTTTTCATTTTGGAAGAAACTAGCAATAAATTAGTAACTAAAAAACTAGCAGAAGCATTCCAATAAGTTATTACAATTTACAGTTACAAACCACATTCTCACTCCCAACAAAACTTTTATGTAAATTTATACTTTGATTGGTGCACCTACTGTAGTACCACCCCTACCCACTTCTGAACAATATAAAATACATAACAGGCAAATATAAGTGCATTCACAGGTATTTGACTTTTGTCAGACTTTTGTTTATGTTTTCATTCGTGTCCATGTGCTTTGTGTCTATTTTCATTCGTTCTCCCTCATGTGCTCCTTTCTTGGGTAACCCCGCCCAGGTCCTTGGTGTTTAATGAATTCCCAGCTGTGTCTCCCCAGGTGCCTTGTGTTTGTGTCTAATTAGTTTTGTATTTAACCTGGTTCATTTCAGTCTGTGCTTTATTGCGTTAGCGTTACGTCTGTGTATATCTGCACTGCATTTGTAAGTCAGCACTGATCCCTGCATTTGTTCTTTTTGCACTTTATTATTAAATTCTTTTTGCACCGAAGTCAGTCTGCCTTGCCTTAGTGTGCTGAAGAATTGGTATCTGTTGGCTACACTAGACAGCAGTCTAGATGCCAAACGTTACAAAGCATTACAAACAAGTCATGTTGCATTCCAAGTTCTTCTAAAGTGATACAATATCAAGCAAGTGCGTCTCCTACCTTTGAAAGGGGAAACATCAAGTTCTCTAAAACGGTTCACCAAATTTATGACTGAAATTTATGATTTATTATATTTGAAAGCACCAATAAAATATGACAACTCTATTACAATGCTGTTTATTTTGCTCAAAAAGTGTTAAAAAGTGCTTATTTCTCATGCTAGACAATTCAGTGTGCGCACATCTCAGAGCAATTACTGTTCTGTTTCTATAGCTACCGGAACTCCTAACGACAGTTGTAGTGATGCACAGACTTTACCGATTATGGATAGACTCTTTTACTAAAAAGGTGGGGCTTTGTTCAACAGATATATTAATTTTTTTCACAACGTTTTAATCACTGAGAAGGATCCTGCTTCATTACAGTTTTTTACAGACGTTAGGACACATTTCTCAATATTAATGTCACTTTTGCAAAAAGTGAGAGGAAAAGAAGTATTTTTAAATACAGTAAATGACTGAATACCCTTTGTGTGGCCTCTAAACTGTCTTTTTGAGCTTTTGAGCTGTCTTTGGATCATACTTTTATGTTTGATTGTATTTTCTTCTCCAAGGATACAGAAACACACAGCAGGGTTTCAGAGCAGAAATGTATGCTACAAAGGCCTTCTAGATCTTTCAGAAATTGTAAACATAATGATAAAATGTTGAATAACATTTGAATAACAATGAGTGTGCCTGCTGAGTCAAGCTGTTTTACTTGTCACAGCGGCTATGAGTTTGACAAAAAGACCTAGACCCAAGGTCTGGCCCAAAGTGCTTGTGTATGTTGCATCATTGAATTGATTTAAGATGTTTATCGTCACCAGAAATGTTTCTACACATTAATGTGGGCCAAGTTTCGAAACAGATGAGCAATTATTGGTTTTACTCATATTAAGAGTGTTAGCAACGTTAAGTTTTGTCTGAGATTTTAATGGGCTTTTTTACAAATCTGGTAAAGCCCCTCACATAAATGTGAAGACCACAGGAGGATGAAGCATGCTGAGAGGTGACGTCCAGTGGCCCTTCCTGTCATAGAATGACTGGCTTCATAAGTATTCGCAGTGCCTGGTCACACCACCTTAATTACAAGGTGACCTAGAAAATTAACTTTTGCCTAGCTACATGGAGAACCCCCAAGGTCTTTTTATTACATGACCAATGCTGCAAAGAAACCCTTCCCCCCTTGACGTTCCAAAAGACACACATGCAGCTGTCATTAAAGCTTTTTTGTTGCAAAGTAATTACGATATGCTGTGGATATAGGAACCAGATGGCATTCCCTGTCTTGTTTTCCAGTGTGGTTTTCCTATCCTACTCTAACCTCCCTCACTGGGATTCCGCCAAGGAGCACCAGCCACTTGTGGTCATCTGTTTCTTCCCTCTCTGCTATGATTACTTAAGCCAATCCTCAGTTTCCTCGTTGGAAGTTGTTTGCTGTGGAGCACTGCTAATATACAGTAATCGACAATTCTCATGTATAACTAATGTAGAAGTGTGCATCTTTATACTTTGTAATTTCACTTACCATTTCAGGTTTTGTTTTGTGTTCATTTGAGGGGGCTGACCAACCTATTAAAGGGGTCATCGGATGACAAATTTTTCTCAATGGTTGTGTAAACTGACACTCCATTTTACCTTGTCAAAAGCATAGGGCCATGTCCCTTTAAATGCTAATGAGCTCTGCTCATGCCACCCCTCTCTTCTGTGATGAGACAAACCATCCTCATAAGAGTGTAAATTTTAGCTGCATTTTGCCACTAAACCTGCTAACAAGCACATTATTAGGAAAGGCAGTTTGAAAAGATTAAAAAAAGGCTGAAGCCATTCTGTGTAGCGGCTTGGGCTCTGAAATTGGTGGCCATCTTGGGCTGTGACTCTGGCTGAGGAATGGTGACCATCTTTTCTGCTGACGGTGATTGAGACATTGCGGCCATCCTGCTTGCTGACTCTGGCTGAGGTAGCGTTGCCATCTTGTCTGCTGACTTTGGCCAAGGCTGAGCGGCCATCTTGTCTTTTGACTTTGGCTGAGGCAGGGCAGCAATCTTTTCGCTGACTTTGACTGAGGAAGGGCGGCCATCTTGTCCGATGACTTTGACTGAGGCTGAACGGTCATCTTGTCTGCTGACTTAACCTGAGATATGGCAACCATCTTGTGTAGTGGACTGAGTGTGACAGCCATCCTAAGCAGTGGTTCGGGTGTGACAGCTATCTTGTGCAGCGGCTCGGTTGAGGCAGCCATCTTGTACAGCTGCTTGGCCGTGGCAGCCATATTGTGCAGTGGTGGTGATTGTGGTGGTGCTTGTGGTTCTGGGGTGTCGATCGCTGGGCGGTGGTCTCGTTGCCTATCACTGCTATGAGGAACCTCCTCTTTCACCTCTCCTACGTTGTCGAGCCACAATGCCATAGTACAAAATCCATTAACTGGGATTTTAGCCAAATTTTGAGCAAATCAAGACTTTGTGACAGTTGGTGTGTTAATCTGGCTTAAATGTGTGTAATGGTGTTTATTTGCAAATCTGAAACAGGTGAGAGTGTGTGGTGCATGAGGATGGGAGATGCAGTGCAGAGGTGATGAGGTGATTGGTTGTGGCTGAGGGTGAGAGCAGACAGACTAAATCGTAACACATTATATATTGTAAGTTTGTTTTTCTGGCATAGAACCAAACTTTAGGCTATTTACCTTAATTGTATAGTTTTTATTAAGCAGCAGAAGATTTTATGCATTGCTGGTCAGGACCACCTAGCGTGCAGGCATGAATTAAAGCCGATCAATTGTTTCAAGTGTGAAAGCAACATTTGCTATACTTCTTTCATGGAATGGTGACCTAATAAATCTACAGTGAACAATCCAACATGAAGGATAGGAGATATACACTATACGTTGACAAGATCGGACAAGCTAAAATCGCAGGGGAAGGAACTGTCATGCCCCTGCACTGTGTTTGTTTTTGTTCTTCCCCATGTGCTCTCCGTGACCTAGTTTCTGTCTATTGTTGATTATGTTCAGGTGTGTCTTTTCAATTAGCGTCATTGTCTGCCCTATTTAAGTTACGTTCAGTTTAGTTCCTGTTGTCGGTTCATTACTTGTGTCTACGTTGTGTGTACTGAATGAAGTGCGTTGATGAGCACAATCTTTCTCTCACTCTCTTTTTCTCTTTATGCCTGCACGGGTGCGTGCTTCTGGGTGAAATGCCCATATAAGAAGTTTCATCCTCAACTCTGTCATGAAGAACACCAAATAACAACACAACAGTAATAAATGTATGCATTTTTATTTATCACGCAACAATTAAAAAAAGCAAAATGTAAACTGGATTTTAAGGATTACAATCAGACAGCAAATACAATTAAATTACAGTTGAATAATAATAATAATAACAATAATAATAATAAATTAAACATTCCAGCATTTATTCTCACATTTGTGGCAATACTGTATATACAGAATGAGCATTCAATATTGTGTCACATTGTGTCAATATAGTAAGATGTAATTTGAATAATTTTACATTTCCAACAGTACACATATTATTTTTACTGCAACATTCATATCATTAACATTTTATCACATAAATTAGGCAATTTCACTTATATCATATATATAATTCCACATATATATAATATATATTGTTCTTGAAGTGAAAAAGTGGAGTTTCAGCGTAGGATAGAAAAGCTCCGTGCTAATGTATAGCACTTACCCCTAACGTAGATCTAGGACAGGATCCTGGATTTATTCTCCTTTCTTATCAGGAAGCAGAGGTGCAGCTCCACTTGGAATTTGAATTTGAGGAATTGGTACCATGACTGGAAACACAGAGGGTAAAAACAGATCAGATCAAAAGGAAAACTTCTATTTCTTCAAAACAAAGGCACTGATATATTTTAAAATCAGTCTATGTAAGTTTCTTTCAATTGAAACAGACTTGTATTTTATTCTGGAACTATAGGCTTAAGCTTCTTCTATAAAACCAGGGGTAAATGTATAAAACTGAAGCAATGGTGAACAAATACAAGGAAGTTCATGAAAATGACCTACTGCTACATGTCTGCTATTCTTGGAGGTAATCTGACATATCTTTATCGGAGTATGAGTATGAGGATTTCTGGGAAAGAAGGAATAATAAAACCAGCATGCAGTGAATTCAACTTGAATTTTTAGAATTACCAATGTACCTATTAAGACATTACTTAAAGCTGAACTTACTTTTTTTTGTTTAAGGCTGCTGATGGCATTCTGTTGGTACTGCTTCAAGAGTATCCACTCCATCTCACTAAATCGGTTGAATTGGGTCCATTTGGTCTTGTCCTTGTTATCCCCATCTACTTCTTTATATGAAGGAAAGCTGGAGGCTACATGTCAGCAACACATAACATGTTTTGATTAATAAAAATAAGCATACACTAGCGTTCAAAAGTTTGGGATCAGTAAGGCTAGTAATGTTTTTTAAAGTCTCTTATGCTCATCAAGGCTGCGTATAGGGTTGGGCGATTTAATAGTCGATTTATTCATGCTAGTAGGTCTGGGCGATTCTGCCTATGTATCTGCATATATTTGATCAAAAATACAAAAAAACAGTAATACAGAAAAATACTATTACAATATATAATAAACTATAATAATAAAATAATATACTTCAAAATATCATTTATTCCTGTGAAGCAAAGGTGAATTATCAGCAGCCATTACTCCAGTGTTAAGTGTCAGACATAATTTTAATATGCTGATCTATTATTAGATTTATCTATGTTGTCAATATTTGTGCTACCAATTTTTTTTGGGAGCTTGTGATACTTTCTTTCAGGATTCTTTGATGAATAAGAAGTTTCTGTAAAAAGAACAGCATTTATTCAAAATATTAACATTTTCTAACAATATATGTCTTTGCTATCACTTTTTATTCATTTTACACATCCTTGTTGAATAAAAAGTATACATTTCTTAAAAAAAAACTGTTCTATTTTTAAAAAATGCTGTTCTTTTTAACTTTTTAAAACTCTTGATTTTTTTTTAATTCATCACTTGTTTTAAAATATATATATGTTAAGCAGCAGAACTGTTTCCAGCATTCATAATAAATGAGCATATTAGAATGATTGCTGAAAGTGACAGAGACAATGCCTCCCATGTTTAATGTTAAATAATTAAATTATTACCTTTTTGGCTTTCCCTTATCAACAGCTCACAAAATGTATTAATTATCTGCAAAGAGAAACAAAAAAACATGTTAATGAAAAATATCTAAAATAAAAATTCAAAAGAAATCTGCATCAAACTAAATCAGTTTCTGCTTTAGCGGCGGAACGTCCAGCAGTTTAAAATCCTTTATAGTCTTCGATGTCGCAACCCCGCTGGAATATAGAGCAGAGACGTGACATAGAAACCTAGCCATTATCTCTCCGGAGTGGCGCAGATAAATCCATGAGCTTGGAAGAGCCCTGTTTACGTGCAGAATAAGTATGCGAAAAATTCTATCCTGTGAAAATAGTCTTTGAATCCTAGTAGGCTGTTCATTCTGTAACAATGAGACGGGAATGTGTGCGGATCCATGTGCAGACTATTTATTGTAAACACAGAGTTAAAACAAGCAGAGTCAGTTTTTGGCAAACAGGAACATCAAAGACACAGACAATAAAATAATCCAAATACGTAGCGTGGGTTAGGCAAACAGCAAACAGTGTCCGGGGGAGAAGCAAGAGAGAGAGTCTGGGAGCAGGCAGGGTCAACTACAGTAATCCAGGAAAAAAGCAAACACGGGAGACACGGAGGGCTTACAAAGGAGAAAATGCAGAGTACAACCACACAATAAACAGTGGTGAGCAACACACAAAGTCCAAACGAGACAAGGGGCGGAGAATCTAATGGGTGGCCATGGTGACAGACAAGGTGGGTGGAGACACAAGTTTATAATAAGAGTCCTGAACATAGAGCAGAGGAACAGACAAACAGTAAACATAGTCCATGCAGGAGTGCCCTCTGGAGGCTTCCGAGGGCAACTCCAGTGCAACCCGTGACAACAAGCTAAAATTAAGTGAGTTTTTACTTGAAACAAGCAAATTAATCTGCCAATGGGGTAAGCAAAATAATCTTGTTTTCTGTTTAAAATAAGAATATTTTGCTTTGTTTATTTTGCATTGGCAGATTATTTTGCTTATTCTAAGCAAACAGTTACTTAATTTAAGCATTTTTTTTTCTAAAAACAAGAAAAAAATAAGTTTTTTCTTGTCTAGTAAATTTTTAGATATTTTTGCTGAAAACAAGACAAAAAGTCTTAGAAAGCATTTTTTTGCAGTGTGTGAATGACACACAATGACAGAACATGAAATTATCTGTTAAATTAGTTGATTCTTACCGAAAAGACTTCACAATGCTGATCTCCAATCTGGATCCCTGTTTTGAAAGAAGGATAGAAGATACTGTAGCATAGCTCGATAAGGGAAATGTATATAAATAATTAATATTAATTAAGATTAATTGCAATTATTTATATTAGCTGCCAGTAGTAACTGTGTCACATTCTAGGTCTGTTTAGTTCTGTTTTATTATTCTTGGTTTAGTTTAGTTTTCACGTGTTAGTTCCTGTTTGCCCTTATTTGGATTTCCTGTCGTTTGTGTGATTATTAGTTGATTATTAATCGTAATCAATACGATTCCGATTATGTATTGTGCCTGTATTGTGTTTAGTTCATTTACCCCTTGTGTATAAATACCATGTCTTTTGAGTTCAGTTTTGTCGGTCAACAAATGTGTTTGGTGTCATTAATGTTACCTGTGAATGTTCTGTGAAGATTATTGGATACTTCTCTCTGTTTTGGACTTATTGTTAAAAGAATTATATGTTTATTGAATTCTACATCTTAGGCACTCTCCTTCACCTGCATCCGACGTAACAGATTGACCGACCAAGACAGAATCATGACGTGGGCAAAAGATAAACTGTCTGAGCTCCATCAGGGCATATTTCATCTGGTGAGTTGCAGCGAATCTGCTATTAATCTTTTCGTTTGGATGGGACTCAATGACGAGTTATTTAAGTTAATTCTTCCTGAAGATTGTCAGACATTTCTGAATTTAGTCCTTGATCTGAATCATTCCAAGTTTTTTGTTGATTATGCTAGTCTGAGTCCCATCCGAGAGAAAAAAGAAGCTGCAACTCACCACAAGCCAAGCTCCACCATGTGCGACTCAATGTGTTTTCTCTCCCTCACCATGCAGTCTGCTCAGATCCGGCAAACATCACCCTGCTCACCAACAAGCCCAGCAAACACAATAACGTTGTAAAAACGTTTTTTTTTTCACGTTGTGAAAAGGTTGTGATAAGGTTGTGATAACGTTTTTCCTGAGTATTTAATACGACAAATGTCGGGTTTTTTAAACGTTATAAATAAGTTTTTTCACAATGTTACAGAAAGTTTTTATAATGTTCGAATGTCTCCTTCCAACGTTTTAAAAATTTACTTACCACGTCCAAACTGGTACTTTACATGCTGCCGTCAAAACATTTTCTTTAGTGTTAAATCTGAATATTAATCATATTACCAGTGCTTTTTTACATTTCACCTTAGTTGTAGCGTTGCTGAACTATGGTTGTTGTCCATTTTATAAGCCTACGTTTATGTAAGCCTAATAATTTATACTACACACAAATTCAGTTACTTCCCTCATTGTATTTATTCACAAAAAATAAAAGTACAGTAACATGACATGGGTAGTTCACAGAAAAAAATTCTAAACAAGACAAATACACATATATATATATATATATATATATATATATATATATAAAATTAACAAAATAAAATGGTATCAAGTAGAACATGATAATTATGCAATGACTTGAAAATTTGAATATGAGCACATTAATAAATCTTTTAATATTAAAAAAAAACAGCATTTCATTTGTAAAATTACAATAGTAATTATCACGCCACCGGGTGGCACTGTTCCCAGTGCAACCGGTTACACACGATCTCAGTCACCACCTGCGTCTAATTAGAACAGCGTGGTTAAAAGCTCCAGCTCAACAATCACTCTTTGGTGGTGATCAAGGTAACCATTCTGCAGTTTACCTTCCTCAAAGTTATGCCACTGCTTCATTTAATGTTTTAAGCTTATATCTTATATATGTTTGATTCTTCGTGTGCACGTTCAATCTTCAAGCTCTTTACAAGCTTCCAGAAACGATCTCACAAGGCTGGAATTTCACTAGCGGCTCACCTCACAACCTACCTGCACGCTTTTAATCAGCTTCCAGGAACGATCTCACAAAGCTGGAATCTCACAAGCAACTAACCACACTACCTACCTGCAAGGAGTATCTTAATCAACCAACGATCATCCTGCAGTGGTATAACGTGAGAAAACATTATACTTACCTTTGTATACTCACCTGCAATACTCGCCTGTCTCCTCAGAACTCCACTTGCCAGCCAGCTCGTCACAAACAGTCACCAGTGCCTGAAAGGAATCCACAGAGATAGGATTGGTTCACATATGTCATTAACTCACCTCTTACTAAAAAGAACTATCTACAGCCTGAGCAGAACGGAGCGAGGACAGGAATACCGAGCGGAGGACTGCTTTCCAAGATACAGACTGCTCATTCATGATTCTGCTGAATCTTTATGCCAATTCCCTTATTGTTATTCAATAATTTATCAAAACTTACCTCTGCTGTCCGTCTCCTTGTACTGGGTGTTACAGAATCACCGCCCTAACAAGAAAACACACCGATCTCTTCAAAAGACTCAGTATGGAGAACGAAGACACCACTGAGCTGAGCGATTTGGAGACAGTATTACACGCCATTGAAGGTTTGCAACTCTCATCACCCGTTCCTGGGGCTGTGAATCGCCCACCTCTATATTCCGTTGAGCATGTTTCTTATAAAAGATTCCTCATGCAACGTGCATTACATTTCGAAATGCAACCTCTTAACTTTCCTACAGAAAGATTGCATTCATCATGACCCTGCTCACCGGATGAGCACTGCAGTGGGCTGAAGCTTTGTGGGCGGTGTTCACCTGTCATCCTACGATCACTTTCGACGTCATTTTGAAGAAGTTTTCAGCTTTGATCCATCACCAGTATCCGCACAAGAAAACTTATTGCAAATAAGTCAAGGTAGTCTATCCATTCATGAATATATCCTAAAATTTTGCATGTTGGTGGCCACCAGTGGCTGGAATGGTCCCGCTCGCATAGTGGTCTTCAGATGAGGTTTAAGACCCAACATTCAGGCTCAAATGGACATTTATGATGATTCCGCTAACCTTGAGGCTTTTCTCCACAAAGTCACTATTGTATCAAGGAATTTGTCTGGTACAACTGTTTCTAAAGAGAGTTTAACTCACCGTGAGAGCGAGGCTGGGAATGAACCCATGCAGACGGATTCCTATCGACTCACACCTGCAGAGCGGCGTAGGAGAAAAGAGGAGCAGTGTTGCTTTTACTGTGGAGCTTCAAATCACCTCCAAAGAAACTGTCCATTACGACCTACAAACAGTCTGGTGAGTGTAGACTTTCTTAAACCTCTCACTAATGACATCCCATTGATCACTGTCACATTGTTTTATCATGATCAAGGATTCATTAAGGCTTTGGTCAACTCTGGAGCAGCATGGAACTTTTCATCCACCTGTTTAGACAACCTCCATATCACTTGTCAAAAGAATTCTACAACTTATCGAATCACTACCATCCAAGGTAATCTGCTGGATAAGAAGCTGGTCAATAAATGTACCACACCATTGTTGCTACGAGTAGGATGCTTGCACCAGGAAACCAAATCCTTTTTGGTGCCTTGGAAGACTTGGTGTTGGGTCGACCTTGGCTTATCCAACATCATCCTCAGATCAACTGGAGAACACGTGAGATCTTAAAATTGAGTGATGAATATCTAACAAGGTGTCTACTTCCCAGTGTCAAGCCTGTGTCAACCGAATTGAGATGCTGTTCCACGACCATAGAAAGCCCAGACACTACCACTACAGTGAACATCCCAAGTGAGCACCATGACTTCTTGGATGTATTTAGCAAGAATGCTACTACCAAGTTACCACCTCATCGTTATTGGGACTGTGCAATAGAACTATTACCTGATGCTAAACCTCCCAAAGGCCTTGTCTACCCTTTGTCTGTTCCTGAAACACAGGCTATGAAGGACTACATACGTGAAGCACTGGCACAGGGTTTTTGAACCAATATGTCATAATTTACATTGATGATATACTCGTTTACTCACCTGACATCTCTACCCACAGAGTCCATTTAACCAAAGTACCAAGTAGAGATTAAGAGAGCATGACTTGTACCTGAAGGTGGAAAAATGTGCTTTCCATCTCACCGAGATGCAGTTCCTGGGCTATGTCATATCTCCTGCAGGAGTCGCCATGGAAACCAATAAGGTACAAGAATTAGGCGCCGGGGATGACCTAGGACATGCTGGAGGGACTATGTTTCTCAGCTGGCCTAGGAACACCTCTGTGTTCCCCCGGAAGAGCTGGAGGAAGTGTCAGGGGAGAGGGAAGTCTGGGCGTCCCTGCTTAGATTGCTGCCCCCGCGACCCGGTCCCGGATAAGTGGAAGAAGATGAATGGATAGTACAAGAATGGCCCTTACCCACTAATGTCAAGTCACTTCAACGGTTCTCAAACTTCTTCTATAGACTATTCATCAAAGGTTACAGTCAGATGTCAGCTCCACTCACTTCCTTACTCCAAGGGAAAAAGAAGAAATTCTTCTGGAATCCTACCGCCGAAACTGCCTTTGAACAATTGAAACAAGCCTTCGGCACAGCACCTTATACTTCAACATCCTAATCCAGAACTCCCCTTTATAGTGGAGGTTTATGCATCGACTCTGGGAGTAGGAGCAGCTCTTTCTCGGATGCAAGGAACACCTCCAAAACTCCACCCATGTGCCTACTTTTCCAAAAAGTTAACACCTACCGAACAAAATTATTATGTAGGTAACAGAGAACATCATCAAATTCGCAGACGACACCTATCAACGGTGAATATGTAGAGATGTAGAGAGGGTGTCCTCATTCAAATTCCTCGGGACCCATATCTCCGATGACCTGACCTGGACCACAAACACATCTGCTCTAGTGAAAAAAGCCCAACAACGTCTCCATTTCCTAAGGGTCTTGAGATGGAACAGGCTACTGACTGACCTCCTGGTGTCCTTCTATCGCGCCACAATTGAGAGTGTGCTGGTGCATGCCATTTCCGTGTGGTATGCGGGGTGTACAGCAGGCGACAAGAAGAGACTCCAGAGAGTCACCAGAACAGCAGAGAAGGTGATC
>JAUYWG010000040.1:22855213-22870551 GCA_034779775.1 Enteromius afrohamiltoni
TAGCCGGGGCAAATCGAGACTTCGCGTCTGTCCAGGGCAAAAGTCCGGGCTTTTATGCAGCCCCGAAGGCGGGAAACGGGTGCGGAAGCGCCGAGGTACGTGGGTGTAAAAGGTCCGGGTGGGAACGTTAATATTCGGGAGATGGTTCCCGCTGCCGGCGGTCGGGAAGGGCCACAGAGGGGCGCTCCATGACAGCTCTGATATTTGTGTTTTTTTCAGCTACTTAGAACATATTATTGACCAACCTGTATTTTTCTTGTAATCAACACAAATTGTTCTACAATAATATTTGACCGAAATGAATGTGTATGTTTGCATGTTTTAGGAAAAAATATTATGCGTGGTTAGTAAGCTTTGTGAAAATAGCTGAAATAAGGCTGTGAAACACATACTGAATAGTAATGCACAGTACTGTGAGTAACCAGTATATAAGGCTAGAATATTTACTTAAGAATTATGTGAAAATCATTCCACTTACTTTTTCAGAGAAAACAATATAGTGTTTTAAATTTTAAAAGACATGTTTTGTGACTGAAAGCCTGTATGCAAGGGAGTGAGAATGAGATAAAGGTAATTTGTTCCTTTATCTTATTTATTTATTTAATTTGTGTGACTTTTAGGGAATTTGGCCTGCAGGTTCATTTACAGGGTTTCAATAGTAATACTACATACAATAACATTACAGTACACAGCAGTACTGTTATCTTACAGAGGAATTTCATTGTTCTATGTAAAGTAAATAATGTAGAACACGTTGTACACCCAGTCCACCTGTCCTGGATGTCTCTGGACTGTGGGAGAAACCAACATCAACACAAAGAGGACATACAAATTCTACATTTATGACAAAACCTTTTTAGGTCTCGAATACTGCACATACAGCACCTCATTATACTAGACTGATGATGTTTTCTTGCTTTTTTATATCATTGCCAAATAAATTTTGTACATATTGATCGACTTTGTATTTGGTATAGAAAAATATATTTTATAACATCATATAGGTCTCCAAATAAGCTTGTTTCATCATAACACAACAATTCCCCTTCAGAAAACACGCATTTCACTCATAACACACTGATGTATAAAACACTAAAAACATAGATTGTTACATAATTGTCAGAAACAAGACTGGGATCCAAGTGCGGGTGCAAAAGATATGTTATTAACAAAGATCTTTTGAAAAACTGAAAAAAAAACCTTAGTGATCTGCTGGGAAAAAACTAATTGTCAGTAAATTAGATCTTGACAGCACGGGAGGATCAGACTGGCTTCAGCACACACAGCAGAAGTAGATGCCAGCGAACCGATGAGAGAAGATCCCTGCAGAACTCTGGGGTTAACACAGAGCGATCAGCACGAATGCCAAAGCAGAGCAGGACTAGGCAGGAAAGCTTGGAGGGCAGTAGCACAGAAAATCACGAACTGGCACAAGACAGCACACACGAGGGCAAGATAAAGGAGATAATGAGCACCTAATCAGGTGCAGGTGAGAATAATGGTTAATGTAAATACCAAGAAGGGCGGGGAAGACACCACAAACACAGTGAAGCACATTGCAAGCTGTGAAAACAAAAAACTATGTGCTCCAGGACAAAAACAAAGACAGTCCCAAACCTCTATCATGACAGTTCCCCCTCCCTTAAAGATCGCCCCCTGGCGATTTAAGAGAGGGGTTTACCTTGTGTCCAGTAGAAGCCCCAGATCAGCGACCAATCCAGAACATCCCAACCTGGGACCCAATTCTCAACTCTCCTCTGGACCATAACCCTCCCAGTCCACCAGGTACTGGAAACCCCTACCACAATGACGGACATCTAATAATCTCCTAACAGAATAGATAGGAGAGCCATCCACTAGATGAAGAGCAAAAAACAGGTTTAACCCTGAATACATGAAAAACAGGGTGTACTTGACCAAGAAAGGTAGGTAACTTGAGCCATCGCAACTGGGCTGAGGACCTAGGTGACCTGGTATGGTGCAATGAACCTAGGCATTAACTTGCAAGAGATCACCTAGGCGTTAACTTGAGAGGCATGTCTTTGGTAGAAAGCCATACCCCTCTGACACAAACATAGTGGGGTGCTGGAGCTTGGTGACGATCAGCCGCTGTCTTGGTCCATCTGGAGGCCTGGGCCAGGGCCTTCCTAACTCTTTTCCAGATAGATCTACATTTCCGGACAAAAGCTAGGGCAGATGGAACCGCAGCATTGGGTTCCTGAGAGGGAAACAAGGAAGGTAAGTAGGCCTCTGCACCACAGTCAATAATGGTGGCTGGAAGCTGGGTGCTTGACTGTGGGGAGATAAGAGAGGAAGCGCCCACCAGGACTCCCCGTTTAGCTAGTGGGCTTTGGATTTTAAAGGGCAAGACATGTCAAGGTGGCTTGCCCTGGTGTTCTTTTTTTCCTATTCTGTAACACTTATTGCGAAACACTACCACATTTTCTGTATTAGCAATAATAAAAAAAACTGTATTTATTTATTTCTGTAAAGTAACTGACATTATATTCCTATTTATGTTTACTGTATTTTCAGTTATTTGTTCTTTGTAAGATATCGGTACGGTAGTGTAATAAAAGTAAAATTTTCTGAATTTCTGAAGTTATTACTGAATTTTACCAGATCCTCGTGTGGGCCCGGGACAGACTCCTCTCACTAAGAGCCATCTGTATTACCAGGTACCCAAACGTGGGAGCAGACGTCTTGTCAAGCCAGGGGCTGAGGCCCAGGGGATGCTCCACCTTGAGGGGTTGGATGCCATGGTACAGTCGTGGCCAAGGCTTCATCGTTACACAATTTCACTGATCGCTCTGCTCCCAGGAGTTCTGGAGAGTGCGCACCAGAAGCCAAAACCAAATTAACTGCAGGACTTCAGTCCTCCACCTTTCAGGGAGCCAGGCCAGAAGAAGCTAATGTGGATGACATCAATTCTGCCTATGAGTTCTCTGGTCTCCCGCCGCTGCTAAGAGTCAGGGCTCATTCAACTAGGTGTGTGGCGGGCTCCAAGGTCTTGATATCTGGTGTCTAGGCTTGCGAGCCACGCCGGGCTCTTCTGTTCCCTCACCCTAGCTGTGCAGGTACACACACTAGACAGGGATTTGCAAGTCTGGAGGCATGAACATCTCGTTCCCCATAGCGTCTTTTTTTGAAGCGGCTTGAGTTCCTAAAGACATATGTCTCAGGTTACGCATGTAACCCTAGTTCCTCGAAGGAATGAGACGCCGCTGAACATTGAAGGAACAGGAGGGAACAGAGCCGTCGTGCTGGAGGTGTTCCCCATAGCATCTTGTTTGAGGCGGCATCTTGTTCCTTTGAGGAACTAGGGTTACATGAATAACCTGAGACGTTCTCAGTCATATAACCGTCTCAAAGACCTGGAGGACAAAACATTCATAGAACTGTTTCACAGCTGCAAATATTTAGATCACCTCTCAAAACAATAAGACAAAGGTATTGTGATGCCCGCCGATCAGCGTCACCCTGGCAACACAGCACCTGGAACCAATCTGCCCGAGCTAATCATTCACGGCGGGACCCGAATAAAAGGAACACCACAACGCGGAAGTGTTGAGCAACGACTCCATTCATTCTATTTGTGTATGACTTACCTTTCTCTATTCCCCCAGAAGCATTGCCGTGAACGAAGCGCCCGGGCACCACACACCACGAGCACCACTCACTGGCACCTGGACGAGGATAAGGAGGAAACCGAGCATCACAGCAAACACCGCCACCACCATTAGCACCGTATTTGATTACTTACCTGTTTTGTTGGAAATAAATCCACCCGCCACCCCCCCCAAGAGTACGCAGCCGCGTACATCTACGATGTGGTGATCCACTCAGAGGCATGGGGGGAACACCTGGAACGTATCCGGAGGGTTCTGTCTGAGCTCAGGAGGGCTGGACTGACCGCCAACCCCTGCAAGTGCCACCTAGCGAAGTCCGAAGTGCAGTACCTGGGATTCGTCATCGGGAGAGGGCTGATCAAGCCCCAGGAGAAGAAGATCCAGGCCGTCCAGGAGGCCTCCCAGCCCACCACGAAGTCCCAGGTACAAGCTTTCTTGGGGTTGGCGGGGTATTACCGATGTTTTATCCCCAGCTTTTCCTCCATAGCTGCCCCCCTGTCAGACCTGACCAGGAAGGGGCACCCTGAGCGAATCACCTGGGCCGATCAGGCCGAGGAGGCCTTCCAGACCCTGAAGAAGGCCCTGACCGCAGAGCCGGTCCTCCACGCCCGGACTTCAACCACCCCTTCCTGGTGCAGACCGATGCCTCCAATTCGGGACTCTGAGCCGTCCTCTCCCAGGAACATCAGGGAGAGGAGCATCCGGCTGTAAGCTGACCCCAGCGGAAAGCTTATTAGCACCGTATTTGATTACTTACCTGTTTTGTTGGAAATAAATCCACCCTTCAGGGGTCTCTGTCGTGTTCTCTAGCGCCAGGATCACAGTATAGAAACAAAATTGCCCTGTGGCAATAGTTCAATCATTAAACTGCAACAATAGCTAATGATCCTGGGCTAATGCAACTTTAATGCAATTTGAAGCTTTCACAGTTAAATGAGGGTTATTCCATAGCTTCGGGCTAACTATCGCAAATAGTTAAAGCTAGAAAAATCTAAAATAGTTTTCTAGCTGGATGTTGTGCTTGGGATCAATAATCATATCAAACATATTATTACCTGAAAATATGGGACAGATTCATGCACACCCCCATCCTCATCCTATTTAAGGCTGCTCTGTGCCAAGTCAAAATTCTGAGTAAGGACAAAAAAGCTACAACAAAAAAAAAACATCACAAATATTTATTAAATATTTAACAAGACATTTATTACTTAATTAATTTTTTTTTTACTTTTGCTGCTATATTTGATTGAAAACTTTGTGTGAAAATGTCTAAAACATAAATTCATATGCAATTTCACTGCCTGAAAACTATGTGTTTTAAAAGCATTAAAACAACTTAAACGTTATGTTTCATCTTGGAATTTCAGATCAATTATTGTAGCACAGGTGAAAGTCAACAAGACACTTCTTTTACAGTGTACCAAATAAAAGTAGATATTGACCTGTGATCTCTTGACCTGTATAGTACTGCCAATAGACACTGGCATCTTTCCTGACCTCTGGTTGTTTTATAAATACATTTTTCATACTGGCTTACAATAATGTACCCAAATGCCTGATTTCCGCGACAACCTATTCTTCATCACTGCCCTCATATTAATTGCTTCTATCCTCCTTGGTCCTCAACAACCATTTTTATTACTCCAACCTGAATTTCTGATGCACTCATATCACTCATCAGTACTTTCTGAAATCCGTACAGATCTGTCTCTCCATCTTCCAAAAATGAACCTTAAACACCTGAATAAAGGCTATGTCTGCCAATGCTGGTCAATAGTGCCAGCTTCACCAAATATGCATCACATAATAGGACTTTTTCAGTTATGCATGACACTCAGATTTGTTGGTCTCTGTTGTTTTTATGAAAGTACACTAAAAAAGAACTAAAAATGGTAACACCTTCTATGAAGCCTGTATTTATAATACATTGTAAGGGTATTCTTAAGGCATTATAACAAATGAAAAACGCAATATAAATAACTGTATAATATGTGTATCGTCTCAAGATTATTCATAAGAACAGTTATAATGTGTTATAATGTTTACTTATTTTTGGTTATAGCTTTTAGGAATATGACAATTTCTAACACAGAATGAACATGATTCATCCACTAAAGTTACAGTGTATTATATTTCTCATATATTGCTTTGAACATTTTCAAAGCAATTGTGTCAGAGAACCCCACCACCCAGTGATGGTGGTGGAGACGCCCTTCTTGGCAGCTCTTGAGGCGGAGACGCCCCCCTCGGTGGCACTGGTGGCAGAGCGGCAAGAGGGAGCAGAGAGTGGTTAGTGGTGGCCCCTATGGCCGAAATCTTATCTGCGTTCGGTTCATGGCAGTGGGTCCCTGTACCCAGGGCAAGATGGCAATATCCGAATGAGAGTTCAAATGCCTAATGAACAGGCTCGGGGGCTGTGCAGCCACCAGTGTAAACTCCCTCCTGAGGATGTGCAGTCACTAGCAGAACCTCTGGGAAATTAGTGTCATTGGCAGGCTCTGGCGGCTCGGTCCACGGCAAATCTGGAGTGCTGACAGACTCTGGCGGCTCGGGCCAAGGCGGATCAGAATCACAGAGGGGTTCAAAGTGGAAGCCTTGAGCAGTAGACGCCTCTGGAGCACACTTGATGGTAGCTGAGACCTCTAGGGTGCAGTGTGCAGCCCACACACTGAGGATTGCAACCGACATCCCAGGAAGTATTGAAGTTAAGGGAACAGTCTCTAGAATGGGCGGTGTGGCAACCCTGATCACACCAGCTGCTCTCACTGCCATTAACGGGGAGTCCGTTAGACTGGGCATTAACCTCACATGCCTTGAGGAAGCCTTCTTGGCTGAAAGCTGGTGCAGTGACTATGTACTGTATTATATGTATTTCTAGTCTTAAATGAACTCATTATGGAGCCTTGAGAGCATGTGACTTAACATGTGCTAATGATTAGCTCATGGCTAATAAATTGTAATTTCACTGGATCATTTGACATCACTAAAATAAAATGTATACATTAATATTGCAATAAATGCAATTTTCATAGCATAATTTCTGAATAATGTATGCCATAGAGGGATATCTTTTCCAATTACTTGAAATTATAACTACTTTGCTTTGTCAGTATAATTTGTTTGCAAGTGCTTTTCGCTTGAGTACCAAACAGAAGATGAAGTGGTTTCTCTCACATCCTTTTACCAAATGAGCCATGCAATTAAAATTACTGTCCATGACATGGTGGTATAGAATATAAATGCATTTTAACTGATGTCTTGTTTTTCTGTTGTTGTTTGCATTCCATTGAGTAAGAAAAAACAAACATGTGAGCTATATTGTTTACAAAATATTCAGTAATTCAGCTTTATGATATTAGGCATCAAATAACAAATCCTGCAAGACAACAAACAAAATTGAACATTAAATTTAATGGTATTGGCACACAAAACGAGGGCACAAATCCAAAGTAAAGAAATACATATAGTGTTTGGCTAAGTTCACTGCTAAGATCAAATCAAAAATTCCTTTTGCATTGTAACAGAGCAGTGTGTAAAAGCCTCTTTGTCAAACAGAGAACCTCTTTAAACTTGACGGTTTGAGTCATACTCATGCAAAACTGATGCAGCACTCTTGTGAATGGCTTTTATTGTCATGCTGTGTTGTATTTGTATTGTGCTATTTTTATGCTGTTTGTCCCCAGAGACTTCCTGGTCTACCCACTCTGGCTGCATTGCACAGCAATCAAATCCTGACGGTGAAGGTTTGTTGGCACAGCCAAATGGCCAAGGCAGACTCTATGGATGGCACACTCTGAGATCTGTAAACAGTGCATTTGTCCCCTATGCCTATGCAATGACAGACTTGGCCCAAACACAATTGTGCCTGATAAATCCATTCCAACCAATCAAAACATACTTTCCCAGTTCCAGTGGTGTTATTATTATGCAGTCTGTTGACAGGAATTTATGTATTCATAACAGAGTTTCTTTCCCAGTGAAGTGTGATTAATTTCAAACAAGAGTCATATTTTCTAACCACCAAATAGTCTGACCACTGTCTGCTTGGATTCTACGAAGGCAATAACTCAAGAGAGACACATTAAATGCTAAACTAAATTGCTGAAATGTATTCAGAACTGATATCTTTGGTTTACCACAAATCCAACACGAAACCACAAAAATATTATTCCTTTACTTCCTGTTTAAATGTCCAGAATTACCCATATAATAAGTGGGTCATATTGTGCAACATTTGAATCTATAGTGACAGAATTATTTTTGTTCTAGTAATTATAGGTGCCCCATTTAGATAGAATGAATATGTAATTGCATAATTTAGGGTACGCTGACAAAGACAAGTAAATCTGCATGATGGGATTCAGTGTGTGTACTTCCTGTGGTCTGCCTTGGCTTAAAAAAACAACAACAACAAAAAAACCTCTGATGAAAGTGCTTTCAGTCAGTAGAAGTTGACATGTTTTTTTTTTTTTTTTTCAAATTGGCTCTCTTAGAGTGGGTAAGCTAGCACTCATGAGGTGGTAATTACAGGCTTTGCTAAAGGCAGTCAAGACACCCATTGCTGCCACCATGGAAAATGTCAACTTTTACTAATTCATGAAGGTACTTGATTGGGTTCTCTGACACAACTTCAACTACTTTAATCTAATCTTTTTTGTACCCTTTTTATTCCCTCTTTCCTTTTTTCTCTTCCTCTTCCCTGGACCTCATGCAACTCTAATCTCCGACTTTTGACTTCCGACCTCTTTTGACCTCAAACCTGCTCAGATGGTCTTCCCTAAGATAAATCATGGCTTTCTTTCTGCTGATCAGCAACTCATTAAACGTCGACTCATTAAGGTAGTGCTTGTCCTCATTCTTTTCTCTTTCTCACTGCTCCATTAGATTGGGCTTCTCGTATTTGGTCCAGCATTTGCTTTCCATTCTTTAGCTTTAATCTGAGAGCTCAGTTGGACTAATAATTAATAAAATTAATACAACAGTAAGAGTGATGGGTAACACTTTAGAATTCTGTTCCACTCTCAAGCCATAGTTAACATTTGAGGTATATATGAGATTGGATTACTTAAGTGTTGCTACATCTTTCTAAAGGAAGTACTAATTATTTGGATCAGTATTCTAAAGTGAAGATCATGGTCAAGTCCATCAAGTCATCAACTCAATGACTCAAGTGTTACCAAATCTATCAGAAGTAATAACTATCAAGAATCTTACAAAAACCTAGGGAGTTATCATGATCCTGACTTTAAAATACAGTTACTAATAACCAGTAATTTCATTAGAAGGACATAGTAGTGCTTGAGTCATTCCAAACCCTTCTAATACTTCACAACCCTTACAAAGCTTGCAATGATTTCAGTCATTAGTATAAAGTAAGCTTTTTATTCACTTCAGAATAATTATCCAATAATTTGTCATTATTAATACTTATTAATAAATTTGTTTATTATAAAAAAAATTTGTTTGTTTATAATAATTTGTTAATACTTGGGTCATAACTAATTGGTTACCATGATTCTCAATTTATTACTAATTATACATTTTGCATTATTCATATAAACATGTATACAGTAGTACTTTGCAGTTCTCTAAGAGGTATGAAAAGTAGTGGCAACCTTACTTAATACTTAATTACTTAATAGTAGCTACTAGAGGGCTAGTACTGCACAACTATTCTTGTGAAATTATTTATTAACGACAGAACATTCAGTATTCTACAGTATTCTAAAGTGTTACCATGGAGAACATTTGTGATATTTCAGTCTACTCTTAGGACAAAAATAAGGAGTTCTAAGCCTTCATTGTGAAATTTTGGTTAGTGACCTGTTGCACATAAAATGATGAAGTATGAGTTGTCTGTTAAAATAGAAAATATACACAATCCACTTACTTAGACAGATGGTCTTTCCTTCACATCAAAACAAACACAAGATATTTGCATATTTTTAAAAAAGTCTTTATACTGTGTATATGGTTATTTTTTATACTCAGTCTCAGACATGGTAACAAAAATTTGGAAATTAATAAAAGCAATTACACTCCAAAAGTGTGAAAGGGAATCCTAAAGGTAAAACAGAACTGTACCATCATAACTGATTGGATTGATATACAGAGTAAATGTTACATCTGTAACCTGAAGGCCCTAGTACACTCACTGTGAAATAATTTGTGTTCCTCAGTTAGTGGGTGAGAGTGTCATTTAGCTGAACATGTAAATAAGGCATGTCCTGCATGCTTTCCTTTCAAAAACAATTGACTTGTTTAGAAAGTTTGCTTTGGCAAGCTTTTTCAAACTCATTGACTCCAAATAAACTTTTGATTTTAAACCTGATTTTCTTAAAAATGACATATGATCACATGTGCATTCTCTGATTTCACTTGAAATATATTGGGCCTTCATTTTAATGTTGTTTAATACTATGAGATATGACTTTTCAGTCTTTTTCCCCTTAAACTTTATACAAACATTTTTGTATACTTTATTTTTTTAATTATTATAATGTTTCACATATTTACAATTTTACTTTCACAGGGTGACCAGGGTCAAGCAGGGCCCCCTGGGCCTCCTGGACCTCCAGGTCCTCCAGGCCCCAGGGGACCCCCAGGGGACACAGGAAAAGATGGTCCTCGGGGAATCCCAGGCCTCCCTGTAAGTATCTCCAAAAGCAAAGCATGTTCAAGGATCGTGCTTACGAATGTACCAGGAATTTTAATTGTTAATTTGAGAGTAAAAATACATGGGATCCCTTTTGTATTTACAGCACCCAAGATCATTGTTTTGTTTTCTCAACCCTTCTGTCACTAACCAAGAAACTGATTGTGTTTTCTGGTGTTTGTCACAGAATGTTTAATTCCCTTAAAAGTAAAAAAAGTAGTTCCCTATCAAAAGCTTGTCTTGATGCTGTGTTTCAATAACGCTCGTTAAGATCACACTTTTTCTGCCCCAATCGGGGAAGATTTATTTGCACCCGGATCCAAAGCATGCCCCGACATTTCTTCTGATCAGGCAGCAAATGCTGCAGCTCTTTAAGCTAATTGGTCACAGAAGCAAGAGACCCCAAGAAGCTCCTAGATCAGAGGTATTCAACCCTGCTCCTGGGGACCCACTCTCCTGCAAAGTTTATTTCCACACCTGTCTGTGTATTTTCAAGCAGTTTTAAGGAACTGTAGCAACCTGATTGACTGCATCAGGTGTATTTGATTAGGGTTGTATCTAAACTCTGTAGGACAGTGGGTCCCCAGGAACAGGGTTGAAGACCTATGTCCTAGATGGGAGAGTTCTGTCAGGTGGCAAGGTAAGTGACCTCAGCTATGGTCGTTCCCTTTTTTTTGGTGGCCTCTGTGATGAGAAAATTAATTTGTGGAATGAGCCATATTTTTCCTGTGTTTTTTGTTCCCTCAACCTTAAATTATTTGAGTATTTTGGATTTAAAAGCACAGGGCTTCATGATTATACTCCAGGTAGAAGAGATTCTAACAGGCTATCTATCCTCTGGGGGTGCATCATTACTTGAAGTCAATGCTCCCTGCCAAGCCATGTACAGAAACATAATAATAGGCATAAATGAAGAACTTAGTCCCAACATTAGGCATTACAACAAAGAATCACAGACAAAGGTAAACTCAAACAGACAGGGTATAAATGCACAAGGACATAATTAACTAAACTCAAAGCAGGTGGAAAAGGCGCAAACTTGCACCATAAATAACACCAAAAAAACAAAAAATATATACAACAAAAGGGGCAGGAGGGTGGGCACCCTGGAGGCTGGAAGGGATAGAGTCACTAGTTGACTCCAGGGTGGATCAGGAGTCCCAAGAGGGCATGGTGGATCTGGAGCCTCGGGAGGCCATAGCGGATGAGGAGTTCCAGGAGCCACAGGGGTCCAATTCCTAACTTCCCTCCCAGCCACACTTTCCACGACCATGGCTATACATGGCTATACTGCCAGGCTGTTTCAGTGTCATATTTGTCAGATTCTATAGCTTGGATGTCCATATTCCAGGCTCTTATGTCCTTGCATCAGCATCCCAGAGTCATGTCTGAGACAGCTTCATTGTTTGTGCACAAACACTACACAACTTGGGAGGTTAAGACACTTCCGGTATGGTTCCAGTGGTATTCTCATTCCCATCAGCGTTATTGAAATGCAGCATCAAGATTAGCTTTTGAAAGGGGAAGCCTCAGGTTACTTAACTGTAACCCTGTAGCCTGAAAAAGTGTGAACGGGATGCTGTGCCTCAGTGCCACACTGTAGGAGTGCCTAGACATCTCTTCAGACAAAGATGTAAAGTGAAGATGTGTACATCTCATGTCTATTTATAAACTTCAGGTGCACATAATCAAATGACATCACCACCGGTTAATTATGCCAATCCTTCACACATGCTTCACAACCAGTCTAACAAGGAATGTTCTCCTCTGCGTTATTGAAATACAGCATCTCGTTCACACTTTTTCAGGGAACAGGGTTGCAGTCAAGATGTTTTGTAACATCAACCGAATATAAAATTCAACAATATATGAAATATATGGAATACCCCATTAAATTAGGACTATGGATGAGAGAGATGTTAGTAGTTTTGTTGTTTTCATTTAGTTTCATATAATGGTTAAATATAGTGGTCAACATTTGAAGTGGATCAAAAATGTTAATTAAAGTTGTCCTAAGACAGGAACACGTTTTGGTTTTAGATTTTAGGACAATTTTGATTAAAGGTTTTGATCCATTTCAGATGTTGACTACTGTATATATTTTGCCTCTAACAGGGAGACCCTGGAATGCCAGGAGAGATTGGTCAAATGGTAAGTGCCTTGTATTTACAGCCACTAAACATACAGTGACCTATTTAAACAATCAAAGCACATGGTCTAAAGGGGAGGGCGCACATGCACTTAGGGCCTATGAACCAACATTTGCGGGTATAATGATGGGAAAAACTGTCTGCGCTCCTGGTGTGGGCTAAAAGGGTTGTACCTTTTCTTTTAATGAGTAATAGGTGTGTTTTGGGGCATAACATGCAATAAACCAATCAAAGTCTCATCTCCCATTCCCTTTAAGGATGAATTTAAGCTCCATTTGAAAGGCGAAATTTTAAGGTGCACAGACTGAATATGTTTGTGTGCTTTGTTTGTGGTTTGAGTTGAGTTGATCTACGGCACAATCTATTTTCAGTTCCTCAAAATAGAAACACACCTATGGAACAAAAATCCTATTTAAAGTATTTGACATGGTTGTATATTTACATATTGAATATTTTAATTGGAAACATTTCACAAACAATTTCATGGTTAAAATTCAGTAATCAATATTCACCTTTTATATTTTCAAAATATTTAGTTTGTTTAATAATTCCAGCTACTTTCAGTTTTATTTCACTTTACAAATTCGCTTCCGAAAATTCAGTTGTTTTTTATTGTTGTGGTCACAACAATAAAACGTAACTCAGGGTAGACGTGCTGTTTTATTTTTTTATTTTTATTATTAATGGGTATATATTTAGTTATATTTAGTATATATATATATATTTAGTTTTGGACTATTTATTTTATTCCTTTTATACTGGCTTATATGGTTTTATTATGTTCTTCTCCTACACAGAAGCGTTGCAGGTGGTTGAGGTGACGATATGTGTCTGAATCATTATTTCTGTGCTGCTATATTTGCACGCGTCCGCTACTCTGTGTTATTATAGCTTCCTGCCTTCCTCCTAAGTCCCTGCTGTAGAGATGAGAACTTCTTTGAGTTGCTGAATACCTGATTTTCTCTGCAATATTCATTAACAAGATAAAATGAACGTTGTTCATTCTCAATATTAAGTTCACTCTTGATCATGTAAACAGGGCAACAAGCCTGGAAATATATATCCCGTAAATAATGTTGAATGTGTATTTCTGAGATCAGAAATAAAGTGTGCCCTCCTATGAAAACAAAATGCCCCCCATTGAAGATTTTCTGGCAACGCCCCCTGCGCAAGGATCCAATTTACCGTTATACATGTCTTTTCAGTCTTTTATTATTGTTCATTTTTTACATAACTAATAAGAATTTACATGAATAATCACTAATTATGTGTGCATTAGACCACTACAAAATTGAAACACAGATAGAAAGGAGTCATAAAGTATTTTGATTAACAACGTAGTCCTAAAATAATATCTTACAGCAAACACTTTGATGAAGACTTGGATTAATCTACTAATGGAGTAATCTACTTCTGTTTTCATAAATATACAACCGTGTTAAAATGCAGCGCATAAAAATGCAAGCCATGAAAATACAATGCATTAAAATGCAAGCACTGTTAACTGCAATTTTTTTTTTTTCTTCGATTTGTGGAATTCAACAAGCTTTTTATTTCAAATACTTTATGCAGGATTTTTGTTGCATACACGTCAACAATGCACCTGAACACACCTCTTTTTTAGCAAAGGAATTTTACATGGAATTTTATAAGGAATGCACTATATAAGATATGGATATAAGTGAAGGGAAACACAGCCTTCAAGCTGACTGTGGAACCAAAATGTTAAGGCCACAACCTACTGGTGAAGTGTAGGAGCAGGAGCAACTTGAGGTAGTTGATGTGCCAAAGCAGGCGAGCACCTGTCTAGGTGCCCGAGGCTGCTTGCCCGTTGCACACAGCACCCGTGGAGGAGGAGGCATCCGTGTGTACCACAACGTGCCTGGATACTTGTACCATGGTTACTCCAGCCCGCAGGAAGAAGCCCCGGGGAAACACCAATCCGGAGAGTACCGCGGTGCCATGCCCATCTCGGGACTCGGTCGTGTAACCAACGCTGAAGTGGTCTCATATGGAGGAGCCCCAGCGGTGTAAGTGCGGCTGCCATATGCCCCAGGAGCCACTGAAATGATTTGAGAGGGACCGTGCCTGAATGACCTCAGACATGTCAGCATGGCTTGCGCGCGCTCCCCCGTGAGGCGAGCAGTCATTTCGACCGAGTCCAGCTCCATACCGAGATAAGAGATCCTCTGTACTGGACAGAGTTTGCTCTTCTCTTGACCTAGAGGCCCAATTTGCTGAGGTGCCATAGCACTATGTCCCTGTGCTGACACAGCAGTTATCAGCTAGTCATCGAGGTAGTTGAGGATGCGGATGATCCCATATGTAACATCAAAGTGAACTCGACTTTAGTAGTTTACATAATTATATGAGTAAACAAAATGGCACCGAGCATGGCAGTCTCTGTGCTCAGCTGTCTTGTTTTTGTTCATTTTTCCTGTTATTTGTTTCTCAAAGAACACCATTATCACCTCTTGCAACCCCCCTCTCCCCCACTCCTGCTGTATTGATCAGTGAAGATGAGGTGCATCAGGTCTTTAAGAAGAACTGTTCTGACCAGTTGGCCCCCATTTTAACTCAGATCTTCAACAGATCACTGGAGCTGTGTGAAGTCCCATCTTGCTTTTAACGCCCCACCATCATTCCTGTCCCAAAGAAACCCAAAATTACTGGACTTAATGACTACAGACCAGTAGATCTAACGTCCGTGGTCATTAAATAATTAGAAAGACTGGTGTTGGATTATCTGAAGAACTTCATTGGACCCTTACTGGATCCCCTGCAGTTTGCTTATAGAGCAAACAGGTCTGTGGATGATCGAGTCAAAATGGGACTGCACTACATCCTGCAACATCTGGACAGACCAGGGACTTATTTAAGGATCCTGTTTGTGGACTTCAGCTC
>JAUYWG010000040.1:22881745-22905337 GCA_034779775.1 Enteromius afrohamiltoni
TCAGTGATCCGCCGTAAAACAGTGATTCTGTTCAAATTCCCTATAGAATCTTAAATGATTCTGATTTACTTTTATTTATATATTTGAGCTAATATTGCCCCTTACATGTGCAATAAATACCTGTGACTGCATTTGCCTGTGTGAGTGTGTTGATACTGTCCAGAGGTGGGTAGGGGTGGGGTTTGGAGCTCAAATAAAAGAGGGAAAAATCCGTAAAATCATGGTCAAGAACAGGCAGAGTCATAACAATGATCAGGCAAAATAACAATGGAAATAAAACTTGGAAAGGCAGTGAAACTGACAATACTTGTTTGGTTTACAGCTTTATACAGGCCAATACAGCTCCCGGGCGGATACATGAAATGATGGAGAGATTCGGTAATCAGAAGGGAGCTCTAACTTAGATGTAACTTCATTGATTTAAGGATTTTAAAAGGTCCGACATACTTGGGGTTTAGTTTTTTACTGGGCAGCCGTAGATTGATGTCCCTCGTGGAGAGCCAGATCTGTTGTCCAGGTTGGTAAGGAGGGTGTGGTCAACATCGTCTATTGGCCTGGATTTCTTGAGTCCTTACAGTCCGCTGGAGACGAACATGAGCACTGTCCTACACCCTCTCACTACATTGTATCCAAACATCAACAGCAGGAACAGAGGACAGTTCACCTAACCACAGGAACATGGGTGGCTTCAATCCAAGAACACACTGAAAGGCAGTTAGTCTTTTAGAGGTGTGGGTTAGGTAATTCTGTGCATACTCAGCCCATGGCAGAGGTAATCCATACACTCTGAAGAGATGTTAAATAAAGTGAGATCTGTGTTCATGGCAATAGGTAATTGGGTGGAGGAGAAGCAATGATTGATACAAAAAGGAGACCATTCAATTAGCTCACCGTGGAACCAGGAGATGTCTGGAACATGGACGGATAACCATGGATGTCCTAGGATGATTTTGTGTGTGGGAGAGTTCACTACATGAGTGGTGATAGATTCCTGATGGAATAATCAGACCTTGAGCTTTAGTGTTATTGTCTGTTGGGTGATTCCTGTTCCAGTGCTCTCATCATCAACAGATTTGATCTGAATAGGGGGGGTACATGGTTGAGTAGGTATTTGAAACTTCTGGATGAGGTGTTGACTGATGAGATTCAAGGCAGCTCCAGCGTCAATTCAAGATGCACCAACATAACGGGCTAGTTGAAATTATTTGTTTTGAAGGAGGTAGAAATGAAGCATGTTTACCTGGGATGATACTTGGTGTTTAAGTGGACATCCCAGACTGCGATGGCCTGATTCACCGCAATAGAAGCAGAGCTGGTTTAAGCAATGACGTTCTCTCTCCTTTTCTGGGATGCATGAGGAATTAACTTGCATGGGTTCCTCTCTCTCATGAGTTTCTGTGAGAGCTGCAAGCGGAATCGTAAAAAATTCTTGGTGATCCTTTCTGTGACCTGTCTCATAAGGTTATCAATCTTAATAGTCAAAGTGATGAAATCTGAGAAGGATAAGTCTTTTCCCTTGCAAGCCAGTTGTGTTTGAAGCTCAGTCATGAGGCTGTTACGAAACATGGCCTTCAGTGCTACATCATTCCATCCACTTTGCGTCGCTAATGTCCTGAACTCATAAGGCAGGCAATAGGTCCAAACAGATACATAAATGTCAGTCCAACCAACATACCAGGTAAGAGGAAAAAATCTGTAGAATCATGGTCAGGAACAGGCAGAGACGTCACAATGATGAGGCAGAATGACAAAGGGAATAACGCTTGGTAAAGCAGTGAGACAGGTAATTCTTTGCAGAGTGTACAGTAGGTGTTTGGCTTATGGCTTTATAAAGGACAAACAGGAAATGAGTTAAGAGGGAGTGGAGTTGAGTTAGTACTTGGGCAAGGGCTCCCTCTGCTGGCTTGGCATTACAGGTACCTTGAGCTTCAAAAAGCGACGCAAAAGGGTCTTGACCAAGCGACAAAGTGTGACGAGTTGGAGTGAGAGTGTGTTGGTCTACAATGAGACAACACTGCTTGTGTTCAGTATGTATTAAAATAATAAAAAAATTTACTTTGTCTTTGTTTTTTCTAACAGGGAGACATGGGAGAGGAGGGGCCAAAAGGTGACCCTGGAGAGAAGGTCAGGCTAAACTTATATACAAATTTAAAAGAGTATATTGTGATTAACTATAACATCATTCAATGGTATGTCAAGGTGCTGTGATATTGTAAAGTTGCTACTCATAGGATAATTTCTGCACTGTGGACTGAAATGGAATTATGGTCATTACTAAACTACATTATTAAATTAAAAACACATTTTTTATTGTTAATTTTATTAAGAAATTATAAAATTGTTTTATGGTGAATCATATTACTTTTATATTGTAATTATCAAATAACTACAATAGTTATTTTATTTATATTCTATAAGTTTTTAAGGTTATAGTGGTAGTAATATGATGGTTAAAAGAACAGTTGAACCGGAAATTGAAATTTGCTAACAATTACCCATCAGACCATCAGAGAGTACAGTAGAGGAGCTTGTTTCTTTATCAGAACAGATATGTAAAAATGAAGTATTTCATCTCTTGCTTACCAATGAATTCTCTGCAGTGAATAGGTGCTGTCAGAATTAGAATTCAAACAGAAATCAGTCTGTCAATGAGACAATCAATCAATCAATCAATCAATCAATTAATAATAATAATAATAATAATAATACATTTCACTCCAGGTTACTCAATTGTACCATTGGTAAGGCACATATTTTACAATAAGTACAGGGCACTTTAAACACAAATCCTAAAATTGAGATTGCATGTTACTTTGTTCTGTACACAACTAGTAATAATAGGAGTATAGAATGCAAATAGAAGCAGCGGAACTGACGAAGACAGGACAGGTTAGCGGGACATAAATAGTGTTAGGTAACGAGCCGCAGCTGTAACCAATCTGCTTGTTACCCACACACAACTAATCATTCACACACAAGACAGACAAGACTGAGATTATGAACCGTGACAGTACCCCTCCACCGCCTCTCAGCGCTCCCAGCCTGCCTCACCCTGTTAATTGTAATGAAGGGAGTGATCCAATATGTCTCTGGCAGGTACACAACTTCTCTCCTCCGAACCGTAACCTTCCCAGTCCACCAAATATTGAAATCCGCGTCCCCTCCGTCTCGAGTCCAGAATATGATTTACCGAATAGGTGGTCTCCCTGTCTACGAGACGCGGTGGTGGGGGAACTGGGGCAGGCGGATTAATTTGAGAATAAAAAAACAGGCTTAATTTTGGAAACATGGAACACCGGGTGAATTCTCCTGTACGCAGGAGGAAGTTTTAGGCAGACTGCCATCGGACTAAGAATTTTGGTGACAGTAAAAGGGCCAATAAATTTGGGAGCAAGTTTATTACAAATGAATCGGTGAGGAACGTTAGAGGTAGAAAGCCACACTTTTTGACCAATGATGTATATCGGAGGCTTAGACCGGTGGCGATTGGCTTTAGCCTTGGTGCGTTCCCGCACTCGGAGAAGAGTCTCACGGACTCTCGTCCAGGTACGGTGACACCTCTGGGCAAAGGTGTGGGCGGAGGGGACCGCGACTTCGGATTCAACACTGGGAAACAGAGGTGGCTGGTAACCTTAGCTACACTGAAATGGCGACAGGCCCGTAGACGACACTGGCAAAGAGTTATGTGTGTACTCAACCCATGAGAATTGCTGACACCAGGAAGTGGGATTCTGGGCAACCAAACATCGCAACATTCTCTCAAGATCTTGGTTGGCTCGCTCAGTTTCGCTGTTAGTCTGAGGGTGAAAACCCGAAGACAAACTCAGTCACCCCCAGTAACTGACAAAACTCTCTTCAAAATTTGGATACAAATTGAGGACCCGTATCAGAAACCACGTCTACCGAGAGGCCATGAATGCGAAAGATGTGATCAATGATAGTAACCGATGTCTCCTTGGCTGAGGGCAATTTGGGCAAAGGAATAAAGTGAGCCACCTTCGAGAACCGGTCCACTGCGGTTAAAACAACCGTATTGCCCAGGGAGGGCGGTCACAAAATCTAGCGCAATGTGGGTCCAGGGTCTCGAAGGGACTGACAGCGGTTGGAGTAACCCCTCTGGTGGATGGTTGGAAGTCTTACCCCGAGCATATACTAAACAGGCCAAAACAAACTGCCGAATGTCACAAGCCATAGCCCGCCACCAGAATTGCTGTTTAACTAGAAAAATAGTGCGCCCGATTCCTGGATGACAAGCCACGTCTGAAGAATGACCCCATCGAATGACATTAGACCTTAATCCCTCTGGCACAAATAAACAACTCGCTGGGCATCCGGACGGAGGCGTTACCCCTTCTAAGGCATTGCGAACCTTCGATTCGATCTCCCATGTGACGGGCAGAGACAACTAATCTCTTCCGGATTAATGCACTCAGATAATGCATGATAATGCATCGGGTTTAACGTTTTTGGAACCCAGACAATAGGAAAGGGAAAAATCAAAACGTCCGAAAAATAATGCCCAACGAGCCTGCCTAGAGTTCAAACGTTTGGCGAATCGAATATATTCAAAATTTTTGTGATCTATAAAGGGAACCCCCGAACCTTCCAACCAATGACGCCACTCCTCCAATGCTAACTTGATGGCCAGCAACTCCCTATTGCCAATGTCGTAATTACATTCGGCAGGTGATAAATGATGGCAGAAGAACGCGCAGGGATGCATTTTGTCATCAGAGGCAGCACGCTGGGATAACACCGCTTCTACCCCCACCTCTAACGCGTCGTCCTCCACCACAAACTGACGCATGGGATCAGGGGCCTGGATAATGGGAGCCGAAACAAAGCGGCTTTTCAGTGTGGTGAACAAGGTTTGCACCTAGTTCGACCAGCTGAACGTCATTTTGGTGGACGTCAAGGCAGTCAGAGGCGCGGCTAGTTGGCTGAAGTTGCAAATAAAACGCCGTTAAAAATTGGCGAACCCAAGAAACCTCTGCAGGGCCTTGCAGGAATCGGGATGGCCAATTTACCACAGACTTAACCTTATCGGGATCCATGCACGCTCCCTCGGGCGACACTATGTAACCCAAAAAAAGACAGACATGGAACAAACACTTATCCGCCTTGAGAAAAAGAATATTCTCTAACAGCCTCGCCTGACGTGTTGAACGTGTTCCTGGAGAGAAGAGGAAAAAATCTATATGTCGTCCAGGTAGACATATATAAACTGGTCTATCATATCTCTCAACACGTCATTGACTAGTGCTTGAAAAACAGCGGGACAGTTTGATAACCCAAACGGCATCACAAGATGGCCCCCTAGGGGTATTAAAAGCGGTTTTCCACTCATCCCCCTCCCTAATGTGGACCAAATGGTAAGCATTTCTTAAATCCAGTTTGGTGAAGACGGATGCGCCCTGCAGCCATTCAAAAGCTGAAGACAACGAAGATAAGACAGGTTAGCTGGACATAAATAGTGTTAGGTAACGAGCCGCAGCTGTAACCAATCTGCTCGTTACCCACACACACACACACTTCTTTGCGCCTTTACTAGGAGGACGCTGAAGGACCCTGCCATCTCGGGAAGGGGAAGAGCCGAGTTGCAGATCAGGAGGGACTGCGCTGTGGCTCCAATTTCATCTGCTGTGGGTGCGGAGGCATAGACAACTGCATGGGCTGGTGTGGCGGCGGCCTGGGGCGGCTAGCAGAAGCAGATGATGCAGTCCTCTTAGGCAGGAAGTGTCACATTGCTTGTGACGCCTTCAATGCCTCAGTAAATCTCCCCGCAAATCCCTCGACTTAAAAGGGGCAGGTTCTCCAGAGCCCGACAGCTCATCCACATCCGACCCTGCAAGGGACATGCTGTCTTCCTGCAGCTCATCCTCTTCTGCATGGCTTCTGCATGAGGCAATCCTAGGCAGGAGACAGTTAAAAGAAAAAAATGAGTTTTTCCCATAGCATCCTAGCAGACGCAGTACGATTGAAGTGTCAACAGGGAACTTGTTTTTTTCTCGTATTTCAAGAAATGTGTGTGTGTGTGTGTGTGTGAACATGAACTGCACGCCTGACTATTTGCTCATCTAGGACATTAAAGGATTGCTATTTTGTGAACTTTTTGCCGCCTTCGTGCCTTCCTTCACCACACATCGTGACAGCTTGGCCCTAATTGTCTTCCATAGGGATTCAAGCTTTAAGAACACTTCTTCACTCATCATAGGCCTTGGTGTTCTTATATATTAGAAATCACACACTTCATTACTGCAGTTGATTTAGTTGCCCTTAGTTTAATATGTGCCAGTATTACAGTTCCTTAAGTCAGTCCATAAACTGTTCAAGCCATTTTCTTCATAATAAAAAGCTGACCTTCATGCTGACAACATCACTATTGCATTACTTAGAGGTCCTTATAAAAATCAGATCATGGATAATAATGACTGTGACTGTGTCATGGTTTTTTAATTTATTTTTTATGAAGCTTTTCCTCTATTATTTTGATTTTTTCAGTTGAATACCATAACAACGGCTACATTTTTAAGACACCAAATAAGCCATGTTAAATCATCACATTTCGTATGCTGTAGTTCTTCTGAAAAACAAATTAAATACCAATAACAACAGCAAAGAAAGTTTTGATGAAAGAAAGCAGTTTTATTTTTGCTAACAAAACCGAAGTGGTATTGGCTGTAATAGGTTTTTATAAGTCATTAGTCTGCATGGCATTTCACACTTGTAAACTGGTGGCTTCTATAATGAAACAACATAAGGCATAACTTAGACATAACTTAATCAGAACCAGACATGATAAATCGTTACCAATGTAAATCTCTGCCAACATTTGACAGGTGCACAGCAGAATGCACTTTGATGTATTGTCTTTTCAACTTCATACTGATCTCTAAAGTAAAAACAAATATGCCTTTGGGCCTGACAGTTCATCAGCAACATATGAAATCATTTTATATTATTTCCTGGCATAGTTTACTCATCCATTCATTGCTTACTAATAATATGCATAGAAAAGGCAAAATCGTGAAGGTGCTGATTAGGGCAGAGCAGAAGTAGTTTAATGACATCTGGCTATAACTGTTACACAGTTTATAGTAAACAAAATGCAGAAATTAAAGCTTGTAATGATGACTATAAAAGCCAGGGCACGCTTTTCTCAACTGCCTCTGAGCTCGAGATGGATGTGAAGTGAAACTGCAAATTCAGCAGAAGGCAGTGGGCCTAGCAGCTCTTTCCCACCAGATCCAATCATCCTTCCGGCTAGTTGACAGTGCACTGCTCATGGTGCTTTAAAGCCATTTTTAGATCTTCTGCTGCACCTGTGCATCCGATGTGCCAGCTCTCTCACCCAGACTGAACTCAACCATCACACTGTTTTGAATGTCAATTATCTGCACTGGCACACGTCTGTTGAATATGACACAGATGGTGCACAGCTTGTTTGTGTGCAGGATATGTAAACATTTAGACTAGCATATTTTATTTATCTTTTTTTTTTCAGGTTGCCTTGATTTGAAGTATTATGCTGGCATAAATCCTTATTTGTGGTTCAGTTTTATTGGATCTCTGTTTGATAAATTAAATGATGTGATGGCATTCATCAAAAGCGTTAGTACATGAATTAGTGCTTAAACATTAGCTTAGAAGACATATTAAGCTGATTACTATAATCATTAGAAACTCATTCTCAGTGATATTTAACCTCAGTAATGCAATAGAATGTGGAGGTTTAAATGGTGCATGGAAATGTGGGCATACTAGTTCAATCAAGGTACTCACTGATGTGTATTAATACAGTTAACCGTCATGATGCTCATGACCACACTTCAAAATTCCTACTTGGCATTATACCAAATCAATTCTAGCTTAAAACACATAGGCATTTCTAGACCCATTAAAAACGTACTTTCTGCGCTTATTAAAATCTATGATAGTGAAATACTTTTAAGTTTACCTGAAACAGTGGCTGCAGCAATATAACTGGGGTTATTTCACTATGAATCCCCCTCTTACCTTATGTTAAGTTTTTACATTAATTATTATCCTTACCTAGTATCTCTGTTCCCATTAAATTGCTACATGCAGCTAAATAAGCCTGATGAGCAAGATTTTACAAACTCCCTTGACTTTAAAATAGCAGAATCGCTGAGTGGTGCTTACATATTTTGCCTTAATATTAGAACAAAGTTATGACATGTTGATGTGACAATTTCACAGCAGAATGACCTTTCTTTGTGATGTTATACAATATGCCCCACCAATAACTGATCTCCTTTCTCCTTTTTTGTGTTCCTGTTTGTTTTATGACAGTAGGAGAAGCTTTATTGAATGGACGCTCATGTACAATAATCTGCTTTGCTTTTTACTCACATAATCTGATATTTGGATAACAGTACAGGTACTTCATGCAGCGGTTTAACTAGAGGCTTTAGCATGCTCAGCTTCATTATGACTTTCAGAATTTCACCCCACATGGAATAAAGAAGATACTAAGGCTCAGTTTAATCAAATACATTTACCATGATTTTTTTATATCTCTCACAGGGTGATTCTGGATCATCTGCTGCTGGAATCAAGGTAAGACAGGACCACAGAAATAATTTTGCCTCTAAGTCTGTGTTTTCAATAAATTCTACTTGTTTTCATTCATTTGGTATATGCAGATGAGCATAAGCATTCTTATTGTTACAGGGTGAGCCTGGTGAGCCAGGCCGTGGAGGACAAAAGGTAAAATTGCAGAGCTCATTTTGTACTTCAAGCCAGAGTATACACCTATGAAAGATATTGTTTGGAACAATGTGACAGCTGATTCATTCATGAAGAACACTGATGATTTATTTTAAAGTCCCCCTGTAGTAAAAATCAAGTCTATTAATGTTGTATATTTGCCTTTGTGGTGTTTTTAATATGCTTTTACACAAGCCATGTTCCAATCTATGAATCAACACCATTGCTGATGTCACTCTTTGGTTGCGTGTTGTCGCGTTCTTGCTTCCTAGGGAGCAACAAAGGCACAGAGACAGGATTCAAAGATGATTGTGGACATTTGTTAAACAAACAGCAAAAATAAAGGAAACTGCAGAGAGCTCTGTGTATTGCATCTGCCGCCATTTTAGGCATTATCACAACACAGTGCGTAGGCAAGCTTTAACGTATTTGTCACAATCAGCCTTATTTACATTCAGGGATAATCTCTAAAATTGCAGGAGAAGTAAGTCACAAGAGAAGGTGGTAGTTAAATTACGAGTGGTAGAGTTAAATTATACTATTTTTGTTTTTATTGTGCAAAAAAGTATTCTTCAAGCATTGCAAAACTTAAGTTGAGCCACTGATGTCATATGGACTATCACATGATTGCTGTCTATGCAGGGTCTGATGGCTCTCTGAAATCATCATGAATTTCTGCATTCGCAAGATGAACAAACCCAAATAGCAGATGTTCGTCTGCAAGATGTCTGTTAAATATATCTTGATCTGGAAAGCATCTACTGACTACAAACATCTGATGTCAGTTTTACATACATTCTAAATCATAAACATTTAAAGACATCTAATAGACATCTATTTGACATCTAAAAGTAGACGTCCAATAAACGTATTGCAGATGAGCAAATAACTTAAATAATACATCTTGAACATGTAAATGCAGATGTCAAATAGATGTCTCCTAGATGTACCTGTGCTATCAGGGAAGGTCTTACGGATCTGAAACAACATGAGTGTAATTAATTACAGAATTTTCAAATCCTTTAACTGTTAGAAGAGGCACCAGTCAAAAGGCAGCCATGTTAACACGGTATATTTTTCTATAGATGTTTTACTAGATGTTTATATTTTTCACTATTTTCATGATGGCATGTGCTGTTAGTGCTTATTTATGTGTTTTTAGAACCACTGTCTTGAATAATAACTAGCAGCAACAGTGTAAATATAGCCCAGAGTCAAACTTACCTCTCCCGCATTGGCGTCTGTTCTTCACTCGCATTTGCTCACGGGTGCGAACTGGAATTGCAAACTTGACTGCATTTGAGCTTTCAAGGCATTTTAAAGTCACAACATCATCAAGTAAACAAATTTTACGTATGTTACAGTATCCACTGTAGTTGGTAAAAAAAAATGATCAGCCATCGTCCAGAACAGCAGGCCTTGGCTGTCGTGACTGAAGCTATTTAAAATTTTCACAAGAGAAGAAAAAAAAACACTTAAATACGTAATGTAGAATAATAAATTGGATTTTTTAAGGGGCCGGATTTTTTACTACAGGGGGAGTTTAATAAAACATGTTGTTATTAATGATTAACAAAAGAACATTAGTGTACTAACTTTTTTGCACCTTATTACTGAAAAAAGTGTTTTAAGCAAGGCCACTTTTTTGCTCATTCTCAAATTAACTAAGAACACAATTCATTTCCACCTGATAAAAAAACATAAATATAGCCTATGTCATTGCAGTTTGTCTAATTTGTATTTTTTTTTTTATGTGTGTTTGCATCACACTTTATTACTTTTTATTGTTCCGTACAGTAAAACACTGTTAGGTCTTTATTAATAATCAATCTGCTCCAAACCCCAGAAAACAGATACAATTCTCAAATTGCAGTCTGGGATCTATTTAACCTCACCATTTGAGGTTTGAGGTCAGCAGAGTATGTAGGACTAACATGACTGTTAATGCTTCTGAAATGTGTTACCTTTGTATGTTGTATTGTGTACAAATATACTTATATGCAGTAATATAATAATATGTTTAATGGTCTAATGGGATCCATATTATCTATCCACATGAGAGATAAGCAGAACCATCAAATATAATTGTACAGCCCTTTTTAGTAATTTTAGTAAGCTTCTAAATGTATTGTGCATATCAGTACCATTAATTTTTTAAAAGTTTGATGGAAATAATCCAACAACAACACCAGATTAACTAGAATGTTGATGGTTTTCACCTTAAGTGAACCAGGGCCAATCTTTTGATACTGTGGGTTTAGAGGAAACTAATTGTGGTTGAGCTGGGTTTCCAGGCACATCGCCAAGTGTTGGCTTGGTTTGGCTGTAATTTGTTGCACTTTTCCTACATAGGGTGAGCCAGGACTTCCAGGGCTGCCTGGACTCCCTGGGATTAAGGTAAATGTTGTGTCTTTATAAACTTAAAACCACTGATCCCTCATATCCAGCAGCCAATATAATGTCTAGAGACTCCAGAACAGTTGTTGACGTGCGACTATATTGTGTTCACATATGCTTCATGTTAACCTGCTTGACGTGGCTTCATTTAGTTTTAAACAGAGTATGCCCATTTATCCTAGTGTTCTTCTAAATACCCAGGCTTGTGTTATGATATGAATTCACAACAGTCAAAGATTGCTTAGTGTGTCAAATCATACAGAACGCTCTTTCACTTGTACCACTTTCTATATTGTAATGGAGCATTGTTTTCTTGCCTTCTGAGCTGAAAATTATAAAATATTAAAATTACAGATGTTCATGTTCCAATCTGGCAAAATATATTTTTTAAAGTTATGAGTAAGTGAGTGGAAAACCACTGGAGGGGGAGGAATGTGCTAATGCTTGTTGCTATTTTGGTTTGTTTGCCTGTGTACTTTTGTAAGCTTACAACCTGCTGGCCTTGTAAAAATCCCTCCGATTTTATACAACCCTGGTTTCACTTAGAGGCCGAAGGCTCTAAATACTAACACTGTGCAAAAGTGATGCTCTCATGTTCTTTTTAAAGTTTCTGAGACCCTTACATGTGCTCACAGTATTCATTGACTTAATGTTAGAATGGTTTCATTAATTATCACTGAAAATATCAATGCATTCTCACTTGCTACATGTCACACACTGACTTTGGTCGTGACCCCTTTGGCATTGTTTTTTTGTACAAGGTACCCTTTAGCATTACTATTTGAGATTCAGGGTCCTCTATTGTTTTCAGTTGTTTGTATTAATTTAAAGGGTTGCATGCATTTGAAAAAAAAAATAATAATAATTTTATATACACTTATGATTTCACTGGCACACATAACCCCAACCTTACCCTAAACCTACCCACTTCTGAAAAATCTAATATAAAAAATATAAATATAAAACACATACCCTAACAGGCATATATATATATATATATATATAAATGGACCATAAACAAGCAATATAAAAGCATTACAAATAAGTTGTGGTGCATCCCAAGTCTTCTGAAGCCATACAATGTCTTTATGTGAGGTAACACATAAGGTTTTAATCGCTGAAAATGATCCCACTCTGTTAATGCACTCACAAGGGCCAATAGCATTTCGCAACCAAGGCTGAAGTAAGGCTTTTTTCTGGCATTTTTTGAATTTGCACATAATACACAAGATATGCTTTATGGCGGATGGAGATGATAATTGTTTTATGACTTGTTTCCAATGAGAAAGATGGGTCAGTACAGTTAAGTACGGTACGATTTGATTCAGGACAGAACACCCTGATCCAGCTTGCAATTTCACTGCCATCAGTACCCTTATTTGATAGACGTGGTGTATGCCAGAAAGTAGTGAGCGACAGTAAAGCGCTACAATAAGCACAACTTTGACTAGCAACAAATCACTGATTCATGAGACTTGAATGCCTGTTAAATATACCCAAAGCAAATTGTATCTCATTTAATCACCACAGAGACATTAGAACCAGTGCCAAATGTCTGAAGGAAAATAAAAATGTAAGTCACATAATATTAACTTTTGTAATAAAAAAAATTGTATAAAACTCTTCTATAAATTAAATTTCACATTTGAAAACTCTCCTAAAAGGCTGCTACTCTTGTTCATTGCGATCTCCCAAACTTCCATTTTAATGAATTAAGTTTTCTACACACTGTAATCTGAATCAGTAAGTTACATTATCTCTACACTTTGTTTGTTACCATGAATGAGGGGCGGATTTAGTGAATTTGGGGCCTCGGGCAAATATAGGAAAGGGGCCCTATATTTTCACACATTTACTGTTATTTGCTGTGGCACAATGATGCCACATAGTTATATCCAGTGTTTGTACATTTTTCATGTGCATATTATTATGAGATTCTTTCATTAACATTAACATTTATTCATTTAGCAGACACTTTTATTCTTTCATGTTGCAGACCATGAAATAGCAATTGAATTACTGTTGAGACGCAAGAACAGAAGTATAAAATTATCATTACTTATTATATTTAATGACACAACAACCGTTTAGACCACATTTTCGCTTCTGTGTGCACATACTGTATTCCTATGCAGCTAAATTCTCAATGAATCTGTTTTCACTGATACTGCTTTTGTTGTCATAAAACGTGATGAATATGAAATAGTGACTTTTTAAAACTACATAACCAGCTCTACCTTCCAAGATGTTACTCCGCACAAAAATTTAGATTTATAATCAAATCGTCCTCTGATAAAAATCAAACAGGCTACACATAAGATGACAATAGCTGTGCTTGCATGTAAATTTAGGCCCTGTTTACACTAATGCATTTTTGTTTTAAATGAAAATAATCCTTTTTACCTTTTAAACAATTTTAACTGAAAATCCTTTTATCTTTTAACTGAAAATGCGGCTCCTTCCAGCCGTTCACTGAACCAAAGACGCAGAGCTCGCGCTCCTGCGGCAGTAACTATCAGATGCAGAATATTTTCGTTTGCTACAAGCAGGATGCACAAGAAGCACGTTCAACTTGGACATGCAGATAGTCATCGTAGAAAATTAACATTGTAAATAGGCCCCCTTGGCTTTCGGGGGCCCAAGGCAGTCACCTACCTTTGCCTAATGGGTAAGTCTGCATCTGCCATGAATGACAAAAACTTCAGTCTGCTTTCACGATTTGTGCTGTAAGAGCAGGAAGCGCAGTGTTAGAGACGCATTTCTATTTACAGTAGTCTGCAGGTTTTATGACAAAAAACAGAATTGCGCTGCCAGACAACACAGTGTTACATTAATGTGCAGAGAACTGACATCACTTTTATAGTGTTTTGAATGGATAAAATATAGAAATCACTTTAATTTCCAAATAAGCCTAACCAGTTTAAAACACAGTCGCCCATAAAAATTCACTTCCCGGACTCTGTCCCCCCATTTCCAACCCCCCGAATGATGATAAAATTATAAAATTCCCAGTACCTTTTGCGTTGGCATATTGACACAAAGGGTTTCTTATTCAAAGCAATGGAGCATCCTGCACGTCGAAAAGTTACACTAAAGGGGTAACCTGTGCATGATTTGTTGGAAGTGAGAACATGTTGAAAATATCAATGCTTGTACAAAGATACAGTCTTTTCATTAACACTAGATATTCTCCAGCATTACTCTTCTTGTGTAGTACCATGAATGCTTTTACATCAGAATTTATATTAATGTTGGTCACCATACTAGCACCATCATCAAGGTGAGAGAATCTTTAATGACAAATATATACAAATATATAGAATGTTTTTTGTTTTTGTTTTTTTGTTTACGGTATTCCACCTTTTTTAATTCCAGTGATTGACAGACAGTTACATTGCTGCAGTGTTGCTTCTGTATGCAGGGTGAACCTGGATTCTTTGGCCCTCAAGGTGAGCCTGGGCTTCCAGGCCTGCCAGGAACTAAGGTGTGTTTGTAACATAGCTATGGTCGACATATATATGTGTACCCAGTTTAATTTTTTTTTTATTGTGATCATTGTGGTTTCATGCAGATGTGCCAGTGATAGCTGTGTTAAGGACTGAATGGTTAACAAACAACAAATTCAGTTTGTGTGAGAGCACTACCCTGCAATCTGCTGAGAGAAAAGTTTAATTTAAACTATTTATACCAGACTTTTTTATTACGTATATTCTGAAGCATTTGTACAAATTAAATTAGTATTTGATTTATTTGAATAAGTAAGATTTATGCAAGAGACAAACTCTTGCATAGATGAGGTACCTATGAAAAACATCTCATTGACGTCTTTCAAGATTCAGCATGTGCTTTCATACTGCCCTCTACAGGATGTTTCGGGAAACAATAGGTACACATGGAGAAAAGAGTGATTTAATTCAGTTTAATTTAATTGGCTTCAAATTCACCTTTTTCCAAGACATAATTTAAATACATTTCCATCACCGACTATTATTATTATTATTGTTATGTTAAATAAGTTTGTTAATATATAACAAAATGTAAATCATTTGAACACTTATTGAGGACCAAGTTTACAGTGTGCCATGATCTCCTGTTTGAGAACCACTGATCTAATCACTTTTATTTACAAAATGTTTATGCTTTAAAGCGTTTATATATATATATATATATACATAAATAAAATATTTTGTAGGGAGAAAGAGGAGAACAAGGACCGCCTGGCAAGGGTGAACGTGGTGAGACAGGTCAAGCAGGACACAAGGTAAGATGAACAATATAAAGGTGCAGTGGTCATCATTAGTCAAAAGTCATTATATGTCACAATAAGCAGAAAATGTCCAGAATGCCACACAGCAATGTATGCAAAAAAATTAATAGAAAACTTAAATCACACATTTTCTTCCAGCAATACGATCAACTTGATTGCACAGATGTTATTTAAACTGAATCAAGCTGACCATGACACCCCTGAATTTAATAGTTTTAAATATTGTCATTTTACATTATTGACACGCAATTTTCCTATTAGACACTGTTACAGGCACTATATAGATTAAGGTGACATAAAGGTGGCACACTGGATATCAGTAAACAAAATATTCAAGTTGAAAATCTTTACTTAAATGCATTGTGATAATGTATTTATCACAGTATTACAGTTAGCTCTGTTTAAGCTGTGGATACATCCTGTAAGAGTTCTTTACCCAGTCTAGATTAAAAAAAAAGCAAGAGAGAGAGAGAGAGACATGGGACTTGATGAATCTAAAGCCATCAGATAAAAGCAATTAATTGACAGTCTTACAAATAAAATAAACAAACAAACAATAATGTTCAAATAAACAATAATGTTATATGGTGTAATTCTCAAGGGGAGCTTTGAGGGGGGGAAACATGTAACATGGACCATAATTAATCTGGTCACACAAACACACACACACAACTGATATTTTATCATGTTGCATCTGAATGTGTTGATGAATCTTTAACTGTTTTCAAATAACTATAAGGGAGAGCAGGGGGAACCAGGTGCACCAGGCCAGAAAGGTTCAAAGGTAAGTGTTTATTCTTTTGTAACCCATGTGCATTTAAATGCTAACACAATAAAAATAAAAAAAGTTAAAGTTTTAAAACAAATAAAAATGGTTACATATTAAGCAAAGTGCCAATATTATAAGTTCTCAAAATTCTTAAATATAATATTGGCCAATTACAGGGGGATTTAGGAGACAAAGGTGATGTAGGCCCAACAGGATCACAAGTGAGTAAAGTCTAAAATTATTTTTATAAACTCTCACTAGCAAATATTACACTGGTCTGTACATTAGCTTTACATTAGCTTTCTTACATAATTGCATCGCTGTGTTGTGTTAAACTGTTTTTGTTTTTTTGGGGTGTTTTGCTGATGTAAATGGGTTAAGGTTGCACTTGACTGAATGAAACCAGTACTATCAGGTTTTATTGATTATTGGCAAATCTAGGTCATAATCTTGTGAAACAGCTGGAAAATAAGCAGACAGTAACAAGATACACTGACAATTTTGTATGAATAGCATTGGATATACAGTCAATTAAAAGCAAATCTAACGATGCAGCGTATTGTTTTGGCGGCTAATTATACATATATTTGTACTTTACTTAGTTTTTACATAGTTTTTGGATGCTCTACCCACCTCTGTAAATAATCTTTTAAATACAAAATATTATCCCAAGACAGTTTATTATCCAAAATCACTAGTGTTTTTCAGAATAATCAATGCTGGAATTTACATTTACACATTAAGCGAATATATTGTTTTTGCAGGGACCACCTGGGGACAAAGGTGACCAGGGTACAACTGAAATCATAGACTACAACGGAAACATCCAAGAGGCTCTTCAGGTTAGTGGAATCATATCCACTTTATTTATTGCCTTTTATTGGAAATCATATTTCTTATCTTTTATGTCAAGGCAGCTCTCATATCACAAACCAAAGGGCTCAATTCCTAATATCTGGTCAAGTAATTAAGAAGAATTATGACTGAATGTAAGGACTGACATAAAATTGCATGAAATTTAGTCTGAGTGTTCACACTGAATTGACTTTTAAATAATTCAGATACAATCCCAACAATGCATAATGGATAATGTTCTACAGTAGTGTTTTATGTGGGGATTAAAAAAGTTATGGGCCCAGACAGAAAGCATAACACATAGGTTGATCTAATACATAACTGTAATCTTATCTTTTATCTTCCCTCTTTCCTGACCGACAACAGAAGATAACTACCATTACAGTTACGGTAATTCACCTCTGTTTTGTCTATGTGTTATATATGTGCTGTATTTTTGATCAGCATAAATTCAGTGGCAACTTCTTGTCTCCGACAATTCACCTAATTCGCTTACAAGATGCCTTATGAAACACTATGTATTGCTGTGCTGATATTTGTTAACATTTGTTTTATCTGACTTGAGATAAAGATTTTATTTATTATTTAATTTAATAACAAGGATCAAAGTGTAAGAAAGACTGAATCTCTTTCAGTCTCTTTCTCAGCTATCTATAGTCAGAGTTTTCAGATTAGACTTTAAGACTCCAATTTAACCTACAGTATGTTTGTTGTCATGGAAGTAAGAAATGACACATCACAAGTGTTGTGGTTCTTATATAATAAAAAATGTGTGAGAAGTGTGTCCCTAGGGTGCTTTGTCATTCAGTGTAATTTGTCATTCATTTTGTGCATTTTTACTAATGTGGTGCAGATATTTTTTTTTTACTAGGTGCAGATATTTTTCTAATGTTCTTTTATTTATTTTTGTGACTTAGGGTCCCCCTGGGCCTCCTGGACCAATTGGACCAAAGGGGATGAAGGTAAGAACTTAAAGGGGTCATATGATGCTATTTTAAAGATCGTTATTTTGTGTATTTGGTGTAACTGAATATTTTGGCATGCTTTAATATTCAAAAAACACATTTCAAATACTGTACATTATTGTAGTTCCTCTAGGCTCCACATCTCTCAAGCTCAGTCTGCTTTGATATAGGGAAATTGCACAGAATCACTGTTTTACGGTGGATCACTGAGTCGGTCTGCGATTCATTGAACGAGCCATATAACATCAACTCTGCGCTGGATATTAAAATCCAGATTATACTGTAAACACTATTAATAAGCACAGTAAAAAAATCGCAAGTTTAAGACATTAACTTACTTCAAACAAAATCAAAGAACGAACTGAAATTATGTTGAACAAAAACAGGCCAAACTAAGTTCATTTTGTTGAATTTAAAGGTGAAAAATGTGTTTGGAAACAGTATACTGTCACTCAGCCCTTTCAAACTTCTTTTTGCCCTCAAATAAGAACAAAAAAGAACTTTGCTTGAAGTATATTATACATGCAAAAACAATTACACATTAAAGAAAAGGAAAGAAAGAAAATCACATTATATGACCCATTTAATCTATTAGGAGTGTGGCCATAAACTTTGTGAAGTCAAAGATCCAAACATTTTTTTTTTCAGCCTTTAAATCTGGGGTTTTTTTGTTGCTTTTCACAGGGTGATCAGGGTGTTCCTGGACTTCCTGGCCTGGATGGTGAAAGGGTAAGAGGACTAAAATATTCTAATTGTCTAGGTTCTGTTGTATGTTGCATGACCCATATCTAACAACATTTTAATTTTTTTAATCTTATGTCAAAATTAATATGATCCATATGTTGTTAGGGTCATAAAGGTTCAAAAGGGGACATTGGAATCCCTGGAGTATCAGGAGAAAAGGGATCAATTGGTCTTCCTGGATTACAGGTAAAATAATCCAGAAACGTAATTTGTTGATGCTTGTGGTATTTCACATAATGTTTCATGCGCAACACTGTTTAAGTCAAATCATGGTAATGCATCCACAGGGTGTGAATGGTCTGAAAGGAAACAAAGGAGACACTGGTTTGCCTGGCCCTCAGGGACCCTCTGTAAGTAAAGCCAACAAAATGTGAATTAAGAATGTGTGTATGCACTTATAGTCAGCAATAGCTGTAGCAAATCTTTGTTAGAGTGGCAGTTAGTACTGTTACGTACTACCCCTTTTAAAGTCAAGGGGGCAGGAAAAGGAGTGTAAAGATAATAATATGCAGAGAATGAGAAAACTACCATCTCCAGCTCCCAGGCCAGACACAAATGTGACACCTCTCTCTTTCGGTTGACTAATGAAATACAGTGAGTACGTCCATGCCTTTAAGGGTGAGATCTTCAAGGAATAAACAGTCCTGTCCCGGACCCACTATTGCAGGTGACAGGCTTTATTTCTCCTGACTCACTTCTGCTGTCTTCTGGTTGTCCTCTCCATCTCCAGCATATAAACCCCATCTCTATATAGATTTTGCCAGATGGTAAGGTCAGCAACAATGTCCTCCAGGTCTTCGGGTCTGAACTTACACTTCTTTAAGGTGTTCTTCATCTGATCTGACTTCAGCCCCCTTCTTAAGGTCGAACATGATGTAGCTGGCCATATAGCACTCTGCATGACAGTCACTTCTTGACATCCCTTCGCAAAACCTGGGCTCAAAACCCCCCCTCCAAACACGAGTTGAGTTGATGCCAAAGAGCTCGATTGTGGTCTCATCTGACCACAACACTTTTACCCAGTTCTCCTCTGAATCTGTAGCAGCTTCCCCTGCTACACTCTGAAGAGTTTCAGTTAGTCAGCCCTGCCCTGGAGGGTTTCTACTCTGCCTGCACCACCGTGGATCCCTTCTCTGCCTGCACCACCATTTGCCTCTACCTCTGCGCCATGGTCCAGGTCCTCCACAGCTTCACTTCCTGGTCCCCTGTACATTCCCCAGTTCTGCGTCTGCGTAGACACTCTCCTGGACATTAGTATATTTTCGTCTCTGAGCGCCTGGAAGCTGCTCCTTAGGGAGGGGCTATGTCATGATATCCGGCTGGAGTCCCTCGTTGTTTCCACCAGAGGGCACTCCAGCCATATCTGTGCTCCAGCTCATGAACTGCATTACCCATCATGCTGCATCCCTGGGCCTGATCACACCCACACCTGCACCTCATTCACACACACACCTGCACCTAATCACCACACCCACATACTGATTACACATGCACATGATTACACATGATTACAAAAGCCACGACCGAACACCCACTCACCACAAAGTCTTGATTTGCCCTGGCTATCAATTCAGAACATTCAATCCCATGTTTATGTTTTCCTGTTTTCTCCTTTGGACTGTTTATCTGGATTTTAATTGTTTGCTGCCTGCCCTGAAACCTGTCTGTGTACCTCAACCTCGACTCTGCCTTATCTCTATTGCTTTGTTTGGCAGTGTTTGATCTTGCTAGTCGACTAACAAAAACGGATCTCAAAATCATGTAGTACATTTTGGAAAAAATTCTAATATGCAGATGATGCTGTAAAATTAAAGAAAAACAAGAGCTTTTGTCAGGTTTTTCTGAACAACAGCAGGCAGTTTAATGGCCATGGCCAAGGACTCATGATGTATCACAAAATATAAGATAAATGGATAATCCATAGCAACAACACAGGGTATTAAGATTAGTTTTTAAGAGTATTTGTTGAGAGTTATTATTTTGTCTTGTGAAGTATATGTTAACATCTGTTTTCATGATATATATTTTATTTTCAGTTTCCATTTTGTTTAAATTAACAGATTATAGGGCCTTCTGGAGCACCTGGTCCACATGGACCACCTGGCCCTATGGTGAGTTAAAACTGAAATGTCATAAAATAAAAACACTTTTTTTTAACTAAAATCTTTTAATGATTTTTTGAATGCCCAGTGGCAGCAGTAATTTGCTTGGAGGTACAGAGAACTTCACTGCCGTGCAAAGGCAAAGAACATTTGATTCTTTTTGAGTAATTAATGATAGATGGTATGGTAACACTTTACAATAAGGTGTCATTTGTTAATATTAATGTGATAACTAATATGAACAAACAGTGAACAGTGCATTTATTACACTATTTATTAAGCTTTGTTAATGTTAGTTAATGAAAATACAGTTGTTCATTGTTTATTCATGTTAGTTCATAGTGCATTAATTAATGATAACAAACACAATTTGTAATTTTAATAATGCATTAGCAAATGCTGAAATTATTAACTAAATCAATAACTAAGATTAATAAATGCTGTAAACATATTGTTTACATATTGTCTTAGTTTATATTAACTAATGTTGTTAACTAATGAACCTTAAGTGTTAACGATAGAACATAGGTGTATAGAATACACATATTACACAGGAATTACCAGTTCTTTAAACTTTGTAAGTACTAATTATTTCCCTTAAAATAATTGTGTTTGCTCCTGAAGCTTTGTTGCATAAAGAGTTTGTGTTACGTTGGTCTTGTAATCAGCATGTGAAACAAATTTTTTATATAAATTCTGAATTTATTTATATCCTAGAAAGTGATTAAATGACAGTACAATGACTATACAGCTGTCACTCACTTCAATTTATTGCACAATTAATCAGTGAAGCTCTCTGAACTGCAAATAATTTCTGATATATATTGTCTTCATGACGTTTTTAGCATTGATTGAAGTCTGAAAGTCTAACGCTGAATGCTGAGTTACCCTTTCAGTCGAATCACTTTGACGTTTCATATGGGAACCTGCCATAGAGACCAATTGCCTTTGAGCTTTATACAAAAGGCCAATGAATATTGACGCGCATTTGGCATGCACTCAGGTGCTTTCCAGGAGACCCCTTCTGCAGCGAGGCGCCTGGGGGACTTCCAGGTGTTCATTCAGAATGTTCTGCCCGGGGTAACAGCCGTGCGGACTTCTGATGCACCGCGTAGTCCCGTGGTCCTCCCGGAGGAGACCGCTTCCCCCGTAATGGGGCTGAGTGTGTCCTTTGTGGCGTCCCGAGGGGCTGAGAAGTCTTTAGAGATTAGAGGGTGAGTCAGACGGTAAGGCTGAAACCGCTTTGGGACAGGCGACACTTACTATGCTGCCGGGCAGGCTGCCACCGCCGTGCACACGTTGGCAACGCCCTAAGTCTACCAGGCTAAAGTGTTGCAAATCCTGCACAAAAGTGGGCCGGACCAGGGGGCGATGCAGGAACTCCACGCTGTAACTGACCTCGCTCTTCAGACGATGAAGGTCCCAGCACGTTCCCTTGGTTAGGTGATGTCCACCACGGCAGTCCAGGAGCGACGTCAGTGGCTGAATCTGATGCAGGTGCCGGACGCCAAGAGAGCTCGGTGGCCCCATCTTCCAGATTGGCCTATTTGGCGACACTGTCGAGGACTTGGCCCAGGAGTTCTCCACAGTTCAGGAGCAGAACGAGGCGATGTCTCACATCCTGCCTCGGCCAGCCAGCCTGTCCCAGAGTGCACAGCCTCCACCTGCTCGTCACCGAGGGCATCCTCCAGCGTCACCCAGTGATCCTGCTCCGACCCCTACTGAGGCACCAGATGCTCAACCTGCGGCCTGCTGCTCAGGGACCGGCCTATAACACCCGGAGGGGTGGGAAGCGTTCTTGACACAGGCAGCCCGGAGGTGATGAGGAGTACTCTTCGGGCGACGTAGCTGATATCTCTGTCCCCACTCCCGGAGGAGGGCCGGGAGCTTCTGTGTATACGGAAAGAGCAAGTCTCCTTAGATGCAGACCAAGTACACTGTGTTGCCAGTGTGAGAACCTCAAATGCTCCAGCAGTTATTATTTGCTATTGCAGACAGCAGAAAGGGAATACTGTCTCCAAACAGAGGTTGGCTATTGGGTGGTAGATGCCATCACCCTGGCTTATTTATACCAGGGAAGAATCGTGCCCCTTAGGAAACATCCTTTGCATTGGCACGGCACCTCTCTAGCAGATATCGGCAGGGCTGCGGGCTGGGCGACACCCAACACCTTCGCCAGGTTTTACGACCTCCGTGTAGAGGCCATGTCTTCTTGCGTCCTCACTGAGGACAGCAGGTGAGCGAGGTAACAAATCTCTATATTCCACAGTCAGCCAGAAGGCCTGTTACATGGGTGTTCCCATATGTAAAGTCGAAATGATTCGACTGAAAGGGTAACATCTAGGTTACGAACTTAACCCATGTTCCCTGAAGGAGTTACACTTTACGCCGACTCGGCTCTTCAGCGAAAATGGAATGTGCATTCCACTCGTGCCCTCTTATACTCACGCAGTGAAGAGGTGCACCTGAGCGCAATCAAATGCACGCCCATATTCATTGGCCTTTTGTTTAAAGCTCAAAGGCAATTGGTCTCTCTGGCGAGTTCCCATATGTAATGTCTCCATTCCCTCTAACTTTTAGAAACTAGATGTTGGCAACCCTGGATAATGTATTTGTATCTGTATTAGGTATGTAACGGTATTGTAAATACCGTCGTACCGCAATATCAAATTTATTCGATAATACTGTGGTCACATGACTCGATAAAACAATAGGTCTTCTAAAAAAAGTTTGCTCAGGTGAATGGAGCGAACGGGAGGTAGC
>JAUYWG010000040.1:22923913-22937168 GCA_034779775.1 Enteromius afrohamiltoni
TATATTGCATGTCATACTCTGTATGCCAAAAATTTGTGAAGGCCAAACCAAAGGAGGCATTTGTCCTAAAACAGACAACAGGAAAGACCTGCTCTGCAACTTTTAGCTGCGCTCTCTGAATAATCCTTTCACACCTTCATCAACCCCCACACAACACATTCCAAACATCTTCCCCCTCCAGCTGGTGTCTCTTTACTGTTGCTGAGTGTAAAGTGGTCAAATTCTTTGATTACCGCAAGACAGATTCATCTCACTCCGCAATACTATTACTGTAATAATAAAAGTGTCATCATGCAGATCATGTTGTGCACTTATTATAGTGTTAAAATGCTAATCTATATTTATATTCATAATGAACTGTACATCCAGTGAGCACACTGCTTTTTGATGCTGCTTTCGATGAATATCACTGATGATAATAGTGCCATCTTAGGGAGAAATCAACACATTTTTTTTCCTTTGTTGTTGAGATTTATTGATAAAAATGCAGTACAAAATAAAATAAAAAAACAAACATTTGTACACATATTTACAAATAATAATAAAATGTGAGTGAGTACATTTCAGCAATTACTCACAATCCTGGCACTGCCATGTTATCTTCTGTCTGCATTTACCACATGTGTATTTGTAGCTGTGAACACATCGCAGAGTTGCATGATTGTTCTTGCACTGGTGTTTGACCTGACACATGGCTCTTCTTCCAGGGCTAGGTGTAGAGGGTTGTGTCAGAAGCAATTGTTTTTTCTTGCCTTTATCGCAGCCATATGAGAGTTAGCCAACTCTCTTGCAAGCTCCACCAGGAAGTCCACCCGTCTATCCTGCATCCCGGTGCACGCTTGATACAGCACATGTACATTCAATGCTGCCATGTCAATCATGTTATAGAACATGGCAACTGGCCAGCGCCGAGTTCCGGTGCGGACAGTATACTCCCGCACCATCGGGTCCATCACATCTACACCACACTTTGTTGTTTTTTAAAGGGTGATAGTGTTTGGCTTTCTTTTGGTGGTATTATCAGTCTGAACCACACTGTGCATGCTGCTTAGAATATAGACGGTCTTCTTCTGTTTGGGCGCATACGCAGTCAGCAGTGGTTGAAAACACCTAATAAATAAAATAAATAAATTGTTATTTGCATAGCACTTTTACACACAATGACACACATGGAGGTGTTGATTCTAAAAAATTTGAAACACATCCACGTAGAACCAGAAAAGACCTGCAACATACCTGAGTGGTGAATACATTGTGATCCATGTGTCTAGTGGATTGAGGAATTTCCTGGCGAATCTTGTTGACTGTGTCGAGGATGGTGGTTTTCCGGCTAAGCAGTCTTTGAGCAAGTGACAGCGATGTTGTCCGTAGTAATATGAGTTACGAAGAAAGAATGCAAAAGCATTTAAATATATTTTCCTCCCTATATGATAGCCCGACGGGCAGGGCAGAGATGGATTTTAGTAGCCCGACTGGAAGACACAATAGCCCCAGGATGTCAGGCTGACAGTGAATGTCTGCTAAGGTTCACAAACAAAAAAGTGGAAAATATAAAAAAGGCAGAGTAGATATTTGTCACTCCACGCTGCTTTTTTTGTATTCTCCACTTACTTGTTTGGAATTCAATAGAAAATAATATGAAATGAAACGTAACCTGAAGACAGATCAGACAGCTCTGAGTCTGGCAGACGTTCTATGTCTTCTCTATCCGAGTCACAAGGGTGTACTTCACTCAAGATAATTTCCAAGGCCTGCCTGGTGTTGAGACTTCTCTGCATTTTCTTTCCTTGGATGGCACGGTCAATCAAGTTCTCTGCTTTTAGCACCCCCCCACACATACAACACACACACACACCCTTCCCCCCCACTCCCCTGCAGATTGCTTAGGTAATGACCACATTTTCACATGAATTGATGCTAATGTTAGCCAAAAGACTAGCCAGTTAGCTTCCACTTGGCTAAAGGAGGGTTAGAAAAGGCTGGGCTTTTTAGTGTCACTTGTCAAACTGTTCAAACTTGGGCTCATTAGCTCACAACACTTTACACCAATCTTCCTTTGTTTATTTCTTGTGTCCTTTTGCAAACTGCAAGGCATTTCACTCTTATTTTTTTCACTTAGTAATGGTTTCTTTGCTGTTCCACCAGTACTACTTCTCAGTTTCCGGCGCAAACTTCTTGAATACACTATGTTTACATGCCCAATTTTTTATTCATTCAAAATGAATGACTCTGAATGCAGTGTTTAAATGAATGCTAAATAAAGGTCTACGAATTGAAAGGAAACCAATAGTGGCTTCAGGTTTCAGGCACGTTCAGTCTTTTCAATGCAAAAAATTATCTTGGTTAATATTGGTTATTAGACATAGGTAATACATTAGATGGCCAGTCCTATGCTTGCTCATTCTGATTTTTAATTAGCCCCCATAGATTTGAACACACCACTGCTGACCAGCTGACCAACATTACTTTCCCTTATAGTAGCTTTGGTATGGTCATGGGTTCTCCATGTACACTTAGCTACAATAATATTACAATACACAGAGGTTAGGCTAATCCTATTTAGGTTGGTCAAACAACATCCAGTTGACCTAAACAGAAAGATACTATAAGCCCTTACAGCCTAAGTACACTTGAATTAATAAAAATTGGTATACAGATCCCTAAAGATATAATTGGTGTGCTCTATGCTTCATCTCAACTGAATCTGAATCTGTTACTATCCTGACACAGCAAATTTATTATCAATCAAGTAAATATGCATCATACGTCATTATGTTATTTCTGCATCATTGCACATATGCAGTTCTTACATGCACTCTCGGTTTGATGAGTGGTCATCCTTTTGAATAAAGTGTTGTGTAAATGCTGCTCCTGTCATTATATAAAAAAGAACTCTTTTAAAGTGGTGCGGGATAATGTCCCACCAGACTTTGTTTTGTATTCTCATCCACAGACAACCCATTTTGGGCACAGTGAGGGGCATTATTACTGCATGATAAATATGAGTAGCATGGCACTCAGGTTTATATGTAGCCAGAAATTGATAAAAAATGTATTCTGCTGTTAAAAACAAATAAAAAAACAGAGTGGCTGTAATGTGCATATGTGCAAAGCTAGTGACATGTAAACATGCATATCAACCTGATCACTTTATTTAGTGTTAATTTAAACACTAAGTTGACTGAGCCAAAAAGTGTACATGTATAGATAGGCATTGTGTTGTGTTAAACATAGCCATGTTGTTGCTCTCACACTCTCAGAAATAAAGGTACAAAAGCTTTGAGGTTTCTCGTGAGTTCTTGTGAGGTTTTTCTTTGGTCTTTAAGACCAAATGTTTACATGCTTCACTTCACACGCTGTGTGAAAGTTTTTTTTTTCCACTTCTCCCTTTTTAGTTCTGGTCAGAATTGTCATCATGGTGGTCTTAAGTGTACTTTAGAGTGCTTGGACTGCATCTATGTGATTCAGTACTCTAGAGGCTTTAAATTCATACCAGTTGGTGGTGTGGCCTGATGTAACTGTTCGCTTAATGAGCAGGATAGTACATTCAAAAGAATCACACAGCTATTTCCTAAGACTCTTTAATCACCATCATTTTATCTACAATCACACTTGACAATTATTAGACAAGTAATTTGGCTTCTTCTGTGAAGGAAAATGATTGTGCGACGCTGACAGTGTAGTAGGCCTAGATTGGAAAATGAGCTAAATCTACTTATAATGGCTTTTTTAGATGGTTTATAGAGCATAATGATAACTTTGTGGATTTTTATTTGTTTTATGTTTATTGTAGTTGCCAATTCAACAAAAACACCTAATACCTTTTAAATATGCCAATTGTTCTATTAATTTGGGCCACTACTGTATCAATACACTGGTAGCTCACATCCTTTGGCCTTTGAGACTCTTCCCCTTTTTATATTTATAAAACATTTGTGTCTTTGTGTTTTCTTTGCAGTGATCGGTCTAACACAAAACGCATGGAGTTTGTAAATAAGGCTTCACTTTTTTGCATATGTTTTTTTTTTTTAATTCTGAGATAAGAACATCATGAAGCATTCGCGTAGCTGCTCCTGTCATTTAAGTGTGTTCATGGCAACGTGTGTTACATTCACAGAAGCCCTGTGGAATTTAAAGTCTTGATCAATAAAAGACTATTCACAAGGGCGTTTTTTGCCCTGATTTGCATGGCCTAGAATGAGAGACCAAAACAGACTAACAGGGTTAACTGAAAAGAAGAAGGAGGAGGCGACTGAGGGATCGGCTTTGGGTCTTGAACAAGATCGTGTTCACACCAATGCATACTACCAGCTTAAAAGACTAAAGATCTTAGTGTGTCCGAACCAATCCATTCTACAAGCTTAAAAGACTAAAGACTTCATGCAGACATACTGAAACAAGCATGTACATATCACTTTGTAGTGTGGTCAATGTATGTGGCTTCTGCAAATCACTAACTACCTGTCAGTCTTTGTCGATTTAAAACAAAAATATGTGTTACTCTAAAGGGAGTTAACTTTTTCTTTTTTTCCACTTTGTGAAGGGTGTCACGCCTTGGCTGGTGGCTTGAGAAAGTAGGAATTTTAATTGATTGCTGGATTTCTTTATGTCACAGAGGTCAGTGTGGCAAATAGCACTCCTGCATCTCGGTTTTGCTGTTGTGTAAGTCTCACCTTGTGGTGAGAATGACAGCTAAAAGACTCAAAGTATGGAAATAGCAGGCCACATGATGCATCCACCATTTCTGGCCACTCAAGACTAAGAAGGCAACTGAATCTTTATTATTAAATAATGTACGTGATGCATGGAATGTTGCTACCTTCATCCCTCCATCTGCAAACTTTTCTTTGTTCACTCTTCAGTGGGGTTCTTTTTGTAGCAGTGAGCTACACAGTCTGATCTACTGAAAACAGCAGAACTCTTTTTTTTGCTCATTTTGTGTCTTTTGTTACTCATTCCTTTGTTGGAAATAGTTTCTTCTCTGTGTTGTGGGTTGTAAATATGATATTTAGTACATTCTTTCGCAGCTATATTAAGGTTAAAAATGCTGTTAATGTATTTTTGACGCTTAAAGTTTTACATTCTTAAAGACTTTCACAGGGTGTCAAAGGAAAATTTGACAAATGGGATATACAATGGTTTTGTGGTATTGCTATTCTGAGTAACCATAACAATAGCATTCTAAAGCAATCAGTATTAATAAGCATCAAATACAGTGTTAATGTATAGTACAAGGTGCAAACATAGGCTACATCAGTCATCAAAAGCCTTAATCCTAATTCAGCAGTGATTATCATCAGACAGCACTGCTACATTCCAGAGTACAAAAAAGCATAATTGTTTTACAGCTTTAAAACCATTTTTCTTAACTGGCTCCAGAAACAATAGATACATTAAAACATGTACATATGATCACAGCACTGCTAGTGTTATAATGGGTTTTCTGGCTGGAGGTGGCAGGATTGTGGTGTTGATTTTCTCAACCTATAATGGGCATTTAATATCATAAGAACAATGCAGACATAGTTATACTGAAAGTAGTTTTGTATGTACTGAATTTAATAGTTATTCTTGAGAAGGGGTAGGTGATTTTTTTAGTGGTGTCTTTTCTTTTTACCCTTACCTGCCTTCTATATATATATATATATATATATATATATTTACATATAGTTATACTTTATGTATAGCTTACATTTATTCTGAAAATAGGAAACTGGTTTATTAACAGGCATTCCTCATAATATGAAAGTGGAAAGACCTTTTGTTGTACTTCATGCTCAGGCATATGATTATGTGATGGTTATAGTATTTTTTTGTTTGTTGTTGTTTTTATTTGTTTTGGGGTTTACACCAACGGTTCATAAAATAAATCACTAAAAAACTATTTAGATTACATGAATTTAGTGAAATATCGACAGGAAAATTGAGACCTTTTTGTCATCTCACTTTTTTTATTAAATGTAGGTTAATATGTGTATAGAGGAATATGGGTGTCCAGTTTTTCTTTTTCATTTGTTTAAAGTGCAATTTTTATTTATTTTTATGTATTGATTCAATGTGCACAGAGTACACAAATAATTCTTGATATCTGTAACTCCATAGCCATTTTGTAATATGTAATTATAGCTTGTACGTTGGCACTGGGGATACAGTTGTTTTAACTGTACAGAAAGCTGTAAGTATTTGTTTTCAAACTGATAAATGTCAATGTTCATGCATACTAGTAACATAATTTACTTTCCTTTTTAAGCCATTTGTAGGCTTTAATGTGTGTCCATTTACAGTATTGTTACTACTTCAACGTCACAAAATATTTCTTTACAAGAAGTTTGGCTTGTTTGTATAGAAGGCATGGGAGATAAATTTGTCTTTCAGCTTTTGTTAATTTGTTTATCTTTAGTGCCGTTTTGAATGAAAGTGTTCTTGTTTTGTTTTTATTTTCTTTGCCAAAATGTATTTATTGCAATTAAGAAAAAAAAAACGAAAAAAAACCCCAACAGTAACGCTTTATTTTAGGGTCTCTTTATAGTTGCTTATAAGCATACAAGCATTACTGAATATTATCCATTTATTAGTATATATAAGTACATATTAAAACCTTATTCTACATCCCTATACCTACCCAATATCTAAAATTAATAACTACCTTACTAACTATAAGCAGCAAATTAGTATAATATTGAGAGAAAAGATCATAGTTAATAGTAAATAAGTGTCCCCTATTCTAAAGTGTTATCAAAAATTACATCGCTTTATTTTCTTATGTTTGTGATTTGTGTCAATCTATAATTTTGGTGGCTATAAATTTGTTTATAGAGTGTTTCAACTGTTTATTTGATTTACCTTGACAATTATTTTGTAGCCCATGATTAGCAAATTAGCTAATGTCATTTGATCTAAAATATTTTTTGGTGCTTAATTTTTCACTTTCTTTCTTTCTTTCTTTCTTTCTTTCTTTTTCTTTTTTTATTATTGTTGTTGTTTTGCCTTGTTAACGACTAGGAATTCAATTTGTTTGTTGTTGTAATGGCTCTTGATACTTCATTTTAAACCCATGCTGTGTGATGTTCTGTTGGAGCCAAATAAATTAAGTTTCTCCATGTGTCTTTATTAATCTTAATTCATGGTGCAGCCAACGGTCTACTTTTGCAATAGTAACTGAAATGACATTGACGTTATTTTCTTGGTCTGTCCCACCCACAACAGCCACCTCCTCCCCTCGGCCCTCTCTCTCTTTCTCTCTCTCTCTCACACACGTGTACATATACATTGATGGAGTGGATAGCTCTCTCTCTCTCGTGCGCACACATCTTCTCTTCTTTCTATATCCAGTAACAGTCAACACGTGTTTGTGAGCACCCACAGGCAAAGAAATGGCAACGGACAATTTAGATAAGCAGAAAACTATCGATCTCCGAAAGAAACATGTTGGGTAAGGAGACATTATTGCAGTTATTAAGAATTCATATCTACTGTAAAGTGGCGATTTTGATTTTAAAAACATCAGAACACCATATTCACTAAAATAATAACAGTGTATTTGGGATGAGTAGTCTGCAGATAACTAAACTTTTTTACTTTATTAAATGTTGACTATAGACGGTTTATGCTGCCTGTCATGATAAAAAATGATCAGAATTTTTTTTCTTTTTTATTATTGTTTTTTTTTTTCATTTAGATTTATTGCATTTTAAATTATATTTTTTTCTATTTTCATTTCCCTCCATATGTAGTCCATCCTGCAAAGTGTTCTTCAGTCATGACCCTATCAAGATTGTGAGAGCAAGAGGACAGTACATGTACAACGAAAAAGATGAGAAATATCTGGATTGCATAAATAACGTTGCTCATGGTATGTTATTTTAAAGGGAGACTGCAGTTGTCAAAAAAGATACTCATGTAAAACACCAATTTTGGGATATGTACAACTACATGTACAACTAATTACCCATCATTTAAAATGATCTGGTTTAATACAATAATTGCAAGTTCATTATGATTGTTACATGCAAAACATCATTCTCACTGCAATAAACTGTACTAATACAGTTCCCCCCTGAAGTGTTTTTTCCTCTTTTCTTACTGCTTCTGTGATGTTCTCCAGTGGGTCACTGCCATCCGGATGTGGTTGAAGCAGGAGCAAAACAAATGGAGCTTCTCAACACCAACTCTCGCTTCCTACATGACAATCTGGTCCTTTATGCTCAACGCCTCCAAGCCACTCTTCCTGAAAAGCTCTCTGTGTGCTACTTTGTCAACTCAGGGTAGGCCTGTGAGCTCATTCTCAGGCAGGCCATACAGAACATATACTACCTGTTTGCGCTAAAGGAATGCAGATAGACTGCTTTTTTGTAAACAGAAGAACCATATATTTTTCTCTGGTCATGTAGACTACCCTAGATGTAATTATTGATTGTTAGCTGGACAGCTTAATGCCGGCTAGGTAGCATATCTTGTGTTTTTCTGACTAGGTAGCACTTTTTTTTAAGTAAGTATATGGCACATGACGATTCAATCCCAGGATTGACTATTATGTTTTCACATCTAGGTCTGAGGCAAATGATCTGGCCCTAAGGTTGGCCTGGCAGTACACTGGTCACAAAGACATCATCACACTAGAGAAGTAAGTCAACAGCACACTGTCTGTGCCTCCTCTTTCTCTGCACTGGGTTCTAAACAGTAACCAATTTCTTAGAAGGGTGAAGCTCACGGCTTAAATATTAACTTATTTTATGTCTTGTATCTAGACATACTGTAGAGAAAACTCACCTTTGTTTTGCTTATGCATATGCATAATCAGCATCTGCCCTGGTATGCAAAATATTGCTGTGCAAAAGAATGCATTGCCTGGTCTTTAGGTTTCATTTAAATTAACACCATATCCCTTTAAATATATTGCATGGGATCTTTTTCTGCTTCTTTTTTTCTGCACCACATTTTACACTGATAAGCAAAAGAATCATTAGAAGATTAGATAACTAAAGTAAACTAGAAGATTAGCCCTCTAAAACATAGTGAAACTTCTTTCTGTTGATTTTTGCAATTTTTTTCAATCAGTGTGCTTCCCCTGCAGTGCCTACCATGGTCATGTGTCATCGCTCATTGATATCAGTCCATATAAGTTTCATCAGATGGCTGGTGCAGAGCCAAGCCAACATGTGCATGTGGTGAGTGTTGCAACATGAGACGTTTGACATATTGGATTTGACATAAGGTCACATGCACAAAGTGCTCAGACACTATTCTTGAAGTCAAAAACTAAAAATACAGTGAAAATACAGTGAAATACAGTGATCCTATATACAGTACACTCTTAAAAATAAAGGTGCTTCAAATGGTCCTTCAGAGCGATGCCATATATAACCATTTTTGGTTCTACAAAGAACCATTCAGTCAAAGGTTCTTTAAAAAAACATATCTTTTGAACCTTTTTATAATCTGACACAAAGAACCTTTTGTGAAACAGAACAAGGGTTTTCTATGGCATCATGAAGCACCTTTTTTTATGAGTGTACAGTATGCAATGACTTGAATACATTTCTTTCAAGGACATGTATTTCATTTCTGAATTAAAATTACTTTTGATAATTTGAGGGGCATCAAATGTCATGTTGATATAAAGGATTTTATATCACAATGAAGAAAAAATTAATTCTGAAAAAAAGTTTACATCATGGAAGGAATAATTCACTCAAAAAATTCTGACATTACCCACCACTATGTGATTCCAAACCTTATATTGAACATAAAAAATGTATTTTGAAGAATGCTGGTAATCAAACACCTAACAGTTGTTGGTCCATATTGACTGCCATAGTAGAAAAATAAATACTAAGGAAGTCAAAGGGGACCACCATATGTTTAGTTCTTCAAAAATCTTTAAAATATCTTCTTTTGTGTTTAATATAAGAAATAAACTTATACACATATGGACGACATTAGGGTAAGTAAATGATGATAGTTTTTTTTTTTTTCATGAAACTATTCCTTTAAGTTGATGTAATATGATATTTTATATTTGTTAAAACAAATTACTTTAGACTGAAACTTCTGTGGACTTTTGAATGAATTTGTGTGTGTGGTGTAAACTAGCCTCTCAGTCATTACCCCATTCTACTCCGACTGCGGTGATCAGTCAGTATTGTGTTACGGGTTATTGAGCCACATCAGCATACGTAAACACTTAGCATGTATTTTTAATGAAAAGTGCCTTTAAAGACACGTTTCTAATGTTGACATTATGCTACATGCTACAGTGGACTATAGTACAATCCTGGGGCCTTGTGACTTGAGTGTAATCCTTGCTATGGCACAGACCATTCCAAAAAAAAGTGATAAGACCACCCATAATAATGTTTTGTTAACAACCAGCATTATTATAAATAAAATATACCTATTCATAGTTTATCATTTTAATATATTATTTAATTTATTATTTACATAAAAAATCTGCACAATAAAAGAGTCATTTAAATTAGCTAGGATAGTGAAAACATTTATTTATGCACTGTAAGTTTTGATTAAATATTCATAAATGTTATAATTCCTTAGGCTCTCAGTCCAGATATTTACAGAGGCAAATACTGTGAGGACCACCCTGACGTAGCCACTGCCTATGCTGAAAATGTCAAAGATATAATCGAGCAGGCCCATGAAAAGGGACATAAGGTAAGTGAAGTTAAGAGCCACAATAATCGTCATTCTTCGCTGACGGTACTTTTAAACTTTAGTCCGTTATTTAAAGCTTTTCTTTTTAAAGGTACAATTCATAATTTGCAGTGATAATATCACATAATTTATATTAAGGCAGGACACCAGACATCCCTGTAGTTCCCCAACTGATTGATTAACAATTGCTAACTTTAATTTCTTTTATTTTGAATCTTTTTAATAAATGTCTTCAATCTTTTTGTTATAAAATGTCAAATAACCAATGATCTTAAAACTGACCAGTGCATGTAGTGCTTAAATTAATTGACAGGACATTTCAGTTATTTGGTTTCTTGTGTGATCTCTTAAATTCTCCATGATTAATTTATTTAAACTGTATCCTTTCCTTTTCCCTCCCCCGTATTTCCTCTGCTCTCCACCTGTTGCTGTTTCTCCTTTCTCCAGGATGAGCTAAGACGGGAATTACTCTTGCCTCCTCAAGGCCCAAAAGAAGCTCCTTAACCCTCTGTTGCAGGAAAAATAATTTGTCTTAACACACAAGAATTTATATGAATCTGTGAGGATCGATGAATAAACTGCCCAAACACCATGGCAGATGTATCAAAATGATGTGATGTATTCATATTTCGTTCTCCTCCCGAGGTTATCTGTCAACTTTTTTTATGCTTCCTTCAGCTCTTGTTTTCTGCTCATGGCACTGGCTGTCATCTAACGCAGCTTTTAAAAAGAAAGCTCCTCACATGTATAACCACTAGGCTACAAGGGACTCATGGGATATTTTTTGTGTAGATTGCTGCTTTTATCGCTGAGTCACTGCAGAGTTGCGGAGGGCAGGTCATTCCTCCAGTGGGCTATTTTCAGAAAGTGGCACAGTATGTACTACTAAGTGCTTGGTTAAAGAATTTTAGTTACATGATTGCTGCTCCTCTCCTTCATTTACTTTTTTTTAAGCTGACTTAAAGTTTCTGTCAGGTTCTGCCAAAACATTCAGGGCACATTCATAATAATTGTGCTTATTTATTGATTTTGTTCATGTTTTTACCTAAATCTAATTTTAATTTGACAGATGCAATAGCCAAAAACATTTGAATGCAACAAAATATTATCCTTTAATCAATATCAAACCAGTCTAATTTGAATATATTGTATTACCTACAATTGTTTGCCAATTTATAAACACCTCAGATCCGAGTGTTTATTTGTCAAACTATTGAAATATCTTAAAATGCTTGCATGATGTGAAATATTTTTCTGAAATATAAATACTTTCAGATTTGTCTATATTGCAACTTTTGCTGTACCACAGGCATGTGAGAAATGCAGGAGGCATTTTCATTGCTGATGAAGTCCAGGTTGGCTTTGGCAGGGTGGGCACCCACTTCTGGGGTTTCCAACTACAGGGAGAAGACTTTGTACCAGATATTGTTACAATGGGCAAACCTATTGGAAATGGCCATCCAATGTCATGTGTGATCACCACCAGAGAAGTTGCGGAAAGCTTCATGTCATCTGGAATGGAGTACTTCAACACAGTGAGGAGAATTTTTTATATTTATATTCATTTATATACTGTGTATATGTTAAATGTAGATTAAGACTGAAACATCAACTACCTGCTGAAGAATGTGTCTGTGTCCTCTAGTTTGGTGGTAACCCAGTATCGTGTGCTATTGGACTGGCGGTGTTGGATGTAATTGAGAAAGAAGATCTCCAAGGCAATGCCCTGCATGTCGGAGGTTACCTGACTCAGCTTTTGGATGATCTGAAGAAAAGACACCCTTTAGTTGGTGACGTGAGGTTGGTTAACTCAGTCTTAACTTCTAAAATAATAAAAATCAGTTGGTTGACTATACAAATTTAGATCATAAAAGCTATTGTTTGTTTGTGCATACACCAACAAAATTTGTGAATTAAGGCCATGTGAGGCGATAATATGCCATTGGTGGAACCTTGAACCTATGTTTGCATAAGTTACCTGGCCTCTTTATGTTGCAAGTTGTGTAAATCATTTCCCTGGGGTTGTTTGTGACATTAACATGAATGTAATAGCACTGGTGAAGGTGTGCCAAGAACACACATTGCCAGGTTCAAACTCAAAGCTGAAGGTCATATATGTTGTTTTTTTAGGGGTCGTGGCCTGTTTATTGGGTTGGACCTGGTAAGAAACCAGGATAAGAGGACACCTGCCACAGCTGAAGCTCAGGATGTTATTTACAGGTCAGATCAAGTCATGCTATAGAGGATTTTTTAAATTACTAAATAACTTGCTTTATCAGTGCAGTCACAAGTGAAACATGTTAAGTTACAAAAGCTTACAGTACATAGTTGGAAATATACAGCGATATACTCAAACATGTAGTCATGTTGTCATTTTTAAAGCATTATCTATTGATTCTAGATTCTAAAAGCATTTATCTATTGATTATGTATATTATATATCTGGTTATTACAGATATTAGATATTACAGATCTGGTTGACATTCCTGCTGTCAGCATGCCAATTGCATGCTCCCTCAATGCTTGTGGCATTTTGCTGTGAGACAAAACTGCACATTCCAGGGTGGCCTTTTATTGTGGGCAGTAT
>JAUYWG010000040.1:22937937-22949079 GCA_034779775.1 Enteromius afrohamiltoni
CTTGATGTGGCACACCTGTGAGGTGGGATGGATTATCTCAGCAAAGCAGAAGTGCTCACTATCACACATTTAGACTGGTTTTTCGAACAACGTTTGAGAGAAATGGTAATATTGTGTATCTGGAATGAATTTTAGATCTTTAAGTCCATTTAATGCAAAATCAGAGCAGAAACAAAGGTGTTGCGTTTATATTTTAGTTGAGTGTAAAATAACTCTTTTTGAAAAAGCTTTTTTTGGAGCAAGTAAGACTGGGAGAGTGACTTTTTTCATGTCAGGCACTTTGTTCACATCTGATTGGTCCAATTTCATTTTGAGATCTCTAACTCAGAAGCCAAACTTTTTTTAGACTAAAAGAGCAGCGGATACTGCTCAGTGCTGATGGCCCACACCGCAATGTCCTGAAGTTCAAGCCTCCCATGTGCTTCTCCAGAGAGGATGCTGAACTTGTCGTGGAGAAGATTGACCAAATTCTGACAGGTACTTCCGGTAACATAAAACTTAGTTTAATGCAGTCACACTCATCATGGTAATTTATGTTTACTTCTTTTATCTTAGACTTAGAAAATACTTTGGGTCTCCAAATGTCTGAAGCAGTAATCTCAGAGAATGGACACACTAAGAGAAAGGTAATATTGCAAGTTATGTAAAAGCTACATGACTCAAAAGAAATCAAACAACTAAGAAATTTTGTTCTTTACATTTTGGTCCCAAGGAATGCAGTGATGAAAATGGCCTCCTTCATCCTTCAAATAGCAGCAGCCACAAGCACACTGGCACACTACCTCATGACAAAAAAAACAAAAAGAGACTAAAAACCAAATGAAACATCAGGGGACATACTAACTGTTTTTAATTACAGACTATTTAATTATATCTGTAACCATTTGTCCATGTTTTAATGGATCTAAAAATACACTGTATGAGGATTGTTTTGCCATATACTGTATTTTAGTGGTGCCAGTCAGAACTGTATCAGTGTTTTTGATTTATGAGTTTTGAAAAATTACCTCATAGTAAAATAAAACAATCCAACATTATCATCAATAACTGTTTTAGCTTTCACAAATGCTTTTTAGAAAGCTATAAAGCACTAAAAAAGAAGTGTTGTGGCCATTGAATTGAAAGAATTGCTGGGCTGGGTGGTTTTGAGGTAAATAAGGCACTTTAAGTGCACCTTCAACACCGCTTGTTTTGCAACAGCCTGCTCAACTGTGCATACTTGAGCAAAAGCTCACTCAGCAGGTTCTGCTGATGTCTGCCGCAGTAAAACAGCTGGAGAATTATTCCTGTTTCATAGTAATAGAAAACACCTTCTAGATAAAATAAAAGGCAACATATTAGGGAGGGGGGTGACATTTTTTAGAATCAAAGATCTTTTCTTACAATAACTAGAAATACATTTTATTTAGAAAAATAATCATCAGTTTATATTATTCAACTAAAAAACAAAGACCCTGTACAGTCCTGTTCTTATTCAGACATTTGCTCTGCTGCAGTGATATCAGTAAGCCAACCGAGAGCTTTGGATCACGCTTGTTCTACAAAACCTAATATGATGTTTCTATTGGCTTTTGGATTACTGAATGAAAGAAACCAACTACACCATGTATCACCACATTTAACCCTCCGACAACCATATTTAAAAACAAAAAAGTCAAAATAATTAGCTAAAGCATTATTATAAATACAATGAAGACATAAAACGTCTATTGAGTAGAGAGACCTGGGCTGTATTCTAGAACAGTAGTTCTCAACTCTAGTCCTCCTCTAGTATGTCGTACGTAGCAGGTTACGTTCAAGGGTTAGTTCACTTCAGTGCTATCAGCGCACACGTGATCTAACTTTACTGATTAACCTTCAGTGGACGTGACAGACAGCACACAACATTAAATATTATTACAATATAGTTATGTAATATAGGCTAGACATATTAATTATGAAGAGCTAATAAGATAAAAGTTTTCTAATATTATGTTTATTTTATTGACGTATAACACTATTATGACATGGTAATGTTTTATTTATTATATGTATTCATTATGTTTTGTATTATCATCCCACAGATTTCCATAATAAAATACATATCTGATATGACTTAATTTAATTATCATCAAATAAACAATATAAATCATATTCTAAAGGATTAAAGATTAGATTAAAAAAAGAAAAGATGACTGCACAACCATCAATTAGGTGGCGATATGCATGAAAACTACCAAAAAAACACCAACATGGCCACTAAACTATAAAAGATAGCCAGTTTTTACATATAGATCAGTGCATGGCATGCCTTATATCTCAAGCAGAGCCGCTCTGCCAGGAACTGCCAGCGTTTTTGGAAATGCATACCTCGAAAAGGCAAGGATTGGGGTTAATCAACCGAAAGTTCAGGGTTGAGCTGACAGTAAGTTAACCGTGCTTTCAGGAATATACCCCACTCCATCCATGTCCATCCAATGCTGCTCCCTAGTGTTTGAACTTTTAAAAACATACCAGGTGACAGTCCTCTTGCACAAATATCCACACTTGTGGTCTTTGCACTTGACTACATATATGACATATTACCTGCATTTGGCCCAAGTGTCTCTAAGTGAGGATGAGAGACAACAAGTGCGTAGAACCTTACCTGATGGGACACACATATATTGTTGTAAAAATGCAAGTATTCATATAGCTTTATACCACTAATCGTTGCACCAATAAAACACTTTTTCTAGCAAATTCTATAATATGCCATCTAATTGTAATGTTAATATTTAACTTGCATTGAAAAGGTTTCATGTAAAAATGCTATTAAACATTTTAAATAGGATTTTATTGTAACTCATTCATTTTTGTTATAAAATAATTAAGCAAGATTAAAATAAAAAAAAAAAAATCAAAGGTTGAAAAGGTTTGGGTATTTGTTTATTATAGAAAAAAAACTGCACATCAAGCAGCCACATTTATGAACAGGCTGCCTACAAAATAACAGTTATAAGGACATAAGCAAAATGCATAATATCAATATAATATTGACCATCATGTGGGCTTTTTACATGAAAAGGTTTTTATCTACAATGGTAAGAAGTAAATTTAGAACATTTTCACACACCAATAAGGTAAAAGTCCAACTAGACAAAAATGTACGCAAAAAAAAAAATGAGGGAGTGGAAAAAAAAAAATCAGATTGCAGTGAAAATAAAATGATCACACTTTGAATTAAACGGATTTCCTTGGCACCGAAACATTGTTTTCTGCATGTCTTTATTCATTTCTGCCTGTAGAATCTGTAATATTGCAGTTTTAACCCATAAGATAACCACTGTAAGACAAAAAAAACACAGTTAGAAATAGTTCATCAAAGACAAGACAAAAGAGACTGAGGTGTAAAACTATAATATGATGGAAGCATACAGCTTTAAAGAAACAGTGCTAAAGCACTGCTGCTATCTCTCTGGAATACACTGATACTACTCTAGTAGTAGTGTGTTCAAACCTAGATCTGGTAGAGTATAATATACACTATAAACATAAATAATGTTGACTTACGGTAGTTTCATTCTCATGAAGACTCTCGCCATAAAAAAGCTCAGCAGCACACTGACAAAGCCAATGAAGAGCAAAAGGAAACGGTTGAGTTTGGGAATGTTGGGTGCATTAGACCGATCCAAAATTATGAAGCCAAGGCCTCCCATGGTGAAGAGAAAGCTGGAAGCCAACCCCTCCATAATGTACTGCCCATTCACTCTTTAAAACAGAAAACAATTATTTAACACTACACGTTCACATTACAGTTTGGAGAAGTTAATTCACTGGGATTTTATCAGATATATCACAGTTTCAATCTTGTTTCAGTTATAGTTTATTTTATAAGAGAAAAATGCTGTTCAAGTATGATAATTACTTGTGCTTCAAGTAGATCTGAAGCGCCACCAGCTGACAGATTTTACCATGACCAGCCGTATCAAAACATTTACCTGTACGCCAGAAAAGCCACAGGCCTCTGATGCCCGTGTTCATCTGTCATTGATCCCACGCTTGGAGGTTCAACGATCACATCATATATGATGCCTGAAGGAATTAAAAGATTACATCACTGCTATTAATCACAATAGTTCAATCAATCAGAGACAGGATTATGTCGAACTTAAAAACATTCATCAAGTTCTCCAGAAAGTTAATAATAAACGTCTGATTATTCGCACGCATGTAGACAGTAGCATAAGAGTAGTTATTCTGTCTACAGTGAGCAATTTCATTTGAGATTTAGTAATGATAACTACACTGAACTCGTACGATCGCTTAACAAAACACGAAAGCATGCGTATATTCAAATTAAAATAAACTGTAATACACAAAGACTCTACAAGAAAATTGAGCAAGTAGATAAATTAAACGATTGTGCAGAAGTGCAGGACACAGAACAGGATAACGTTAAGGGTTAGCTTTATGCTAGTTTAGCCTGATGTGGCTTTAAAATTCTTACCACCGGTAATGAGAAAATATGAAACAATCACGACCGCATACACGGTCATTGCAGAAGGCATATGTAGCCATGACGGTTTTTTAAGTTTGATGTTCGGACATTCCAGTACAGTAAACGGTAGGCTGAAGAGAGTCTCCATGGTTTAATTGAGCACTCCTGTGGCTCCCCGGCTAATGCTTACGTCACACCAGCCGTAGAGCGACGTGTACAGGAAGAGGCTGGAGAGAGTTCCGATAAGGGCTGCGTTCCAGTTTTTATGCCCTTCACTCGCAAACTTCCCTCCGTCCTTTACTCTCCGTACTCAGATGTACGTCATTATTGATTAATTACACTGCGTGACCCTTGCAATGGGCTGAACTGGAGCTGCCTATTGTAAATGTTTACCAAAAATAATTTATATAGGATAAAGGATATTGGGGTGGGAATAAAGTAAACTCGTTTGCCATGACGTCACAATCGTGTTGCATTGTGGTCTATAGAGCGGTCTGTGTGCGTATGAAGCAGACTCGCTCCCTCGTTCAAAATCGAGGGGTCCCGGGTATTTCCATAAAAACTTTCTCTTAACAATAATAATAATAATAATAATAATAATGTTGCACAGAAACCTTGTTAATAATAGCCTAAGGAAAAACTCAACAACAAAAAAAGGAAGGGGGAAACAGGTCATTTCTTTATGTACAGGCACTGGTTGTGACAATTTATAGCTAAGGAATACATAAAATTAAAATGCAGAAATATTTAATTTTGTGCTTGACTGGTTTTTATTCGTTTTAAGAATACATACTGGGTATAGTATAGTAGTATCCTGGGCTAGTTTAGAAGATTCAACCACAATTATGGGGAAGACTACTGACTTGACAGTCTTGATTGAGCACAATCCACCCTCCACAAAAACTGTAAGCCACAGAAGGTAATCGCTGAAAGGGCTGTTTATAGAAAGTTGACTGCGAACTGTGATGTTAAAAAAGTGCACAAGTAACAGGGAAGATGACCAGAGTCTTGGAAAGACTGTCAGCAAAAGACAATTCAAGAACTTGGGAGAGCTTCACAAAGATTGGGCAGAAGCCCAGAGTCAGCACACCAGATGCATAACCTGTTCTAAGGAGAAAAAGAATTGGATAATTGCTTAGTGTTTCCTAGTCCTCTTTCTGGGTGAAAGTAAATTTTGTGTTTAATTTGGAAATCAAGGTCCCAGAGTCTGGACGAAAAGTGAGTGACAAAGTATCAAAGTATCAGTGCAGGTGTCGTTAGGAGATGGAATAATATAATTTAATTTATGTTGATATAAGTGTTTATATACACACATAAGTGAAAGTCTTTTTCTACCCTCCTCCTTTCTCTACCCTCATCCTTACTAAAGTAGATTAGCGCTTCAAAACCCACCATCAAGTGTTCAACACTCCTTTCCAGTAGGTGGCGGGAATGCACCTTTAAGTTGCTTTGCCAACCGCCATTAAAGCCTAAAAGAAGAAGTGGTTTTCGTGCACTTAAATGCAGATGTATAGACACAGTAGATAGACCTTCGCCAGTCCGAATGACGCATTCGCTCTTTTGCTGTAGCCCATCACTTGTAGATATGAATCAGGCTGAAAAACTGTCTTGATTTTTTCTTTTTGCGACGTTTAGTCACGGACGCTGACGATTTGCTCAAACAATTTGGCGGTTAGAAGGAAGTCGCTTGTGCTCTTAATATATGTAAACATTTTTCAGTGTGTTTTGTGAAACTCGCAGCTAGACCAGACGTAAAAAATCTTAGTATGGTGTAACTGGGTTATTGTTGATAGCTTGCAAACTTTTTGTCCAGTAACGTTAATTCGTTTTTGTCGTATGATGCCTGAAGCGTCTGCTGCTCTATTATGCGAGATGTCTAAATTACAGAAAACAAACGGTAAATACTTATGGTGGTGTCTCCTGTGTCTCGAATTCAGACCGGATACAGTTAATAAAAACATGAAACGTCTGAATCTAGGAATGTAAGTAGTATCCATCTTTTTTCTCTCTTAACTAGCTTCTTTATTAGCTCGCAATAGTCTAGGAGTTCACGTTATAAACGGGTTAACGTATTTATATGTAAGGATAACATGTATAACAAGTACGTCAGATATTTATAACAGTTGACATTATAATTTGTTTCATAATTACACTGATCACTTTTGTTTTTTGTTTATTGTTTGCATTCAGCATTTCTCAGTGTGCTGTGTTCTGATCAACTTATAAGTGTGCCAACTCGTTTGTCAATAGATACAACATTTTGTAGGTGATAAGGATAATATTTTTAATATAAGTTAATCAATTACAGCAACAATAATAATATAACTTATTATTATTATTACTACTACTATTAATCAATCAATTAATTATTTTAGGTATTCTCATTAGAAATCACATTTCCGACAGATTGTGCTTTATTATTTGGAAACACTTTAACACTTTGCCCTGACTGCAATAAAACAAACAAACAAAATTACATTTAAAAGTTGAACTTAAATTACTTGCACAAAATTCTTACAAACAAAACCACAAAGAAGTGTCAATTGGTCAGAGGTAGAATGTTTTACCAGAATGTGTTTAGTCTTCTGAACACAGTAACATGTACCAGTTCTTCTATAAAAGTCTATATATTTTGCTATGTATATTAGTGTGTTAATTCTAAGTCACCCGTCATCACACATACTTGTAATTTGTCTGAAGTATGTTTCTGGCAAAAATAAAAGTTCTCTTAGTAATCATCCTCATGCTGTCCCAGATGTATATGATATTAAGATGAAAGCAATCAAACGTTTGTAGTCCATATAATGCGTCCATATAAGTCCATGTATACAGTACCGCTTCAAAACCACAAACAAAGCATAAAAGTAGATTGTATTGTTTGGTCGGAAGTACATGGATTCATCAACTGGTGTGTATGGATTACATACTTTGGTCACTTTGTGTTTTTTTTTTTAAGCCGTATCTTTGGACATTCTGCTAATTAAGATGAAGCAAGAATATCCTCTTTCTTATTTTTTTGCTGCCACTTTTTTAATACTTATTATACTTCAATTTAAGTGTGTATATGGCCAGATAACTGACCCTTTGTATTCGTTATTCTTACACACATCAGCATAAAAATACTAATTATAATAATACTAAATAATAATACTAATTTCAGTTAGTTATTAATTTTTGTTTGTTTGACAGGAACATGTTTGATAAACCAAACAAAGAGGCATTCTATGTTGTCATTCACTTCTTATTTAATAAACTGAACCCCACACGTGCCCAAGATGTTTTCAGGTAGGATAATACAGAACCTTTTATTTATTTATTTTTTGTCATCTTTACTAGTTGTGATTTGAGTTGTGGATTTGAAAGTCTTATTGTTTTCTTAGACATTGCTTGCCAATTTGGGATCGGAAAGGTGACGCAGAGTTTCGAAAGGTGGCTTTTTCATGGCTCCAAGAGATAGCGGTATGTTCATTTGATGTTTTATATATATTGTTTTCGTTGCCACTGTGCCTTGAAAAAAAATGTTTAAAAACAAAAAGTTTTTATACATATAATTTTTTAAGTGTATTTTAAGTTTTTTTTTTTTCTTTTGCCTTTAATGACTTTTGTGAGTTTTTTTTTTTTTTTTAATAAATATATTTAGGTCGAAGAAGGTAATGCTTTTCCTAAGGTGGCTGCATCACACTTACTCTCTGCTTTTGGACCAAGATTTATCAACTTGATGCTCCACTTATCTAAACATGTCATGCTGAAAACACTAAAGGCATTTACCACAGGTATGCTATTGTTTTCATTTTATTTTATTTTTTTACATGATTACAAGGTTCAGAACAACAGCATCATTTGTAACAGTAATAAATGTCTTTATCATCACGTGTGTGCTAAATAAAAGTTTTAATTACTATATACTGACTCCAAGCTGTTGAATGGTATAGTTTATATTGTTATACACTTGGAGTAAGAGTGGAGTAATGATGCTGAAAATTTAGCATTGATTACAGGAATAACATGTATTCAAATAGAAAGCAGTTATTTTAAATCGTAAAAATATTGTACTATTTTAGGCCTACTGCTTTAGCAAATAGAACATCATGTGTTTTGGATCGAATAAATGCAGACTTGGTGAGCAGAAGAGCGTATTATGATTAAAAAAAATATAAAAGTGAACATCAAATACCTGGCATTTCCATAAATGTATATAAAGAATATGTGCTCTGAGAAAAAAAAAATATATATATATATTTTTTCCAGAAACAGAAAGTAGCCGGGGTGAACTTGTTTGTTTATGTGGAGGCGATGTGGATGTCTAGAATTTCAAAAGCGCGATTGTGCATGGGCATGACAGCATTAGATAAAATGATTTGAGATGGAATAACTTGACATTGCATTGGTTTCATACAGATTACTTTATCAGATATTTGTTTTGGATGTGATTTCAGTGAAAAGTACATATTTCACACTTTCTATACAAATATTTTTCATGTATTTCATGTAATCGCTGAGATTCATGTTCTTTTATTTACCTGTCTTGTGAAGAGAGGTGGCAGGGAAGGCACCCTGTTTATTTTCTTTATTAAGTAGACCCTCTGCAGTTTCAAACGGTACCTTAGTCTTATCTGTACAAACAAAACTCATGACTATTTTTGGTTCTTTTCACGGTTTTAAAATGCTAGTGGATTGTCTACAACCTTTTGTCACAGCATCTTAAATAATGAAATGTATCCGTTTGATGGAGGATTGTAATCCAGAAAGGATTATGTGTTTATGAAATTTAATTAAATTATATATAATTTATAATAAAATCACGTTATTAACATAATCATTTGAAAATAAAGTATAATAATAATAATAATAATTTGCACAATTTGATGTGATATGAGCTAACTAATCTTTACATTAAATTATAATTGGTAGTGCAATTTATTGTACTGCTTTTTATCAGTTGGTTAAAACAAACGTGGCAGACTTGTTACTTGTTCAGATGGTGATATACAATAAAATTTCTTTTTTTGGATAATGTATTCAACGACTAAGGCTAGAATCCGTGATTGCGAAGTATAGTGAATATTCACACTGGTGCAGTGACTGACTGCACATACTCCTCAAATCATTAGATGTTTCTGTGCTGGAGTCATGCTGAACCACACCCCATGCAATGACAGCTGCAATTCCAGCTTTTCAAATGGAGATGGCGACAAAGAGGCAAAACTTTGTCTGACTGCAGCTTTAAAGAGCTACCCCAACCCAAAATGATTTTTTTCTCATTAATCATTTAGAGACTTTGTTTGGGTAAAAATTCCTAAACAAAGAAAATGACCCTCAATTAATAAGAATAACACACTGAAGTGTTGTGAAATACATGAAGGCTAAGGTTTTAAAGGCTTTATGGACGGATGAGTCATCTTGTACCACTGTTTGAAGAATTTATTTTTCAGAATCGAGCAGTAAGTATTAGAAGCGCGTTTTTAGTTGATCTCTGAAAGACAGACTATTCAGAATAGGAGATCGACTAAAAATAAACTTTAAAAACCTACTGCGACATGAGGCAAATTTTGAACTTGAAAAATATAAGTAATATAGTTTAAAAGCAAGAAGTCCTAGTTTTATTGCTTTCTTTTACTTTCGTTACTTTCGAAATATTTGTAAAAAAAAAAATATATTAAATTTTCGACCAGCTGTGTGTTTGAGCGCCTGCGTTCCTATAGGTCAAAGATGAAAATTGATTGAAAGTGATTAAAAAGTGATTAACATCTGTATTGAGAGAATGTGCCAATTTTAATGTTTCTTGACCGCGTTTTAGTGCCACCAACTACAAAATTAGTCATAGTACCACAAGCTTAAAGTTGAAATGTTTCAAGAATTAAAAAAAAATCTTTGAAATTAAAGTTATAATATTTAGTATAGTTCATTGCAAATGACCTGGATTGAGAGAAGGCCACTGGAATTTAGGCATATTTGAGAATTGTTGCGTCCGAGCGGCCGCTTAATCTTACTGGGATGACATCTAAAAACTTGTGGAAATCGCTTAATGTCAAGAAAAAGACTGAACAGGAACAACTTTTTATCTTAACATTGGCTCGCACACTTAGTCGACATTCCTTTGGGGGGCGCTGTAGCTCTCTTATGTAACCCATTTTAATAAATTTACTACAATTACCAAGGCATTTATCTGGGATTATTAGCGGAAATTATATTATGTTTAATATGAGGACAGTATGTTTGGAAATAATATTTCATGTCTTCCATTGGGTTTGTTATTATGTTCCCAATAGCAATAAGATGTCCCTTTAGTACTCTGAAATTCAATACGCTTCAGTACGCTTTCAATTTTATGGCAAAACACAAATTGTGTCTTACAATAATGTGTTGTTCAAGCTCTTTACTGATCAGATCACTATATTTATTAGAATCAGTTATAGGCAAGTATACTGTACAGTAAGTATACTGTTGTAAAAATGGCAAATGTGTGAAAATTCCACCAACTACGATTTCAGCTATGTGTCACGCTATATATATATATATATATATATGTTATATTATACATATTTTAATACATATAATAATATAATATATGACTTTATTCTACATAATATTACGACTTTAATCTTGTAGTTTATATTTATATATATGTGTGTGTGTGTGTGTGTGTGTATATATATATATATATATATATATATATATATATA
>JAUYWG010000040.1:22949179-22960156 GCA_034779775.1 Enteromius afrohamiltoni
AATATATGAAAGTCTAATGTTTATCAGTACATTACAGAAAATAATGAACTTTATCACAATATGCAATTTTTTTTTAAAGGAATTTTTTATATTGTCCAATTGAAACCCTTAAAGGAACAGTTCACCCAAAAATGAAAATTCTCTCATCATCTACTCACCCTCAAGTAGTTCCAAACTTGTATGAATTTCTTTGTTCTGCTAAACACAAAAGATTTTAAAAATGTTTGTAATCAGGCTGTTTTGGGTAACCATTAACTCCCATAGTATTTTATTCCTACAGTGGAGACCCAAAACAACCTGGTTACAAACTTTTTTTTACAAACTTGTTTTCAGAATATCTTCCCTCTGTGTTGTTTGGCAGAAAAAAGAAATCCATATTCAAGTTTGAAAATGAGGGTGAAAAAATCTTTCACCAAAAGCCAAACCAGTACTTATTCTGTTCTTATTTATCCCTTTGTCTAATGCTTTTGTTGTTGTTATTGTTATTGTCTTTCTTTTCTTTTGAAATTTGCCAGAAAGAGCTATCTAACTTTTACAGATTACTGTGAGAGGTCACTCTCAGTCTCCTAAAAGTATCCAAAAGGAATATTTTCTCACATAAAAAATGTTCTAATTGTGTTTTATATTTGCCACTTTATCAATTAGATGACACTTGGGTCCCTGAGGCTGCTGCAGTGCCAGTGAGTTCAAAGGAGCTAGAGATGAAAAGATTTCACCTGGTGAAGAGACAATTCCAGAGAGTGACTGTGGAGCAGGACTTTTTCATTCAAGACTACCAGAAAAGAACAACGTGAGTGGCTGCAATTCTTCTGTTTCAGAGGCACTGTACATCTTTTGAATCACTGTTACATTATTAGAAAGTATTATTTGCATCTTACATTTACTTTATTTACTTCCCCATCCCCATGTTTGGTGATTTGTCTGCAGCTCATATAGATGCAGAGCATTTCATTGGCTGATGGTACTGATGCCACCTCTAAAAGCATTTGTATCATCATCATCTTCAAATTTCGTACTTTTTTAGAAAGCGATTTTTTTTTTTTTTTTTTTTCTTTTCTTTTTTTTTAAATAGTAATTTGTTAAGTCTTATCCAAGTAAAGCAGTAGCTTTGGATGTCTTAAGGGGCTTGCGGTCAGAAAACTGTAGCAGTGGGTAAGGGATGCAGTTTTTCATTGACGTTAAAGAATTAGCAGAATCCTTATTATAACACCAATGACACAACACCTTGAGAGGCTTGATTTTGCTTGTTTCTATATTCAAACAATTGTCACACCTGGGGGTGTTCCTATACTGTCAGCTACTGTTGCAATATCTTGTTCTATACTCAGGAAAGGGTTACATATCTATGCATTATTATTATTATTATTATTATTTATTTTACATTTCAGAAGTTTGGAGACTTCTTTGAGGGACCTTGATGCAGAAGATGCCAAATATGATCACTTGCTTAAGTAAATCTCAAATATATTTTATTTGATAGCTCTGTTGATTAAGTTGAAATTACACAGACTATTGGTTTTATTTCACTTCACTTAAAACATTGTTTGTTTTTGCTTTGTGTTTATTTTGTAGAGAACATGACAGTAACACAGATTTGAAGGAAGACATTCTTGCAAAAAACCAAAAGGTTTGCACCAAGTTTACTTCAGGTTTTTCTACAATTTATTATTTCGTTCATTTCAGATCATTTACATTCTCAGGTGCGGGGCTTTTGGACTGAGATAGATAGATACTTATCCCCTCTTGAAGTAGATCGAAAAGCGGTGGAGAGTGTGATACATAGACAGGTAGACCAGTACATATTGGGTGCACAGGACTTGAGCGTGAAGATACCTGCAGTTCTGCATGAGAGGATGGAGAGGCTATCCCACCAGGTGAGATCTATTTGCACAAAGGGTAAGAAAAACTTTTGTAACATGTTACAAAAGCTATGGATTTTAATGAACATGTATTTTTTTTATAAGTTTGATAGGCCAGCATTATATTTTGAGGTTGAAACATCTGACAAAGGGTTCTGTCTGTGTCCATAGTCCAGTGTTGGTAGCTTGTATAAGGGAAGGCATCCTGTCCTTTTGTGTTTGCTGGAGCTTCTTAATGAGGGATTACACATCCTAAGCAAGGAGAGAGAGAGAATTGTAGGTCCCAGTGTACAGCTTCAACACCAAGACCTCCAAGAGCATGCCTTGCTCTTCGGCCGCTTAAAAGAAAACCTGAAGTTTAAAAGGTACCATAATTGTGATCTTATTGACCTTAAATTGTGTCCTTCACATTTAGAATTTCTAAGTGTCATTTAATAAAGTTAGTTGTAAAATACTAAAGTAAAATGAAAAACAAACAAATAAAACATCCTGGTTATTAATCATACTAATAATTAGGACTTTCACCTTTTTGTCACTTGTGAGTTAGACTGATGATTAGTCAGTGTCTGATTTAATTCATGTGTTGGCAATTTCAATCTGTGGCCACACCCTCTGGGTTCACACTCACCTGAAGTATAAAGGCATGTGAAGAAGTGAATGGACACAATGAATATGGGACTTATATTTGTTGTTTAGTTTTTGTATACAATATTATAGTATTTCAGTTTAACACTTAAACTCAAGTGTTCAGAAATTATGATTTGTGACATTTTTCCAGGCAGAAACTAATCAAAGAGAAAGCATCAGAGTTGAAGGTCTCCATTAGGAGGCTGGAGGAGGACTGGGAGAACAAGTGGGCAGAATGTTTGAAAAAAACACCTCTGATCTCTTGTCTTAAAGAGGATTCTGTAAGTGGAGTCATGACAGCTTTTGTTTGGTATTAAATGGATAGTTAAGCCATAAAAATTACATTCTGTGATCATATACTCTCTCTGAAGTTGTTCCAAACCTGTATGCTTCTCTCTTTTTTGCTGAAGTGAAGATATTTTGAAGAATGTGGGTAACTAGATATTTGACGGTAGTCACTGACGTTCATAATATGAAAAAATTATTTTGCAAAGTCAATGGCTAATGTCAGCTGAAAGAAAATTATACAGGTTTGGAACAATGTTGAGGTAAAGCTAATGCTCAAAGCTAATGAGGTAAGTTATGCTTATTTGCCATACATGCCACTTTTGTCTTCTGAAACACTGAAGTGGCCAAATCGTACAAAACAGTGTGTATGTATGTGTGTGAGTATATATGTTACACATTTAGTTTGACGCATATGTTATTGTTCTGATTTCGTTTGTATGATTGATCTGTTCTCTCTAACCTTAATAGGTTTTTGACTTTGTCTCGCCAATGGCTCCTCTCTCATTTGAGCCAGCTTCTAAGTCTAGCTTTGAGGCTAGCATCATATTACAATATTCATATAAACTAGATGGTAAGTTAGCAGTTCAGATGATTGCACTTTTTGTAATTATTTTTTTTTTTTTACTTTTGTAAATGTAGGTTTTCATTTTTGTTTCTCTCTTTCTTTTAAGACCTGCTAGAGCAGCAATCACAAAGACCACTGGAGAGAACCGAAGCAGACATCCATTTGATACCAGAAGTCCATGCGGAGCCAGAAATCAAAATGTACAGCACAATTTAAGTTCTAAATGGAGAGTCTGGGAAGATAACATTTGTTCCGTGTTCATAGAAATAAATAAAAGGATATAACTACTTTATTTTTTTTTTTTTCAACAGCATTTCTGAGGAAGTAGAATATAAGGATCTTCTGCTGTCCTCTGAAAGCTGCTTTTCTCCAAAACCAGTGACTTGTGACATACCACCATGTGAAACTCCTTTGACTTACCTGGTTAAAATTAAGTCTGCGACTCAGACACCCAGTCCAATACAGGTAGTTTAGGATTGCTATACTTGATACTTTTCTGCTTGTACCTCTTCATGTTAGCCACATCCATGCTGGCACAAACACTTCATCTCAGGTTGTAAATCTCAGAGGGAGCAATAAGTATGTAAATGTGTAGCAACATCATGGGGTGTTCCAGAAAGATAGTTATGCTACATCTAGTTAGGTGTATGGATATTTAAATCAATTACCTCAGACACCTCAGAGGTATTCAGTGTATGCATGTCCTGTTGAAGAGGCTTTCGTCATAGTTGATGATATGCTTAAAGAATGTAAATGACTACTTTAGTATGAGGCGCTTCTTAGCCTCGGTTTCCATGGTGACCCATAGAGTCAGTGCCCTATTGAAAATGTGTGTTCACTGTGAACATGCCTCTGTGATATAGAGTTACTTCTTGCGTTAGGGTTAGTGATGTTACGTTAACCCTGCTCTTTGAAATATCCCCTGAAGTTCATGCAAATGATGTAAGGTATGCTTGGATTGTACGTCATCTGAAAATAATGTAGCATAGAGGATAAGGGCAAGTTTGTAAACTGGCCATGTGTATTTCAGCCTCTGCTTACCCTCTGGAGGGCAGTTAATTAATCTTGATTCCATCTTTATTTCTATATATTTTTCTTTTCTTTGGCAGGCTTCCCACAGGAGAAATCTGCACTCTAAGATGAAGGCCTCTGTCTTAAAGAACAAGGCTGAAATTCTAGATCTGGAGTGTGACAACTTGGCAAATCAAGTATGTGGAATATTTTTCCCATATTTACCTTACTGTGTTTTTTTTTTTTTTTTTTTTTTTTTTTTTTAATTTTTTTTTTTTTAGATGCTTTGTACAGTTTGCTCTGGGAAACTGATACATGGGCAGTCCTGAGCAGTGCTCTACCCATCACAAGTTTTCCCTATATCAATCCTGCTCTCTGATGACCGGTGCGAATTGAGTGAAATCGCCACGGACAGATACGGGGCAGACAATTCCCTATTAATGGTTCTACAAATACATGTGCAATGTTAAAGGGTTAATTTGCTCTTTTATTTTTGGTTTAGTTTGCAGAGGCAGTGATTATGAATCCAGTCAATGGAAAGAGTGATGTGGACCTGGGACAGTTATTAAATGTCATATCTGATCCCTTTTCATCAAGGAAACAGCTGTGCCGCACCCCTGAGAGTCTAAGTAAAAGTCTTTTAATGACGGCTACACATTAGTAATTTATAAATGTTTAGGTCACTTTCACTGGAAATGTTGTTTGTGAATCTCCAAAGTGTATTTAAATAAATTTTTACTCCTCTCTAGTCAAAGATGTGAGAAGTTCATGGAGAAAAGCTGTTGAGGAAGGCATGGCAGAGAAGAAACAACCTACTTGGAATCAGCAAGACAGCCTTTCTTGGCTTAAGACGCCCATGGCTGAGGAGAATGGCCCTCGCACCAGACAAAGTCCAGAACCTTCTTTATTATTTTCAGCTACTTCTGCCCATTGCACTCCTCCTCCTGTCCAACAGGGGTCATCCCTCAACTCAACTGTGACATGGGACTCCTCACAATTGGAGGCTCTTAACAGCCAAACGTCAAGTGACGTTATTAAATTTAGCATTGCTCAAGAGGAGCTCCCAGATCTTTTTGAGGATGACTTGTCATTTAATAGTGATGGCTCAGCAGAGATCCATAGTAATAAGGACCGAGAGAAGGAACTCTTCTGGTCACCAGTTAAATCTGAATATCTTGATGGAAAAACTCCCCTACTGACAGCACCGGTGTGCTATGAGACCTGTTTAGATAAATCCCATTTCAATGACTCTGATATTGAGAAGACCTTGGCACATTCAAGGAAGAACTCAGGCCAGCGGACTACTGATGAGCGGCTTTTCTCTCTTGATTTGGACAAGCTTGAGAGTTTTTCCCCTTCTCCTTCAGAGACATTCACCCTGCCCAATTTGATGAATTTGACTCTTGATGAATACTAACATATCTTACACATGTTGTGTGTTTTTTTTTTTTTTTTTTTTTTTTTTTTTTACATTCTAGTATGAGATACAAAATGTGTCTATGAATTTAATTTGCAGCTTGATGTGCTTTTTTTTTTTTTTTTTTTTTTTTTTGATCAGCCTAATTAACAAAACATTTTAATGCTACCCATTTTGTCGGAACCATGTAAATTCTAATGACTTCAGTATATAAACCTTAGTATGTACAAACTAATTATTAAGGGTAAATATTTGACAGAAATAATTGTTTGTTCATGTTTTGTAATAAAGAGTTTTATTTGCAAACCCTCTTCTATATTTGGGGTTTCTTTTGACTTCGCTTTTCTGTCTTATGCAAATGTACAATCAGGAACCACAAACATTGATATGCTGAGGAAAGGGTATAATCGTATGTGTTGTGGGCTAAAGAAAAGAAAGAGGGGAAAAGACCTACCAACCACCTGTTAAGCACGGTGCGCAGTGTGCGCGCTCGTCTGTAGATATGGGGCGTAACGATACGCAGAGGGGAAATGTGGAGCAGCGAGTCATTCATGGGCGGGTCCATCCGCCTCCAGCAGTCAGCCCGAGAAACCCGAGAGCGCACCAAAGTAACAAAACACAAACATGGCGCCTACTTACTGCCGTACAGACTAGCGCTGGGCACAAAGTTTCCAGGAATAAACCAAACGTGCTCGCGCTGAGTGGACGTTTATTTTTGCTCGAGACGGAGTGGACGGGTTGGAAGTTGCAATTGGCCTACATGTCAACGCGTTTTCTTGGAGTGCTTTGAACAGCTGGTATGTATTGCTGCGTTTGAAGTTGTTTAATGTAGACAGACGCTTTGAGTTGTTACATTATCTCGGACTTGTCGTCTCGCAATGTAGTATTTTCGCAGTGGTTCTGTTTAAGGCGTGTTTATTTTCACGAACCGGTCGACGTTTGTTGATAAAACAGGAATTTTCGTTTGCTTTTTGTTGCTTTGAAAAAGTGCTGTGGTCGGGCTGTGTGTGAAGTTGCTCGATCTCGCAAAGATGCAACAGATGCAACGAAGCTCGTTCACAGGCCACAGTAGGAGGGATACTGGCTGTGTGTCAAATCTAAAGTGCTGTATACCTAGACAACATTTTGGGCTAAAAGTACGCGCACATGGTGTTTAATAGGTTGTTCGCAAGTTGTGGAATAGCAGTGGTGTTTGTGTTGGTTTGTTGGGTGTGTCTGCGTGCAGGTAAGTCTCTAATATAGGATCCGCCTTTTTGAAGTTACTAAATAACTAAGAGAAGTAATTGTTCACCTATATGTGTGTGTATAGAGAGAGTGGTGAAAAACTCTGGTCGTTCAGTGACTGAAACAACTTAATGTTCCATGTTCAAACATTTATAATGTAGGATCAATTATCAAGGCCATTTTAACGCTTTCAGTTTTAAGGTTTGCCTTGAGCAAGGTGTACTGACGTGTGATTTATTTATTTATTTATTTATTTATTTTTATGTTATATTTGTTGGTATCCGTTTAAAGGTGCTCACATGGTTTGCCATTCAGTCCTCTGTAGCAGTAGAAATCAGTGTTAATGTAGCCTGTGTGTTGCAGAATGCCTGTAAATAATTATATGTAAAAAATGTTTATTAGGTGTATTTATGGAAAATTCATATTTGTATGCCATGCAGGTGCTCCATGTGGTATCAGAGTTTATAACAACATGAAACTATTTGATTATGAATGAAACATGCTGTGTAGATATGTTATATATAATTTTTTTTTTTTTTTTCAATGAAAGAAAAGTAGGCCTACATGTCCATTTCTTGCTAACAGACTATATGCAAATTCAAAGATATGTTTGTTATGGTTAGAGAGAAAGAGATATGCTATTATAAGAAACTTGTGAAGGCCGGATATTTCACATTTAGGTGACTGATCAATATTTGTTGTGACCTTGAGAATTTCTAGATTTACCTTTTGTCTGTGCATTATACTGAATTATGATCACTAGGTTAAAGGTTTTGTGTGCACCTCTATGTTTGTGTGCATGTGCACTGACCTTGTGCCACATTTCATTTACTCTGCTGCACTTCAAGGTTGTGTCAGGTGACTGTGCAATCATAAAAGGAGCCGTCCTCAGGAGTAGTGTAAAGGTAACCGTGAGGCATTGTGGGTATGACAAAAGGCAGGCCATGTGGCAAGAGGGCAGGGCTGCTCAAGTAAAAGGGAAACCCAAAACCACATGATAATACTTTTGGTGTTCTCTTTCTCCCTCTAGCTTGAAAATGTTTAACCTATGTTGTATTTGAAAAGTGAAATCAATAGTCATGTGTTATTTTATTTTTATGTTTTGTTTTCTAAACTTAAAACAAACAAAATAAATGTGCCTTTACTTGAGTTCAAATATTAATGCTTGATTTTGAAAGATTTGTTAAAAAAAAAAAAAAACGTAACAAACCTGTAATAGGATAATAAAAAGCCTGCAATGTAATAATGTTTGTGACATTATTGCCATGACAGCTTATTACAATTTCCTTTTCTGTTAAAACTAATTTACAATTTACTGTTAAAATGATCCTGTCCTGACATATCCTATATCCAGACATATTGAAAGCCATGCTCAGCCTTTTTCACTGTTTAATGTAATATTGAAACCAACAAAATTCACTCAGCGGACAAATAGAAACTTTTAAGAAAAAAAAGGGTTGCGCAACCTTTTATAAGGGAGCATGTTGCTTTGTTTTAAATTAAATAATCACATTACAACTCTTAGTGAACATTAATCACAATTTTCCAGTTATCATTTAAGTAATGTTGATTAACACCTGAATAAAAATCTGATGTTTCTTTAGAATATTTTTGATTCTTGATAGCATATTATTACTGATCTCATTGACCCTGTTTTTACAAACCATTGTCATTGATCCGATCCCAAGGGATTAGCCTTAGAAGCGTATCTATGTACACCTGGTTAAATGTGTGTTTTAAATGATTCTGCTGTGACCACATAGAGTTCAATTTACATCTAGACAATTTCTGAATCTGATTTTATTTTACTTTTTCATTTTGTGTGTCTCTCTTGTCTGACATAACAGATTTTATGGAGCCTTCACTTATTGAGCTGGTGACCTGAATCGGGTTGCATAAAAGAGAGTTCACCCCAGTGTTAATTTTGACAGCAAGTTTTAATTTAGTCCTAGTCTTAGTCATTTGACTAAAATGCCATGTAGTTTTAGTCATATTTTAGTCATCTGAATTGTTTTTAGTTTTAGTCGACTAAATATCATATGATTTTAGTTGACTAAATCTATAGTAAATTTAGTTGGCTAAAATCGAACGGGTTTAGTTACAGAGTAATTCATTTATTATGCATTTCTCTAAAATTTCTAAATTCTATATGTTTGGCATTAAGATTTTATCATAATAGGCACAGATTTAACTGTGGTGACACACAACATGCCATCATGTTAAAATTAAATATAACCACTTTTCATTAAGGTCAAGAATATGGTCTCTTTTTCAATGAAATACCAATGGTTATATAGGCTAATTATGCATTCTTTATTGTTTACCATATTATTCATTATTTCAAGCAGAAGTATTTTTTTATATAAATACATTTATATTAATCTTTAGAACTACTAAGTACTGATGACTAGTGATTCAGTCATTGAGTGATTTTACTTTTGTTGCTTGATTAACATGACTTTGACAATAGCAACTAAATTAGGGTGCGGTCCCTTTAAAACCAAATTCACGCGAATGCAATGTTCCCTTTCGCCATTTCACTCGTACTGCGTCTGCTAAGATGCATGGGGAAAACTCCTTTTCCCCCCTAACTGAAGCCTATTCTAAAACGCAGTTGTATTATGTACTAAAACTGCACGGTCATTGGCCGCTGTATTGGGGACTATTTTTAACCAATGGGCAAGGCCCCACGAACAGCGGGCCAATGCCCTCTAGTACACCCCATGACGTGATGTCTCTGCTCCAATGACAGCAGGTGGGTCCATGGTGGTGTGATGGGGCGTGTCCCTCGTCTATTTAAGGCAAGGGTCCGCCAGCCATCTTCAGATCGTTCTCCTTCAGCGACGGATTCTTTGCTGTCCCTGACTGGAAGCTTTTTCCTCTGATCATCTGCAGCTGGATAAATCCCCCTGCCGCCGCCTGGTTTGACCTTCAGAGCGATTTTTAACTCTATAATTCAACATGCCTGGTCGCCGCTGCTCTGCCGGCGCTGTCTCTTCTGCACGCCGCTGACAGACACCAGGAGAGTGTTTTCTGCCTGGGACTCTCACACGGAAACCGCCCTCGCTGGATCCGACTGCATGTTTTGTGAGTATAAACACGGCTACTCTGCGCCTCGCGCTCGCCCGTCTCGCCAAGACAGCGGGGCCGAGGACAGCGCTCCGAGTTGGGTGAAGTCACACCGGCGCAGGCCCTGCGTGCTTCACCGCCTCGAGACAGAGAGCTTTCTCCCACCTTTACCTCTCCGTTTGCTCTGCCAGTTTGTAGGAATAAGTAAGCCCTCGAGCTGCTTATTCTCCTTAGCTGTCTGAGCAAAGCATAAACAGTTGAGCAGTCACGCGCAGGCCAGCTTATGCTCGCTTTCCCGCTGCTTTTTATCTGTTTTACGTAGAGAGAAAAAAGGCACAGTCTAGCTCGTTCGCTCATTGACCCCCTCAAGCTCTCACTCTCTCCCCGTCCAGGCGAGAGCTGTGCATCAGCTGTTAGGACTGAGTATTCGAGCGAATTATGCAGACTTTTCACCTCAGTGTGTGTCTTTCATGTGACGATTAAGTGCACCTCATTCAGCTGCTTGATCATGAAGCTGTTTCACAGTCTAGCGCGCTCCCTCATTCTATCTCTCACATTCTCACGCTCTTCCCGCCCACGGCGAGAGCTGTGAATTTTGCGTATGAGATTGGGTACGTCTGAGGGAATTATGCAGACATAATCCGCCACCTTAGTGTGTGTTTCAGATAAAGATTCATGCACCTCGTCACGGGCTGCACGTTTCTTTATAAACGCTCAGAAAAAAGGGGCGCGAGCTCAGTCTGCCTCACAGTCTAGCAGCTCTCACTGACTCTCTTAAGCTCTCATTTCTTCCCTTCAAGGCGAGAAATGAATTCGGGATTGAGATGGAGTATATTTATGTGAATTATTCAGACACAATCGGCCTCAGTGTGTGCTTCCTGAAGATTAGTGCACCTAGTTGCAGCTGCACTATCTTT
>JAUYWG010000040.1:22985256-23014703 GCA_034779775.1 Enteromius afrohamiltoni
GTCTAATGTTTATCAGTACATTACAGAAAATAATGAACTTTATCACAATATGCAAATTTTTTGAGAAGGACCTGTATTTCCTAACCATCTTTCTTGATCTTCAGTTAAGCCTGTGCCTTCTGCAAAAAGCATGAAAGGTCTCCAAATACTACCAAATACAAGTATGTAATGCGTTCCAATGGAAGAGTAGCCAACATCTGTTTAAACCACCGTCCAATACTTGGTCTTCTTATACATTTCCAATTTCCATTTCCAACATTTTAGCTTGTAATAAACAAATAACAGCTTTTCTTTTTTTAATATCCTGTGTGCTTGGGGTATAGACATATTATTTCATTGTTAGTCTTGAATACTTGCATTGCATGGTCACATTAAAAAGAAAAAACTCTGATGCATCAAAGTTTGTTTGAGATTTATAACCACCTGAACTGTATACTTTACCTGTTCATCTAAAGTCAACAATGTTTCAGTTGTTTCATGCTGAATGGACCTATATACAGCAGTATTATTCAGCATTAAGTTTCATGTTATATACCGGTTAAAACATGGCCTTGATGTGTCTATAAATTCTTAATTGACATTAAATGAAAATTCACCCATATCTTAATTATCTCTAATCATTTAGTCCCTTTAAACCCTGCCCTGTATGCTTACTTTGACGTGATATGTGGCCATGTATGGTTTCCCATAATAGGAATTTGTGCTCTGCATTTAACCCATTCAAGTGCGCACACACACACAACAGTGAGAAGTGAACAACCACACACACCATGAACACACAACCAGAACAGTGGGTCCAGTGGGAGCAATTGCCCCCTTGTTTTGCATGCAGTTGATATAACGTTCATGAAGAAAAGATTAGAGGTGGATAATGAAACTGCAGAACGGTTTTTATTGCATGCAGATTCTGCATTGATTGATCCATAGTTTAATGGTAAACAACCAGTGATCTGTGATTCATGATTCATTGTGATTCCCCATGGTCTAAAATGTACAGTACCAGAATTCTACAGGGATCAACAGAACCCTACTGCTAAGCAGAGATCTCAACCACACACTATATGGTTAAAAAAATAATACAAGGCCTTTTTAAACGTTTACATTATTCAGTTACATTTACATTTCCTAATGTGAAATGCCATGACAATTCTGGCAGAAATTCTAGTGCACAATAGCACTTATGGGGCCTGTTTCAGTAAGGCGGTTCAACCAACTCGGAGTTTAAACTTGAACTCTGAGTTGACTGACCAAGAGACTAAAAACTCTGAGTTTTCGGTTTCAGAACAACTGATCTGAGTCAGGTCAATCATCTCTGAGTACACTAATTCAGAGTTAAGCGTGTACATGTGACTCTAAAATAGAGGGCAGATATTACGAGTCACCATGGCAACATCTGAAAAAAAGAGCATTTTTATAGCAAAGTTATAGCAAATATGAGCACATATTTAAAAATAAAAGCAACACCAATGCATCGGCGAAACACATAAAAACATAGCTGCTCAAATAAATGGTTAACAGAGTAAGTTACCATGGTTACTGACTCTGAATAAAAGTTACCTCTCTTTCAGAAACAGGCTTGACTTACCCTGCTTTCTCGAGTTTAAAATTTTTTTGTCATGGAACGGAAACCCAGAGTTTCTCTTATTTCAGGGTTAACATACTCTGAGTTTTCACTTAACCTCCTTTCTGAAACGGGCCCATGCTCTTATGTTTTATTTGTTAAATTATGTTTGCAAACAATTTTCGGGAGGAGGGCGTCCTCACGGTAATTAATCACGGCTGGCTCCTTCTTTCCTAATCATCCTATCATCCTATCAGAGCAATAGAGACTTCCTATAAATAGTACAAGCCCATTACCTCAGTATCTCATTCATAGCATCCCTCCTCCATCCCTATCTCATACTATCCTGTTTCCGGGGGGAGTATTCGGGGTCGGGCCGAGCTCTGAGCCCTCTCCCTGGACAGCATGCCAAACACGCAATATTTTTTTAATTTATTATTAAGCTCTGACAAGTAAAGTATGAACTCGTGATTTTTTTTTTTTTTAAGCTGTCTGTACCTTTTTTGTGTTTAGTATTAACAAATTGTATACATCATTTCCCAAATTGTGTTTTAGGCTTTTCCTGAATTACTACGGTACGCAGTGTGTTATATTGGGACTATTTAGGCTGGTTCGGGTAGGTACGACTGCGGAGTAGCTTGGTAGTTGTATGATTCGCTACACATGAACAGAGAGAAGTAGCTCCAGCTACAATATTGTACGCACTTTCTGAGATCGAATATGCACACCTTATAAATGCCCAAGGTGGCTTTCTTATTTGTTAAAAAAAAATTAGAATGCATTGTTAAATATGTAAGTTTACGACACTATAGGTCACATTTTCAAAACAATAACAGAGGCAACGTTCTATGACGCAATGACGGAGCGTGAAACGTTGGGAGATGTCAAGGAATTTCTTTAAATGTACAAATCCTACAGAACTTTTGAGATAATGTAAGTACATAACTGCATGAAATGTATACCACTGTACAAGTGTATTTTTGATGTTTAACTATAGAAATCTTCCATATTGTGCCTTTAATAAATGTACTGGCTTTTAACAGCTTTCTAGACTATGAGCCCAGTTTATTTATATCTTCCACGAGATGAACATAGCATTTTCCTTCCTTTTATAAGTATTAAGTTTAATGTTTAATACCTGCTACAAAAACAAGAATCATCAACACAAGTACTATAAGGCGCTTAAAATACAAGGTATTATTATGGGTGTTGCTATGGCAAAGTTATGCTATCTTATGGAAAAATCTTTTTTTTTTTCCTCTGAGACTAATAAAGTGACCAAGGGTATCTGAGAGCTGACTGAAGGTCTAATCTAAGGAATGAATACCAGTGTTTATTCATTATGTATTTGTGTTGTAATAATTCAGAATCCTTAAAGAATCAAATTTGTTATTTTGTTGTAAAAATTATTCATTTAAACTTGTTCATTTTATTCCACGGTTCCTATGATTACTGTATGAGACATGTTAAAATCGACTGTGCCTAGTGCCAAGAAGGTGATTAATGCACAGCATGTATGCCCTAACTCTTATTTGTACTGTTGGCCTTAAATGTTCATCCTTATGACTATAAGTGTTAGAATAGTGTTTCTGTATTCTAAGTTAGTCTGAGGCTGGCTCCTCTACTCATTTTCTATGGCTTTTGAAAGTGTGGAGAACTCTGTTATCCGTAAACTCTTTGACTATTACTCTTCATCAAGCATACTGGTCTCTCTGTGGGGTTTAACTATACAACTATACCAGGGGCCTGTTCCATAAAACAAGTTTACCAAATAAGCCAGGCTTGATTTAAATAGTCTGACTTATTTTGAACCAAATCAACTGACAATAAGTCAGATTATCTGGAATAAACCTGCCTTATTTGGTAAACTTGTTTTATGGGACAGGCCCCAGATGTAACCACTTTCGAATTCGAATCCAATAGAAAATAAGAACTAAAGATTAGAGTTCACAGAATTGGCAACACAGAACAGATCACTGAACAATGCATTTGAGCAATCATGTGAGCAAGTCGCCTGAGCAATGCTTGTGACTAGTTTCTTCATACAGGAGGCGTCTTGAAGCTGTCATTACCAACAAGGCTTTTGTACAAAGTATTAAATAAACTTCAGTAGTTCAGTACACAAGACTTAATTTCTGAACTTATTTCAACTTATTTGAACTTAAAGTGTATCTCACTATACACTTTTCACACACACATACATTTAATATGTTTGCACGCTCATGCACTACAAATCATCTTGCACTGTTGCCCAATCAGTTATGCTTGACTTACAACAGGCTAATTCTCTGCACATGTACAGTATTTAAGTGAAGCATTTGTATAGTTTGCATACTTTGTGTTTTATAGTTTATTTATAGGCAAACATTTAAGTATAGTATACTAGAACACAAAGGAGAAAAACAAGGATTGTAAACAGACTGTTTAGGGTCACCATTGATTTCCTTAGTATTTTTTCCTACTAGTAAATGAAGACAGAATTTCCATTTTTGGGTGAACAGTGCACACGGTTTATGATTTACTTAGAGACCAACTCCTCCTAGTGGCAACCATAGGAGTTTCAAAACAGTAATGACGTAACGAAGCCTCATTTGCTGAAATCACGTGGTTTTCCCAATTTGAAACGCTCCGAACCACTGATTCAAAAACAAAAGATTAATAATGTTTTCGAAGTTGCGTTAAGCACTATTTCAAAACGTACTAGGACGTGACACCTTGCTTGCCTTTCTGTCTTTTCAGCGTTGGGCGATTGGACTTGGCCTGTAGGGATCCCCCTTCTGGACGTCATGACGTCGTTACTTCCGGATACTTTTTCTAGGCTGTGTTTTGTTGTCGGGCGGAGGTTGAGAAAGTGTTTTCTTCTTTTATTTTTGATTGTTTAACTTGTTAATTTGCAATAGTGTCGACATGAATCGTATCTTCGGACGAGGGAAACCCAAAGGACCGCCACCAAACCTGACGGACTGTATATCGGGTGTATGTATTTTGTTCTATATAACTTTAAAGAATTTGAAACAAAAGAAAGCTGTGCTGAGAGCTGAAATGGCTTCATTGGTTTAATTTCATACTGAATTATGCTTTTTCATATTATCAGCCTAACGTTACATACCTTTCATGCTCGTGTTTTGTCACGAGTGGTTGAAATATGTTCCGTCGTGTCATGTAACTTAAAGCACTCTTTCCGTTAGATAAATACTAACGTTAACCTTATTTTGTTGATCTCTTGGTTTGCTTATGTTAAAGAAGTGGCTTGTTTGGTGTTTTTGTATTGTTGTGTATGACAAAACGTTTGTGTAGGTTGTGTGAATTTAAACCAGTCGTGCTGGTTTCTTTAGAGTTATCACTGGGTGTCATTTTGTCCGCATTTACAAATACTTTTCATTTTCTAAGTAAATGAAGCTGAATAAATGTCGTATCTTATATATCTTTCTTATCCTTGATGAATTCCAGGTGGACTCACGAGCAGAGTCTATCGATAAGAAGATAGCCAGACTTGATGCTGAACTGATGAAATACAAAGATCAAATGAAGAAAATGAGAGATGGCCCATCAAAGGTACATTTTGACTCAAACTTTACCTGAGTATCATTATCATTACATTACACAATTTAGCTCAAATAATCAGATAACTTTTGTTCCAACCCTTTTTTTCCACATTGATTTAAATAATAATTAATTATGTTTCATATTGGTATAAAAATACAAATGGTATAAAATATATTTCTTTTGTTGCTATTAACAACATAAATTGCATTAAATATTACATCAGGGTTTCCAAAACTGAGTTTGTAAAGAAACTGCAGGGGACTTATAAGTTCAATTAAAAGATAGTAATTAAATCATCAACAAATGTTGAATTAAAACGAATCACTTTAAAAATAATCCAAATTAATCAAAACAGTTACTGAAACTTAATCTCATGGTTACTTAATATATAAATATGTAAAATATACAGCTTTGTTCTGTAATGATCAAAGACAAAAATTTAAGATGATATAGCCTGTGTTGAGAGCTTTCCTATAGCTCTCAAATTCCATACTTCATATTCAAACCTGGTGAGTAACACTTGTAGATGTCTCAGTGGTGTCACAATTGCTAGAACAAAAAAAACAATAGTGTTTTGTGTTGTTTGATGGTGTGACACTGTTACACAAGCAATGCTAGGCTTGAATATCTCCGAATGTGAATGAATGAATGAAAGTTTTTGGTCGTTCATAAAAAGCTCCTGTATAGGTTCAAGAAGAGACATGGCAGAGCTATAGCTCCCAGTTTTCTGTTACCTGATTTTATTTTTTTCTTATTCAACATTACAGCCATATATCTGGTGTCTGACACACACGACAGAGTGCATAGCAGTACACATACAAATATACATAGTCATAGATACATAGATATGAAGATCTGACCTAAAAATGCTGAAAAATTGGGAAAAAACTATTTCTTGTTCAATTCTAGAACATGGTGAAGCAGAAAGCCATGAGGGTCCTCAAACAGAAGAGAATGTAAGTACTCTCTTTTTGTTTTTATAGTAATTCTTAACATATTTATGCATACAATCTGTTCCATAAATGAAAGTTGCAAAGCAGCATTGAACAGGCATTTTCACATTGGTGCACTTTCTGTGTGCTGGTGTGTTTTGCGCATCCCTAGCCTCTCAACAAAAATTTCTGTTTCATGGTAAAACATCTAAAATTCACTGTGATGCCAGGGGAATTCTATTTTATTTTGCTAGTTTGCATTTAGGTGGATGTTTTAGCATGTTTTATCTTTGGATATTGCTAACATGCTTTATGCTTAGCCAAGTGCTTTTAAAGATTTTAAAATATATCAGTGCCTTTGTTTTGTCTCAAGATGCACACCAGTTGTTTTTTTTTTCTAAGGCATGTTTATAAAAATTCCTTAATGTCCTAATTGTTTCATAAAAAGTCGATCAAATAATCCAGGTTTATTTCAGTTTGTCTGACTTATTGTCAGTTGATTTGATTCAAAATAAGTCATACTAACTAATAATAAGCCTGACTTTGGGCTTTCATAAAGCAAGACCCCCAGGGCCTGTTTCATAAAACAAGTTTACCAAATAAGCCAGGTTTATTTCAGTTCGTCTGACCCATGTCTTAAAATACTGAAACACTATGTAGTGTATTGACAACAGAGTAAATCATATACACCCCAAACTTTACAGGATGGTCCTAAACATGAAACACTGCTCTGGCACACAGAAAATTATTTTGTTCTTCTGAATCTTTAAGTTGTGCTTTTTAATTTAAAAAAATCTTCTGCCATTAAATTTCTTAATCTAACTTTACTAACTCCTCCTAGGCTGGTTCAATCTTCGTCAAATTTTGCAAACAGAAGCTAGGGACTGATAAATTCACATTTTGTTGATGTATGCTAGTTTTGAACTGAATGAAGCATATGGTTTTGAAGTTATAGTGGGTTCATAATTGCAGTTTTTTTTTTACAAAACTGTGCATTGTCAGAATGTCCTGTTGTCTATATCTAAATATTTTGGTCATTGTTTTCAGCATATATAATTCAGCTCATATTGCATATTGGGTATTGCATGTCCATTTAATTTATATTTTAACTTATGTCTCCACTACACTTTGAGTCAAATTAATTTGAACAGTTTTTAGCTTTTTCATAAGTCTCTAGGGATGTTATATATAATATACTGTTGTTTTATATTTATTTGTTTTGTGACAATGCTAATATGTTAAAATTCTGGAATGCTGTGTTTTCTTTTGCAAATAAATTTGGTTAAAAAGGTTAGCCAAATTAACAAATGAAATTATACATAAATGTGTGTACAATCCTGCTCCTGGAGGGCCACCTCAATTAAACTTCAAGGCAGGTGTTGAGGCATATTGGAGCAAAATTCACGGACAGTGGCCCTTTTAGAACGAAGTTTGGACACCCCTGTTTTACTACCCCTGGTTCATACAGATGTTATATCTCCAGGTATGAAGGGCAGAGAGATCAGTTGATGCAGCAGTCATTTAACATGGAACAAGCAAACTACACAATCCAGACACTAAAAGACACCAAGACCACTGTAAGAACACAGTCAAGAAAATAAAAAATATATAGTGTTTTTTTTTTTTTTTTCAACATTAGCAATATGAAGCAAGCATACTTTTTTATGTGTGCATGTTAATATTTTAAACATAGGTGGACGCAATGAAAATTGGTGCCAAAGAAATGAAGAAAGCATACAAGAATGTTAAAATTGATCAGATTGAGGTAAGATTCCTTTCAGTTCATACTAAATTGTCTGAATGGATCAAATAATTGATGCCTGTATTAGAATTAGTTTCATTATTCATGCTGCAGGATCTACAAGACCAGTTGGAGGACATGATGGAAGATGCTAATGAAGTGCAAGAAGCTCTTAGCCGCAGCTATGGAACACCAGACATTGATGAAGATGACCTGGAGGCAGGTTAGTTAAAACGGGTGCTTAAGAATTTTTTTTTATTTTTTATTAGTAATTAGTTTTGATATTACTAATGTGTGTATTTATTGTTCACTATAAAATGTTGGTATCGCATACATTTTTTGTTTGTATCATAAGAGCTGGATGCACTTGGTGATGAACTCCTTTTGGACGATGACAATTCCTATCTGGATGAGGCTTCTACTGCTCCAGCTATACCTGAAGGAATACCAGGAGACAGAACCACGAATCGGGTAAATGCACCCATTAATTAAAAAACAAAAACAGCACAAGACGCACAGAAAGCAAACAAATATGAATTCACATATCAATTATAGCAGTATTCATTTAAATGTAAAATTTAAACTGCTTTCAAACCCTCTCAGGTGTATTTGTGTGAGCAGTCTGTATGCTATGGATAGGACAAAAAAATAAAAAAATCGAAACATTAAGTCTAGCAATGTAAGTGCAGTAGACCAGCCGCTGGTTCTGTCACCTGCAATATTTTTTTTTAAAATTTATTTATTTTTTTATGTTATTTAATTTGTAACTTTTTTATTTGATCTTTTTAATGAAATGGCAACCCAACTGAATATGATCTAAAGTTAGTGTTGCCGACTTCAGAAAATGAAAGTACAAGACAATCATTCTGGCGGGGGGTATAGACATATGCGCACACGCATATTAAAAAACTGCTTATTTTTGGAGTAATACAGAACGCATGCTAATATTAATATACAAAAAGACCTCATGTTCTGCCCTACTACCTTTCTATAGCACTACATGCACATTCTTTCTGCCAGTTCAGATCAGTATTGCATTGAGGGCACACACCCAGAGATCATTTGTCAATTTAATGAATCAATTTAGCTAGAATGCCAAAAAGTGCCTAAAATTTGACTGCATGTTGTATACTGATTAGGATTAGAGCAGATTATTAAAAAATGTCTATCATGTTTTATACACCATTTCTGAAATCACATGTAAATATTTCATACTGAGCACTGCTTTTTATTTACAAGTTCTTTGCTTTGTGGGGATGTGAATAATATCCACTATAACTAAATGATTTTTGCAAACTGACATAAGAATTGTTTTTTTTTTTTTTTTGGCAAACAGGATGGTGTACTGGTGGATGAGTTTGGCCTACCTCAGATTCCAGCGACATAATGGAACAAAATGACAATACAGTCCTCAAAAGATTTGGACAAATCTCTACAAACAAACACTGGGACAGACCTTCAAAATCAGACTTGATCTACTTCAGATTATAATCTTTTGCTTCATAAGAAATCTTTCAATGCTATATTTCAACATTATTAACTGGGTTCAGAGCTTTTGTTGGTTGGTTTCTCTCTGCCCTTGTAGATAACTTATTTTCTGAAGGATATACAACAGTAGGTGGTTTACTTGCAATACACTTTATTGAAAGCATAAATAAATATAATTTACATACAATATCTGTTTACATATCAGTACAATTTCTGTATACATAAATCTAATTGTAGTTCAATATTACTTTGGTAGTCCAGATGTCACCAGCTGAGTCTGTAGCTGTGAGGAAAGATCTTCTTGTGCAGATATTCCACAACCTCTTTTTTATTCTTGAGTTTCTCAAATTCATAGTATGGAATCTAGAAATTACGGAGCATACATTAGTTTGACAAAACAAAAATGTATTCTTACTTGTTCACCCTCATGTTGCTAAAAAATTCAAACCACTGGTACACTGCCTTCCAAAAGTTTGGAAACACCCCTGGCACAGTGTGGTTTTGGATGATATTAGCATAAATCATTTTTTTTGTTGCAAATAGTGTACATTAAAGTAACCTGACATTAACATTGAAGACCACCAATAATTTTCATTTTGATTCCCATTTTGCTATTACATAATAGCAATATATGTACTGTATGTCAAAGTTGAGCTACTATGGCAGGATCTGAACCGTGATGTCCGTCAGAATTGTCCAACCAGTGTGAATCATCTTTGGGCAATCTTTCAGGAGGATTGGAGTAATATATCAAGTCAATGTTTGAATAAACTGACAGCTCGGATGCCCAGATTATGCAGAGCTGTAATAGCTAAAAAACGCTAATGGTGGATATTTTGATGAATCAAAAATGTATTTTCGATTTATAAACTCTTTACGTAATAAAATGTGTTTTAATAGTTTGTGTTGTCCCTTATCAGTGCAAAATTATATCAAATTACAAAGATTCATGCCAATATTGTTCAAAACTTTTGGAGGGCAGTGTGTAACTTCATACTACATCTGTCTTTTCAGATCTCTAAATGTTTTGAAGCTTTTGGATCGAAATAACAAATACAGTTACACCTCACAAAATCTGCAGAATGAAAAAAAAGATAGGGATCCTAAAAAAAAACAACTTTTCATTCAGGTCTTTCAAAACAACAAACCAATTATTTTGAAACAGAGGAAACTCATTTTCAAGGAGGGTGATAACTTTGATAAACTGTCCGCATTTTGTCCTCTGGCAACCGTTGATAAAAATGTACACCACATAGCTCTCAATGCCTTTTTAGGAAACTTCTATGTTGCTGTAATTTTTATAGCTTCGCTGATTCTGCAATGTACATGTAAGAATTATGACCACAACTCTAATTTTCATTTTACCTGGACAACTTCATATCCCAGAATCCTCAGGTGACGCTGCTTGATGGCTTCCTTGCCTAGTAGTTTCTCTGCATTTGCTGCAAAGCGCTTTGGCCCATCAATACAGAGAGCAATTCTGATAATAAACAATTTAACATCAATATCACAATATGCATGCATTCCCAGACAACAAATCATCAGTTCCTACTTTGTTTGCAAAAAACAGGAAATGCCTTACCTTTTATGGACTTCATCTTTACGAAAAGCAGGCAAGACGTACCCTTCTTCATCTAGTTTTATCTCAATGTCTGGATATATACAAACAAGAAAATAGTGGCATATATGGCCAAAGAGATGTACCAGTTAGAAGGTTTACATGTGTTGGTGTAAGAAACTGACAGCTGTACAATTTTAGGAACAAAGTAAATGCATAATATGTACCTAGCGTATAACAATATGGTGTAAGTACTCTTGAAGCAAAGTAAGATTTAGCTCCCAGAAAATCCAATAGAGCGGATTTCACAGCCTCATAGAAATGAGGTTCCACTGGAGTCTCCAAAGACTGTCCAGAAGCCAGAAATGACTTGACTTGAAACTTCGGCGAAAGTCGTGGTCCCTGCATTTAAGTGTAAGACATCTGTAAATGAGTATTGCTATAAATAAGCAAGCAATATTAGTATACAATTCATTTACATTGCATGAGACAGAGCAAAAGCATAAAATAAAGAATACCCAGCAGAATACACAGCTGTATACATAAATCTTCTCAACCACAGAACAATTTTGACACACTTAGTACCACCTAGTTACCTCTTCCTCTTCTGAATCAACAATCACCTTGCATGTGTGCTCAATGCAGGGTAGTAATGATGACATGTAATCTGTATAATGCAATCAGATTTTAAAAAATAAGTATGCGTGATTAAAGTATATTCTATGAGTTATTACTAATGTGACTAATCACAGAATTCAAATTTTTAGATCAACCACCCCTTTAATGATCCTTTAACTAACTACCATTGTCATGATCCATCAGTCACGCAGACAGTATGCAGACCTTTGCAGAACATGAGCTGGACACCTGGATGCAAATGGATGCTCTTTACTTGCCTCATCTGGATTTCCCAAACGGGGATTTATAAAACCACCCTATCCCATTTCAAATAGCAGATCCTAAACAATCACAATATAAATTACAAAATCAAGCAGCCCTGCACTGCAAATAAAACATTTACTAAAAACATACAACAGGGTACACACACTCAGGGTCAAGCAAAAAATGTAATTGTAAATGGTTTAAAAAAATAAATGTAATGTAACACAAATGTAATGTAACACAAATGTAATTTTATTTTGTTTATTAATGTTTTTACTTCACGTGTGTCATTTTTGCATCATTTATTAGTTTTTAAATGGGTAAAAACAGCAGTACAGTATATGTAAAAATGTACTATATAAAAGACCCACATTTCTAGTCATATCTACATATTATGAAATCACAATTACAACCATTAAAATTTAGGTTCAGGTTTTCAGGTAACATTCTAATCTTAATGTTACATCATTGAAAAAAAAATTAAGTACAAAAACTGACTAAAATATATTGTGATTTCATAACATGTAGATAGAAAAAAAGTAAATAAAATTATTATAGATATCTTTCAGCTGGTCAAATAGCAAACAGTGGAGCTCTGCAGCCATCTACTGGTAAAAATTAAATTTAGTTTTTCATTTCAAAACTGCATTTTCCAAAAATATAGGCAAACATCTTTCACTAAACCATGTCAAATGATCCATGTTATCCTCGTGAAGCAAAATTTGAAATGTGGGTCATTTATAAAACATTTAGCATAAAAAGCTGTTTTTGTATATAAACCTATGAAACCTAAACAACCTGAAACCTATAAACCTAAAAAAAATATAGAATATTATAGAAAAATATTATAGAAAAAAATATATAGAATATTTTTTTTTATATAAACTGTAAAAAATACGAAAAGTACTCCAAAAACTACACAAATGTAAAGTAGAAAGATTAATACAAATAATACATTTGTTTACAAAAACTCAATGATTTTATTAGAAAATTACATTTATATTTGGGGGCATCTAATTTCTAGTAATTATTGTCGTTTTGATTACAAAGGTGTCTACATTTAATAAATAAAAAAAATAGTTTACTCCATCACACTACTCCATTTTTGGAAGTTGTTTCAGTTTACACACCACGTTTATTATACAACAGCATCAAGTCTTAAACATAACAATAATAGCAACAATGCAGTTTCACTCACATCATAAAATGGACATTCGAGCTTTACAGTCATGTAAAGTTGGGTCAGCTGTGCAAGCACTTTGCGATCTATCCCACTGCCCTCCTTCCCTACAAAAGAGATGAAAAACATTATTAAAAAAAGTTAAGTATATTGCACAGGGATGTTAATAATGAAGTACTAAATTCTTTTTTTTTTTCCGTTCGCGGACAGGGTTTAAATTAAGACAGGAGTAGACCTAATCTAGTTTATCTTTGTTTAAAAATGGATCAAGCACAAATTACTAACTCCTGGACTATGGAGTCCTGAAATAAAATAAACTTGATTAATTTAAAATCAACTATGCTAATCTAAATTAGAAGGACAGAGGTTGCATGTAAAACAGAAAAGTTTAAAATTGTATGAAAGTGAGAAGCAAATCAAAGGAAAACAATAGCAGCAGAATCAACAACAACAAAGACAACTTAAAATGTAACTGGATAGGAGACAACCTCTTTTTAAAGCTAGCAAACTTCAGGTGTTAAAAGTGCCTAAAGATGCCTAGGAACCTTTGTAATAAATTATTGCATACATTACTGGAATTAACGGTTGTTTTTGCACCTAATATCACAATTATTATTTATCAATCAATATAATTGCTGTTTTAGAGTCATGGCACTATGATCAAAGAGCGTTGTGAAAATAAATCTGTACTGTTTATACACAACATAACAAAAATCTAGCTTTTCAACAAAATCACATTATAAATGTTTTTTTTTCTCTATTACACATTGAAATTATCCTAGAAAATATTATGAGTAAAAGCTCTGAAGATCTATATTCCCATTGATATTTCCTTTTTTTTTTTTTTTAGAACACCAGGATGTCTAGAAACAAATTATCCAGACATGAATTCCTGTTTCACAGAAATATAAATATGGATGACACGCCTAATTACAAATGAAAAAAAAAGAAAAGAAATATCGCTATATTGTCTTATGTTTTAAATGAGGGGGATAGTTTGAGTTTGAGATAGTTTGACTATCCAAGGATCACAGCTGGATAATTGCAGAAAATAGTTGTGGTCTTGGGGTCAGAAAGCCTTATGTGAACGAATGAACCATTGCTGGATTTTCCAACAGAACAATGATCCAAAATTACTATAAAAATCAACACAATAAATGGGTCACTTAGCACTGCAATCCCAGTTCCCTGTCCTGCACCTTAGAAATCTGAAGAAGTGGAAATATCAACATGGAGCTGGGAATCTGAAGGGTCTGGAAAGATCACTAGTCAGATGTTCTCAAATTCTTCAGGCATTGTAGGAAGAAATTGGCAAAAGAAGCTTGAAGAGAGTATTGAATAAAAGGGAACAGAGTGCCATTAATTGTGGTCAATGTGTATTAGAGGAAAACATTTCTTTTATATCAGACTTCTCTTTCCATTATACTTCAATGAAGGTTTAAATATTTTTTTTTCTTTTTATACAAAAACAATGCAAGTTTATTTCCACATACGTCTTTGTTTATATTTACAAAGGGTACCAATACTTTTGAAGCATAAAGACTGAAAACGCATTGTTAATCTGTAGTTAAACCTGCCTCTGTGTAGGTTTAATTTAAATCCCAATTTAGTCCTGAAGTAACTCTAGTCTTCCTTCAGGAAATCAGCCTATTAAAATCTGGTCTACATTGTGTCTAACCCTTGACTAACCCCAAGTCTGAAACGACAGAGAAAGGCTTTTTATAAGGTTTAAATTGCTATTTTAGTCTAGGGTTAGGCTTAATCTCTGCTCACCTCTTGGATAATTAAGCTTCTATTGTCTGTTAACCAATTTCAACATAAATATGTTCAGTATTGTGCAAGTAGACAGTTTCACAACCAACCTGTATTTTCTATATCATACTCTAATTAAAGTAACAAATTAAATCATTACATTTGAATTACCAGATAAATACCAATACTAGTGTTTGAGAATATTTAAACAGTTTATGAGGACATTAATGTTAATAATTAATCAATTAACAAAAAAATTAATCATGAATATCCATAAAAATGTAACCCAGGTACTGTATAGAAAATGTTTAATTGTTTCTTACCCTGTAGCTGTTGCATGAAGTAAGGGCTGAAGACTTTTGAGACAAAATTAAGTGGGTATCTCTGTAGAAGTGTACAGGCATACAGTAGGTCTAGCAGGGCTCTGGGATGAAATTGGGAAAACCGGGCATGTAAAACAGACTCCACTTTACGGAACAATCTCCCAGCATTAGGTGGCAAGTATCCCAAAACTCCCAGTGCAGTTATCTGTTGTGACACCTGCCATGTTGAGTACTCCTCTGCACGATACACAAAACTCTCAGCCACTGTGTTAAAAACAGGTGGAGAAAGAATGCGCCATCGCCGGAAAAACTGCATCACCTTGGTTACAGTTTTTGGATGAGCAGTAAAAGCAACCTTGGGTATATGGCGCTCAAGATTTTCCACAAGAAAGTGGTCCCTTTGTCCATAGTGCATAAGTGCTGACAACACCACAGTCAGTTCTGGATCTGCAAAGTTTTTCACATGATGGACAGCTTGCTTGCAAAGTGCAATTACAAGTGGTAATGCTTCCTCATGTCTCAATTTGAATAAAGCCCCTAGAATTTCACTGATCGCCCCTGGGCCCATTTGTTGCACTAACTTCAGTGCCTGAGCATTCATTTTATTTAGAAGCTCCAGATAGCATCCATCTTCACCCAAACCAGTTGCTAGCATAGAGTAAACAGCAACTAGCTCTGCCGTATTCCATTGTCCTGTATCTTTATTTTGGAGCTGACTCATAGCCTGTTTTGTCATTCCACTGTTAGGGCCTTCCAATGCAAATAAAGCCCTCAATAACCCGCATAGCGCTTCAACACTGAGTCGTTCCAAATTCAGTCTATTTTGACTTTCAAACAGCAGCCCTAGCACTAGGCGGCTCTGAGGGTCAAGGTAGAGACGTGTACAGCCCAGGAGTGCTCTAATCAATACCTCATCCTGTAATCCGGCTGAATCATGCTTCAGTGTATGGCAAAGTTTATTAAGGCTAGCATCTGATAGCAGTGTCTGTGGTTTCCAAAGACCAGGTGTGGAATCATGCTCCAAGTCTGCCAGTCGGTGAAGTACAGATGCTGCTGCTGCACCTGAGAGGAGAGGGTAAGATCTCAGGAGGCAAAGAACTTGCTGAGAGGAAGTACATGAGGCCAGTCGTTTCATAAAAGTGTGGTCCTCATCAGAAGTCAGGTGGTGCAAAAAAGACAGACCACTTCCACTGGGGAGGAGCTCCTGGTAACGGCGGACAGATCCAGCAGCAAGGAACATTGCATCTCGTTCTGTGGTACATACACCCCTTGGACTGGGACTGGGACGTGTGGGAAAGCAGACAGTAGAGGTCCGGAGATGGGAAGACAGACGCTTACCAGCACATGCTTTCAGTAATGGAAGGATCTGGTCATCCAAATGGCTCAGGAAATGAAGCCTAAGTGGTAATGTTCTGGCCATCATAAAAAATGCCATCATATCCTTAATCTACAGTCACAACAAAAGAAACAACATGTTAAAGTTAAACATCATGAGATACTTAACTAGTAGGGGTGTGCGATATCTCAATATTTTCTTGGATGTTATTGATAATGATAATTAGACAATACTTTGTTTTTTGAGCTGGTATCTTAAGGGCTACCATTGAAAGTTAACTCCTAAAATTTTTGATGATCTTTTAATATACTAAAAGCAGTCACTCTGAACATGCAGACAACATTGTCTTGCTACGGCCACTGCATAGCTGAAAAAAGCAGACAGTACTCAAAGATGTTCAAGCAGAAGAACTTGGCCTTTCTCGTGACTGAATCATCATACGTTGGAAGCTTTTTCAAGAAACTAGCTACTGATCTGGGGTGCGTTTCCCGAAGAACAATGTAACTCGCTGATTAATCACCATAGTACGATGCATTGTTTATGCATATGCACACTTTTCAAAAACGTTTTCGTTTAGAATGGACGTGCAAAAATACATAATTAAAACGCATTTTATTAATAGATAGAATGTAAGATAAAGACAGTAATACATGTTAGTTTGTTTCTTGTGCCCATGAGCATATGTATGAAAGCCCATATATCTTACTAACAAGAAACTATACTTCTAACCACAGGTCCAAAGCTGTAGTTCTAACCACGTTCATTTGAAATATGCTTTCGGGAAACAATGAATCTTTGAACTATGCTGGTAATGATGGAACTTCCCAGATAGCACAGGTACGGCTACAAGATGTCTGTTAAAGATCTCTTAATCTGGAAAGTATCTGCTGTATGCAAACGTCTGGTAGACGTCTTTCAGATGTCAGTTTTACATACATTCTCAATCATTAACATCTTAAAGACATCTAATAGACGTCTATTCGACATCTAAAAGGAGACGTCCAATAGACGTATTGGAGATGAGCAAACAACCTAACTAATACATCTTGCAGATGTAAATGCAGACGTCAAATAGATATGCCTCCTATATGCAAGTGTGCTATCAGGGTTGCGACCATAGTAGGCTAACCATGCTTTTGATAAATGCACCCCTGATCTGTCTTTCTGACACAGTACTTCCTCAGTCTACTGGTAGACGGCGAGACCAAGGTGAATTTCCCTAATATAAGTTGTTTAGCAAAAAACTGCCGTAAGCACTCCCTCAGAGAAATAGGCTCGGTGGTGCTGGTGGAAAGGTAGTAACATATTAAAGTTTCTGATAATAACCATCAAATAATACATGTTAGTATTCTTGGTCAAAAATACTGAGCCCTGTTATCTTTTTGAAAGCTATTCTAATAGCTAATTTTTCCAGAATCGCATTCTCACTATTATACCTTGCAATACTGAACATTTTTATAAGAGTATAGGAGTAACTGTGAATTTTGTAACCTAAATAAACAGTTGGGACTTACTGTTTGATTTTTGTTTACTTTGTTACTTTATCCGGTTACATTAACATGTTTATTACTTAATCAGTGATGAATCAACATTGATATCACAATAAACACCAAACATTATGACATAGTTCATACCGCCCATCCCTAATTAATACATATGCACGTATTCTTACAATAGACATAAGCAGCTAAATTAAATCAGAAAGGTATGACTGATTACTTACTGCTATTTGGACAAACTAGTCCTTTTACATAGCCACTATAATTCTAGTGACGTCTGTAACTTCGCATTGAGTAATGAGCTATCGAATAGCTTTTTATAAACACTTAAAAAGTGACCCCAATTCCTACAATGTAAAGCTCTTAAAAACCATGAAGGGAACTCTGAAAAAGTCCCCTTATTCAGATGGCCCTGACGTTGCAAACAAATGAAAACACTGAAATAGCCAACTCATCCACTAAATTTGGCAGAACCAAATTATAAAAACCACTAAAGAAAAATACAAGATTGTGTCTTACTAGCAACAAGATACATTGACCTCTGTCACAAAAAGGAAATCAGTGACGCACATCACACCGAAGTAGCACAATCTTTAGCGTGTAAGTCAAGCCATTCTGAAATAGAGTTTAACTGCTCTGTGATGCTAAAAACTACTAAGAAAACGATAGAATAGCGGTTACCTCTGAAGCATGGGTCCACTGAAAATTACACACAAATAGACAGTTTGTAACTACTTATAATAATGGTCAAATAAAGACGATGCTTCCTCAAAATAATTTATATAAAGTAACGTTAGCTGAGAGAAATTTGTTCAGTTTCACAATCTCTCGAGGAAAAGTTTCATATATACGCTAAAAATGCAAGACGGCACGTGAGCTTCTACGAGGCACAAGTGAGACGCGCTATTATTAATAACAAAATTAAGTAACGTAAGCTCCCAAGCAAAGAGGTCTTCACTTTCTCATGCTCGCCATGCTTCTTCTTCTTCTTTAGGGTTTTGTGGCGGTTGGCAACCAACTTAAGTAGGAGCATTACCGCCACCAACTGGGCTGGAGTGTGGAACCGGTAGATATTGGACTAAATGAAAAAAAAAAAAAACAACTCTGGACTAGGCCAGTAATTTTGTAGAAATCTGTCATTGAGGAGGTCACCCCTGAATGATTTACCTGACTGTATGCTTTGTAAAACTGAATAACTATCTGACATGACAACTGTGTTATGAATTTGGTTTTATTTTATCCATTCCAGGGCCAGCCAGATTGCTACTAATTCTGTAGTGTATACAGATAAATTGCCATCTATTTTTTTCAGAATGCTCACATCATTTGCTGGGATGTGCACAGCTGAACCAGCACACTTTATTTTTAGATCTTTTGATCCATCAGTGAATATGTATGTATGGCCTGGGAAATGTAATTTTAAATAATTCTGTACTATGCTCTTTACTGTCACCTCTTTGGGTTTCTTTTTGATTTCCAAGTGAATGCCCAAGTTTACAGAAGGTAATGGGTATAACCATGGCTGAATAGGGGATAATGGAACAACAGGACTGTACTGCAACTGATGTAGCTCTAAACTCTCTGCTTTAGCATCACCTATCCACCCAAAGCTTCTGAAGTTGGACTTGTCATACTCCCAACAATTATTTAAAGTATTTATAGTTGGATGGTCATATTGCCCTTTAAGGTTAACCCAGTATGATAACATCAGTTGGATTCTTCTAATTCCACCTGCATTGCTGGTATAGGGGATGTTTTAAAAGATCCACTGGAGATCCCCAGAGCCTGAGCTTGTAGTGTGTCTAAGACCTTCATATTGGATTCTGTTGAGGACATATATGCTATGCAGCCATAATCAAAGACAGACCTCATAAGTGCCCAGTATACATTAAGCAAGGCTGATAAACAGCAAAGAATGTTAACAACCTTTTTACACTTGTTTTCTACCTTATTTATGTGCACTTTCCATGTTAATTTTTTCGTCAAACCATACCCCAAGAAATCGGATGGCCTTGACTTGTTCAAGAGAGTGTTCATAAAGTTTTAGAGAAAATGGAGTGACTTTGCGTCTTCTTGGAAAAACAAGTAACCTGGGTCTTTGACACTGACAGTCTAAAACCCCATTCATTTGCCCATTTTTCCACTTTCGTTATTGTTGCTTGCATTTTTGTTTTGACATGTGAAATATTACGTCCTCTAATCCATAATGCTCCATCATCCGCATATAAGGATTTACCTATACCTTGCTCTATATTTAAGAAGATGTCATTAATCATGATATTAAACAATAATGGGCTACACTCACTACCTTGTGGTGTGCCATTCTCCACTGCATATATTTCAGAATACTCTGTACCTACTCTTACCTGTATCTTCCGGTCAAATAAGAAATCCAAAACCCAGTTGTATGCCTTACCACCTATTCCAATGGACTCTAGCTTAATTAGCAGACCCTCCTTTCCAAAGCATATCATAGTCTTTTTCTATATCGAAGAATACTGCAATTACTATCTCTATTACTGCAGTTATTGGTCTGTGCTTTCCTAATGTCAGATTCTAAACATAAGACTGGATCCATTGTATTATGGCACTTACGGAAATCACTCTGATATGGAGAGAAGAGACCTTTGCTTTCCATATGGTAGGCCTCTCCATAACTTTGCCCAGTTGTGATGTTAATGCTATAGGCCTATAGCTACATGGATCAGAGGGTTCTTTCCCTGGCTTAAGGACAGGAACTATTATTGAATGCTTCCACACTAATGCAAGATGCCCAGAATCCCATATGCTGTTAAATAGTCTCAGTATTATTCTTAATGTATTGTCTGTCATATTTGCTAACATTTTGTAGCATACTAGATCTTTTCCTGGAGTAGTCTGTTTAGCAGATATAATGGCTTTCCTCAACTCAAACATAGTAAGGGGCAGATCCAATGGGTTTCCTGAACTTTTCCTGAAGACATTTGGGTGCTGTCTTAAAATGTTACTTCTAATTGCCTTAGCCTCTTTAGTAAGGTTTTCCGAACCGTGCACCTTCCTGAATGCTTGTGCTAGGACTTCAGCTTTTTCCATGTTATCAATGGCCACAGTATCTCCACTATTCAAGATTGGTAGCTCATAATTCCTTAAAAGATCCTTAAAAGCTTTATTTTTTGTCTTGATTGCTTTACTGCAATCCTTATTCCACCATGGAACATTCTTACTTCTTTTATTCCCTTTAACTTCAGGTATAGATTCCTCAGCTGACTTTATTATTTCATCAACCAATATCTTATTAAAATCATTGATATCTATCTCTTCCACCTCCCTTAACGTAAGACATCTTACTGCACATAACACTTGGAAATTCTCCCAGTTTGCATTTTCCATTTTCCATCTTGGTATTCTTTTAATCTTTTCACAGCACACGTCTGATCCTATTTTGGTTAATAGTGGATAATGATCACTACCATTTGTAGTTTCCTTCACTACCTTGCATGAGCTAGATATGAATGTCAGATCAATTACAGATTCTGTATTGCTTATACCATTGTATCTTGTCCCTTGAACATCGTTAACAAAAAACAAGCATTTACTGTCACTAAATTCAATTATATAACCATTTGAATCTGTGTGATCACTGCCCCAAAGCAAATGGTTTGAATTAAAATATCCACACCAAACCATATTACCTTGTACTGGCTCTAAAATGTTTTCTAGAATATTTCCATATAGTTTCCCACATGGATTATAATAATTAACTATATTTACTGGACCTTCTTTAGTCCATACCCTAGTTACAATTGATTCATGATTCTCATTGACCCCAAGAATCATGATTCTCATTGATTCCATTTTGAATAAATCTAGCAACTCCTCCCCCTCTACAATTTCCTATATCTCTTCTTGTTGCAATATATCCCTTTATGATAAAATCTAAATCAGGCTTTAACCAAGTTTCCTGCACACAAATTACATTAGGTTTTTCCTTTAATTTATCAATGTACTTCTTGAACTCTTGACCATTAGCGATCAAGCTTCTGGCATTCCACTGTAATATTATTAGGAGAATTAGACTAATCATGGCTTGATATAGCTTGAGAAGATTGACTATCTGTGTTTAGATTATCTCTGACTGTTTCCCAAAGTAATCCCTTTATACCCAAATCCTTTTCAGCCGACCTCACAATTATCTTTATTATTTCTGTTCAACTCTGAGTCTGAGCAGAACAATTAATAATCTCTGCCATAAAGAATACGAAGTCATTTTTATTAATAGCTAGGTTTTACCTTTCCAGCTTATTACACCTCTCACAATTAATAGTAGATTTATCATTATTGTGTTCTCTGGGTTCATTTGGTTCCAGTAATGGTGAGATTTTAGGGACTTTCTTTACAGCTTCTGAGTAGCGGGATACCTTGCATGGCGATTGAAGACCATACAAAGAAAAACAGCAGAGGAGAGAGGTGCCTCAGTCAGCAAATCTCCTAAAGGTATGTTTACTGATCAGTGATGTGATTATAGTGGTGACCTGTGAATTGTACAGAAATCAGTTCTTAACATTGTATTTTTTCTTAAGTTGGTTGGCCAGGCTGTGGTCGTCAGCCCTTCCGCCATCTGATGAGGATGTGGAAGCAGCTATTTCTGTTTTGAGACACTCTGCTGATGAAAAAACTGTCCGCGAGAAGATGGAAATGACCTTCATATATCGGCAAGCAATGGTCAACGATGAAGCCAAATCATCAGATGTCTTCTTGGTCTTCCCATGATTTCTGGACACACCAGGACTGGTATGACATCTTAATTCACTGCATCACCAAAAATATCCAATGTAGCATTAGGCATCACTCATCACTTCTGTCTATGTGTGTTACATTGCAGATAGAACAAGATTTCAGACTTATGTTTGGTGAGGCCACGGCCAACAAATTCGAACCACTTTCAAAGCAAACTAATAAAGGAAAGTCACGGACTTGTACCCACCACAGAGCTCTTGGATTTGATGCACAATGCTGAGTCAGCTGCTGAAGTTGAGAATGGTATGAATGGAACTGTTTTACTTTTTAATGTAGGGGTGTAGTGTACATTTTCGTAATGGTGCAAGTTGTCAATTTGAATACTATGCCATGGCATAATGTTAACCAGGTTCTAATGTACTTATTTGTAGGCTGGGACAGTGACATGTCCGCCATCTTGCTGCTGCTACATTTGCTACCACCATCTGCACAAGGTAGAAAGAGGCCGGGAAAGCTGTCGGCATATCAAGCTGTAGATCAGCTCATCAGATTTCAAAAGGTATGCTTAAAGGATTAGTTCACTTATAAAAATTGTTTTGCTGATTATTTACTAACCCCCATGTCATCCAAGAGGTCCATGTCTTTCTTTCTTCGGTTGAAAAGAAATTAAGGTTTTTGTGGAAAACATTCCAGGATTTGTCTCCATATAATGGACTTCCATGGTGACCAACGGTTTGAGGGTTCAAATGAGGGTTCAAAGTCTGTCTCAATACTGCTTCAAAGACTTGACACAATCCCATCAGAGAAATAAGGTTCTTATCTAGCAAAACAATCTGTCGTTTTCAAAATAAATAAAAACATTATATACTTTTGGACATTTGACCCCTCATTTGAACCCTCAAACCGTTGGTCACCATGGAAGTCCATTATATGGAGACAAATCCTGGAATGTTTTAGTCCTGGAACCTTAATCTTGTGCACAGTTTAAGGTGATCTGATCTATTGTCAGAAGTTAGTCACCTAAAAATTCTGTTGAATGTGCTTTGATGTAGGTTGGAACCAGTGTGCAGCAACATCTAGATAACATCACCCAAAGCAGTCAGCCCTACCTTCTCGCCCAGGGATCCACACAGAGCACCATTCACTCATACTTCATTCTGGTTGATAAGCATGCACTTCTATGCAATGCAACAGGTTCAGTTGGAGTTTTTGACGAACTCTTTAAAGCCCATTACGTCTTTGGTACATCATACAGTTTTTCCCTGAGCAGCTTTTTCACTTTTGTGCAAACAACCATTTATAACATCGACATGGGGGAAACAAAGGAGACTCCTAGAGTTGCAGAGTTGCGAGCAAGAATGGTGCGTTAGTTGAGATAAAACGATGAAGTGTTTTCTTTGCAAAAGTGACCATGGAAGTCCAAACAACCTTGTTAAACACTTTAAGGTAATTCATGGGCTATTTACAGGCAGGACTCTTTTTCTGAAGTGTGGTCAAGAAGGATGCTCATGTTAGTTTTTCTGGTTTAAGAAAGCATCTTAATAAGTGCCATGGAAGCAGTTTAGTTGATTCTGTAGATTATGATCATTCATATCCTCAAAGTACCGTCAATACAGGTAATGTTTTCTCAAGAGTCGACTGAATATTTAGAGGCCGAGTCACAGTTATCTTCGCCATACATTGTAAATAGTTGTTCAGCTGTAATTTCTGATCTAAAGGCAGCAGGTGTTGGTCAAAGTACACAGAATTCTGTAGTGATTTCCATGGAAGAGATCGTTCAAGATATCCATAAGCATGCTAAAGAGACAGTGATAAAAGATGTATTTAGTAATGAAAGAGAAACGGAAATGTGCAAGAAAGTTGAGGCATGTTTTGAGGGGTTAGAGAATCCTTTCACAATTCTAAATTCGGAATACAAGAGATCCAAATTTATGACTGACAAGTAGGAAATTGTAGAACCAGTTGAATGTGTGATTGGTTCAAGATTTGACACAAGACGAATTAAAAAGACTGGAACATATGATCAGGTAGTAGTTCAAGATAAATTCATGTATATTCCAATTTTATCTACACTGCAGTCAATATTTAAAAGTCAGTATGTTGCAGAAATGTTGCAAAGCTCAGCTACTAGCGACTCTAGACTGAGAGATATTAGTGATGGATCTTTTTTTAAAAGTCCCCCGCTGTTCTCAACTGAGAAGAAGACAATACAGATCCAGATGTTCTATGATGATTTTGAGGTCGCCAACCCTCTGGGTCCTAAGCGAGGTATTCATAAATTGGGTGGAGTATATTTTACTTTAAGAAACTTCTCTCCAAAATGGAATTCTTTCTTGGCTAACATACATCTGTGCACCTTATTTCATACTCAAGATGTTAAACGGTATGGTTTTAGTGAAATTTTTGCTCCCATTGTTAGAGACATTAAAGTGTTAGAGAGTGATGGTATTGAGATTCCATTATACAATGGTTATGTTTGTGGCACTGTATTACAGGTTACTGAGGAATTTCAGACAGAATTCTCTGAAGATTCTTCCAAATAGTTTTGCGCACCAAAGACATACACACTGCTCACTGTCAAGAAATGGCTTGTAATCCATCTCTTCCATACGTTTTTGGTGTGAAAAGGTCATGCATATTAAATTCATTGGAGTATTTTCACACAACAGAGAACTTCTCAGTTGATGTGATGCATGATGTGTTAGAAGGGGTGGGCCAGTACGAATTGAAGTTCTTATTTCTGTATTTGAAGGAAAAACATGATACATCAGCAGAAATACATTCAAGAATACAAAGTTTTGATTATGGTTTCATGGAGAGAAACAACAGGCCTGTTTCTGTTAATTTAGCTGATGGATCTAATGATCTGGGATTGAATGCAGTTCAGTCCTGGTGCTTACTTCGGAATGTTCGTCTTATCTTTGGAGATTTAGTAACTTCTACTGACCAACACTCGGGCCTGCTTCTTTTACTACTTCAAATAATAAACATTATATTCTCGCCCATGTTATCTCAAGGTTTATGTGTATATTTAAAACATTTAATTGTGGATCACCACACATTGTTTAAGAAGTTGTACCCTCAGAAAAACCTTTTACCAAAGCACCATTTTCTTATCCACTATCCCCGCTGCATTCAGAAAATTGGGCCTGTCCTTCATAGTTCGTGTATGAGGTATGAAGGCAAGCATAATTTTTTCAAAAAACAGCTTAAATCATTTAAAGATATTACTAAAACGCTTGCAAAAAAGCATCAGATTCATATGGCACAGTTGGCGAAGTTCAACAACTTTTAGTCGGTTAGATATCCAGGAAAAATGGTGTCTTTAAATATGGTAAAAGCAGGTTCTGAAATTGCTATGGCAATGCAAGTGGCCAGTAGCATTCAGGTTATGAAGGTTAAATGGGCGAAACATAATAATGGCAAAGTTGAATCTGAAGTGCCCATGTTTTTTCAAATTGAGTCAGTTCTGATAATGTGTGAAAAACTGTTGCTACTCACAGTGCCTTTAGTTACAGAAACATTTCAAGAACATTTCCACGCATATGAGGTGATCAGATCAAAGCAGGATTTGGGTTTTTTTTATGTCGACAACCTGCATTACCCTAGGCCTTTTGACATACAAATGTCATATGGAGGGACTGACACAACTCTCCTTGTCGTGCCATATTGCTTTCTCTGGTAAGAGAAAAATGTTTGTAAAAAAACATTGTTATACATGTTTCTGTCAGATACAAGGCATTGTAAATTCAATGTTCAACTCAATTCAACATTGAAATGCTTTTTCACAATAAATTGTGAGTTCTGTGATCTAGTGTTATTGTGCTTGTTTTTATTTGGATAGTATTGATAGTTCTATATAATTCAGTAACAATGCATCTTATGATTTATATATATTTTAAAACACTGTAGAGAAATAAAGTAAACATTACACTTAAAGTGTCATTTTTTAAGTAAAATTGTAGATAAATTAACTCTATACTGTGTAATCATATTACTCTTAACAGTGTGATTAAACTACAGTGTTAAATACTTTTACACAATTCATTGTTATTTTTTACTTAATATTGAGTAGAATTAACTCTAAAAACTTGACACTGACCAAAGAGTAAATTTTACACTGATTTCAAGTGGGACCAAATGTTATCTGAAATTCAACTCTTTAGGAGTTAAATTAACACTTCTGTTTTTACTGTGTATAGTTATATTAGTTGGTATTCCTGTAATGACACCTCAGGTGAGTTTTTATCATTAGCATTGGAACACTGTACAGACTTTCCATTGATCTTTTGTATCTTCAAAGCTTTCTCATATTGCTCGGCATTACTACAGAGGACTAATAATTGTCTACTTTGTAAAACTTTTGCACTCCTTACCTCTCCCATTTGTTTAGAGTTTGTGAGTTGGATTGGATTCCACTCTTTAAAAGTGGTATTCGTCTCTACCAACTTAATGAAGACCTTATAGCTTACCCTATCATAACTTTCTGAATCAGATGTAGATTCCACAGACTTTTTCCTCTTTTTCTTTTTATTTCTATACATTTCCACCACACTGCAACTCTCCTCTCTCACTTCCCAAATCGTCACTTTCATCATCCATCTCCCGCCCAGTCACAGCCCAGCTGTTGCCAACTGGCCACAATCAGTTTTTGATCGCTCAGGGGAGACCCTCGCCATGCTTCTTCTTCTTTCTGTTGAACGGCGATGACAACCAACTGGAAATGTGCATTACCACCACCGACTGGGTTGGAGTTTGGAGCAGGTAGACTGGAAACTACTCTACAATACTAAGAACTAAATGGGGAAAGGGGGGAGGGGAATATATATATATATATATATATATATATATATATATAAAAAGGATTAAATTGAATTATTTTATATTCTCGAAGTCAGCACAGTTTCTTTTAAAAACCTTAGAATGTAATGGTATATGTGGCTAAATGTTTCACTTAACAACCCTGATAGATTAAGATTGCTGTGCTTAACAGTTTGAAGAGATTGAAGAAGGTGGTTCCTCTGTGTTTCATACTGTTTGCATTGTAGCAGTATATCCTCCACTGTTTCTGACTAGTCACAGTAATCGCATCTTCGTGTCTGGTGCTTACCCAATATTTTCAAAGAATGATTTAAACCTGTTTGTCCTATTGTTAGTCGTGTAATTATAGCTTCGTCTCTTCTATTTCTGCCTTTTTCATTACCATCCCAATACTCTTGCCACACAGATGTACAATAGCCCTTAATATAGACAATGTTTCCATGTTGTAGGCTTTGCTTAGCAAGCTGGTCAACCCGCTCATTCCCTTCTACACCAACATGAGCAGGTACCCATAAAAAAGAAACTTCTACTCTCATTATCTGCAGTTTATATAAATATGCATAGATTTCATTAACCAGATCCCTTCTAAATGACTTGCTAGATTGGATGCTTTGAAGTGCTAAATAGCTATCAGAAATTATAACTGGGTTAAAAACAGGATTTTCTATAACCCATTCTAGTGCCAGCATTATCGCGACCAGTTCTGTTGTATAAACTGACATGTGGTCAGTTATTCTTTTCTTAATCCATAGATGATATGTATACTGCTGAACCAGCACAACCTTTTCCTGGATCTTTTGAGCCATCTGTAAACATGAATGAGTGGTCTGGGAAATGAACCTGCATGTATTTTTGTACCACATCTCCAATTGACAATTCCTTCGGTATCTTCTTAATTTCTATATGAATACCCATATCTACTTATGGAAGGGGAAAAAGCCATGGTTGGATAGGAGACAGGGGAACACTAAGGCAATACCACAATTGATGTAACCCTATCCTCTCCGCCTTAGCATCAGCTATCCACCCAATGCTTCTGAGATTGACCTTGTCATGTTCCCAACAGTCTTTTAAAACATCTCTTATTGGGTGATCATCATACTGTCCCTTAATATTAGCCCAATATGTTAGCATAAGTTGTATCCGTCTCATTTCTCCGTGGCATTTCTCCCATTTCCACTTGCAAGGCAGGGACTGGGGACATCTTAAAGGATACACTACAAATCCTAAGAGCCTGGGCTTGCATGACATCCAACACTTTGGTATTTGTCTCTGCTGCTGATATATTTGCAAGACAACCATAATCAAAGACTGATCTCATCAGTGCCCAATATATATTTATTATGGATGCCCTGCTTGCACCCCATGTTTGGCCTGACAGACAACGTAAGATGTTAATAACCTTTTTACATTTCCTTTCCATTTTGTCTATGTGAGTTTTCCATGTTAGATTTTCATCGAACCAAACCCCAAGAAATCTAATTATCTTGACTTGTTCCAGAATATGGCCGTAAAGTTTTAGAGACGGGGGGGGAGTTTTATGTTTCCTTGAAAAACAGATAATTTGTGTTTTAGAAATTGACAGCCTAAAGCCCCACTCATTTGTCCATGTTTATACTGCAGATATTGCTGTCTGCAATTTCTTTTCAACATGTGACACATTGCGCCCTCTAACCCACAACGCCCCATCATCAGCATACAAAGATTTTCAAATTTTTGGTTCAATGCTTGAAAATATGTCATTAATCATGATATTGAATATTACTGGACTGCATAGTACAGAGTCCACTGTATTACGGCCCTTACGAAACCCTCTTTGATGTGGGGAGAAAAGACCTTTACTTTCTAAGTAATATGTTATTCTTTCTGTGACCATGCGCTCCATGACTTTACCCATCTGTGATGTTAATGCAATAGGTCTGTAGCTGCTTGGGTCAGATGGATCTTTCCCTGGTTTCAGAACAGGCAAGTAGTTCTATCCCATGGCAAACTTCAAGAATGATTTATTACCGTGATTTATGGTCAAATTTATGATCTAATAAATAAGCTCTGTACACAATGATTGACAGTTTGACAGATGTCAAATGTCAACATGTGTGGATTTACGATGGG
>JAUYWG010000040.1:23014803-23034359 GCA_034779775.1 Enteromius afrohamiltoni
AAAAAATGCCAACCTCTTTTTTTCAGATGTTGCCATGGTGACTCGTAATATCTGCGCTCCATTGATAATGGCTTTTGTGACAGGCTTAACTCTGAATTAGTCTACTCAGAGTTGATTGATCTTACTCAGATCAGCTGTTCTGAAACTGAGTCATCGAGTGAATGGCGGAGCGGCCTGTTGTAGTGCGTTGGTGATTGGGGACAGGTGTTAGCAATCCAGTGATTGTGAACAGGGAAGAGAGACTGATCCAGGAACGTGATGGTGTGAGTTCAGTGGAGACTGATCTGGGGACCGGTGATTGTGACGGTGTGGCACTCTGTCAGAGATTTATTAATAGCAGCATTGTAGAGCACAATATTGTTGTCATATTCAAATAAATAAAGTCATGGCCTAATGGATAGGGAGTTGGGCCTGTAACCCAAAGGTTGCCGGTTTGAGTCCCAGGTCTGGCAGGGATTGGGTGGTTTTAGTGAATAATAAGCACTCTCTCCACCATCAATACCATGACTGAGGTGAGGCCCTTGACTAAGGCACTGTTCCCCCAACTGCTCCCTGTATTCTGCAGCAATGGCTGCCCACTGCTCCAGGTATGTGTGGTTGTTCACTTTTCACTGCTTTGTGCGTGCACTTGGAAGGGTTAAATGCAGAGCACAAATTATACCTGGCCACATGTCACGTCCTTTCCTTTCCTTTTCCTTTAAATCATGTCACCTTAAATGTCATCTTTTGAGAGGTTATAAAAGCAGTGCTATTTGCTGGCTTTCTGCCATGCCAATCCATTTGTAAACATTGACTCTTAAATAACAGTTATCGGGAGCATTTATGCTGGGATTTAATTAAAATTTCATAAACGTAAGTTTACTTTTTAAATAAAGTAATCAGAACAGTGATGTGATTACTTTTAAATGAAGTGACTTGTGGCCAAGTATGGTGACCCATACTCGGAATTTGTACTCTGGATCCAATTGCACACACAGCAGTGAACACACACACATTGTAGCAGTTAGAGGTTCGGCCCCTCAAAGATCTCACCTCAGTCATGGTATTGAGGGTAGAGGGTGGATATTCACTCCCCCCACCAACAATCCTGCAACCTTTGGATGCAACCATTAGGCCATGACTGCCTGCAAGTAATAAGTAATCTGTAATAATTAGGACTGGGACAGTCCTCTTCACTAATTGTAAAGTTTCATCGATTGAGGAGCTAGTTTTAGTGCCAAAAAGCTTTGTAAAATACTGTGTTAAATCCTGTGAATCCTATGTAAATCTGGAAGTGTCTCTTTTTGGTGCATGCGCTGTTTTTATTTTCTTGCTGTGCTCTCTCTTCCTTTTGTTTTATTTGGAAGCTGTAGCGAGGTGGCTGCTATTTTCTTTTGACTACTCCTTTTTCCTTTTTTCATTTACTCTTTGTCTTACTGTTGAGGTATTAACAAGTGCCTGTAAAGATGACTGCCACAGCCACTTGTTCTCCTCCCCTTTCATGACATTAACCCCTGTATTTATACCCCTGATTTCCCAGTGTTCCCAGTGTTGTACCACCCTTGTAAGAATTTTCCCCTGTTGTTGTATTGTACCCACTTGGATTCTTGTTACCGACCCCGTTTGCCTTGGACCACGATTCTCGCCTTTTCCCCCTGGATACTGTTTGTTCCTCGATTGACCCATTGCCTGTTACTGGACTCTCACTCACGGATTTGCCTGCTACATTCCTGTCTGCCGTTGTTGACCTCAGCCTGTTGTACTCTCCTGTGCTTGCTATTAAACACTTTGCATTTGGATCCGACAGTGGAACAGTGGAAATCGATCTCCTGTCTGTGATTACTTTAAGGAGCTCTGTGTGAGGTGAGAACACGGGCAGAAACTGGTTCAACACGAAGGCTGTAAAACCTAGCGAACGTGTTAGGGGTCACCCAACCCGCAGCTCTACAGATGTCAGCAAGTGAGACGCCACGTGCCAACGCCCAGGACGAAGATACACTTCTAGTTGAGTGAGCACATACACTGGGGGGACAGGGCACACCCTGAGCTTGATAGGCCAGGGTGATGGCATCCACTATCCAGTGAGCCATCCTCTGCTTAGAGACGGCATTCCCCTTCTGCAGGCCTCTGTGACAGACAAAGAGGTGGTCTGAGGTCCTGAAGCCCTGTGTCCTGTCAACGTAGCATCTGAGTGCTTGGACGGGACACAGCAACATCAAGGTTGGGTCTGCCTCCTTCGAGGGCAGTGCTTGGAGGCTTCAGCTGATCTCTGAAGGGAGTGGTAGGAACCTTGGGCACATAGCCGGCCTATGGCCTCAGTGTTACCTGGGAATCCTTGGGCCCAAACTCAAGGCACAAATCGTCGACCGAAAATCAAGTCCTGGTGGGCCAGTAAAGGGCTACAAGCAAGACTTGCTCCTCGTTCTCCCTGACCTTGCACAGGAGCTGTGCAAGAAGGCTCACTGGGGGAAACGCATACTTGCGTAGCCTCTGAGGCCAGCTGTGGGCCAGGGAATCCCTGGCAAAACAACTGGCAATGAGAGGTTTCTGGAGAGGCAAACAGGTCTACCTGTGCCACACCGAACTGCTCCCATATCAACTGGACCATCAGGGGATGGAGTCTCCATTGCTTCTGACTCCATAGAAGGAGGTGGCGGGCGAGCTGCGACATGCGACGGGAGCGTAGACCACTTTGATTGTTGATGTACGCAATGGTCAATGTATTGTCCGTACGGAACAGAAAGTGAGGGCCCTGTAGGTGCTCTTTGAGGCGACCCAGAGCTAGACGAACTGCTAGCAACTCCAGGCAATTGATGTTCCAATGCAGATGAGGTTCCGTCTAAACCCCTGAAACTGCATGCCCTTTGTACATGGAGCCCCACCCTGTGGTGGAGGCATCAGTGAATACCACAGCATGCCTGAAGACCTGTTCCAAGGGTACTCCTGCCCGAAGAAACATTAGGTCTGACCACGGGGAAAAGGCAAGGCGACAGGCACCTCAGGACTTGATCGTGAAGACAATGCTGAGGTGTTGTCATATGGAGCAGCCCTAACGGGACTACCATTGAAGCTGCTGCCATATGCCCCAGGAGCCTCTGAAATTGTTTCAGTGGGACCACCTTCCTGTCCTATTCAAGCAGGTCAGCAGACTGAGCATGTTCCTCTGTGAGGCATGCTGTCTGGGCAACAGAGTCCAACTCCATACAGAGAAAAGAGATGCTCTGCACCAGACAGAGTTTGCTCTTCTCCCAGTTGACCCGAAGGCCCAACAGGCTGAGGTGTTGTACACCAAATCCCTGTGTTCGCACAACTGAGCTCTGGACTGTGCTAGTATCAGTCAGTCGTCGAGGTAGTTGAGAATACAAACCCCTTTCTCCTTCAGAGGAGTCAGGGCTGTGTCGGTCACTTTGGTGAACACACGGGGTGACAGGGAGAGCCCGAAGGGCAGGACGCGGTACTGATATGCCTGACCTTCGAACGCGAATCTCAGGAATGGCCTGTGTTGCAGAAGGATTGAGACATGGAAGTAGGCATCCTTCAGGTCGATTGCTGCAAACCAATCCTGGGGACGGATGCATTCGAAAATGCAACATCTTGAATGAAAGCCTGTGAAGAGCTCAATTCAAGACTCGCAGATCCAGGATCAGTCGTAGCCCACCACCTTTCTTGGGCACTATGAAGTATGGGCTGAAAAACCCTGTCCTCATATCGGCTGGGAGGACCGGCTCTATTGCTCTCTTCATCAGAACACAGGACAGGGGCACGCAGGACAGGGGCATTGTCTGCATTCACCGTCGTGAAGCGAACGCCCCTGAACCTGGGAGAATGCCGGTTGAACTGAATCGCATAGCCGAGTCTTATAGTCCGAATGAGCCATCGAGACGGTCTGAGCCCAGTCCAGGCATCTAAGAACTGAGCAAGAGGCACCATCGGGACCACTGGGGGACCACGGATGGTAGGACATCCTCTAAAGGAGAACGCAGTAAAACCAGCCTTTATCTGTCATTTCACAGAGTAGAATGGCTTCAGGAACGTTTGCATGAATTGCTTGGCTCTGAAGTGAAAAGGTAATGAACGCTAGATCGGCTAACCTACTTATACTCGCGCTGCGATTAGGTTCAGCTGACCCTAATCAGGGTATGCCAATGAAAATCATTGGTGTGTTTGCATACACGCAGAGTTATTTTGGCATCTCGAAGCGAGATTCCTCTTCATCGAAGTGACTGACTGAAAGGGAACATTAATCCCCAATAAAGTTTGATGTCGCTACCTTGTTTCCCTCAGTTTTCCCTGCCTGTGCAGTGACTCATAAATTCAAAGACATTGTTTATCTGTCTGAATCGTTTATGAGTCACCCTGCAGAAGCGGAATCAAGTAATTCCGCAACAGAGTCTGGTGGCATAAATGAAACCAGGGAATTATATTCTTAGTTGGTAGAGAGCAGTTAGCAGCTGCCCAACAATCAGATCCAAGTTTGAGGAACTGTGTTGATGCAGCAGTTTACCCAGTAGAGAAATCTAATGCAAGAGTTTAGTTTTTTTTTGGGAAGATGGTATCCTGATACGTCTTTGGAAGTCTAGTCCTTTCCATGGTGAGAATAGCTGGAATACCTTATTTCAGATAGTGCTACCTTTTTGGTTACCAAGACCAAGTCTTAAAATTGACTCATGAGAATGTGCTTGCAGGTCATAGGGGTATTACTAAATCTTTTAAGAAGGTTTCTAAGTACTTTTTTTGGCCAGGTATGAAATTGAGTATTTTGTCTGTCATTTTTGTTGTCATGTACAGTGGCAAGAAAGGTTAAAACCATGATTCGATATCGATACCTCGATGATCGATTGTGCGCTCTTTCCTTCACAGCGGTATAGGAAAAGTATTTAGAAAACGATGTTCTTTGTAAAGAAGCATTTTAGAAATAATAAAATAATTTAAATATGGACATGCAGAAATAAATACGTTTATGTGTTTATAATTTTGCAAGTCCGCAATCCCACACCCTCACGGCCATAAGTGTGCTAATGTTCTCCACAACGTATGCCGATTTAAGTGCATTTTTAAACAGAATGCAACTTATTGAGTGTAAATGTTTTGTTTTTTATTTTTTTAAATTTAAACCATTAAATAGATGGCATGGTTTACACCTTTATTGGGAAAACAAAGTCAGATTTAGAACATGGAGAACATGGCCCTGAACAGTTTGAAGGTGAACGCTGCCCAACATCATGTATTCGACTGCAGAATTCTGATTTTTTAAATAACTTTGAGTCTCACCTTGCCCACCTTTCGAGGGAGCAATGTGAGGATGTAATTAAGCTAATAAAAGAAACTACTTTGTTTTCTGATGTACAACAACAGACCATGGTGTTAACCCATGATATTGATGTAGGGTCCGCTGTGCCTATTAAGCAACTCCCATATAGAATTAACCCCAAGAAGAGAGAGGTTATGCTGTTGGAGGTGGAGTATCTGTTGCAGCATGGATTAGCGAAACCTAGCAAGAGTCCCTGGAGTTCTTCTTGCTTAATGGTGCCAGAATCTGATTCTTCATTGTGGTTTTATACCGATTACAGGAAGGTAAATGCCATCACCAAGCCTGATTCTTTTCCTCTGCCAGTATCAGTTAGGGTTAAAATAATTGTTCCCAAACATGCATGCCAGAAATTTGCATTTTTTGTTATTCATAAAATCAGCTAAAAAAACTATTAGCCTATTTTTAAACATCTTATTTTTTGGCCTGACAGTGTATATTCATATTTAACCACAGTGTGAGTAAAATTAAAATGCAGAGTGTAGAAACATTTACCTCTTTAGGTGATAATACAGAAACGTAGTCCTCATATATTTGTTTCACAGTCTGTTCTACCATGGTTTTGTTGGTCTCTTTCTTTAGATCCTCGCAGGCAAGCCAGAACATGAGGTTTTCTTCACTAAACTCAGTCTTAAGAAATTGTCGGAGGTGCACACGACCTTGTGCACTTTTTAATAACCGCTCAAATGACTCTCCCCATGCGTGTACCTCCTCCAGAGTGAGCTGAGGCCTATAAAAAAAGTGATGTTGGAAAATAACATTTTAATTTATTTTTAAAGCACTGAATAAAATAACAATGTTGATTGTTAATGTAAAATATGATAAAAATAAAATATAAGAATATTAAAAAAACGAATGTATAAAGATTTAAATACAAAAATATATACTGTATATGTGTGTATTTATATATAATAAATAGTGGTGGGCTGTTATCAGCGTTAACATGCTGCATTAACGTGAGACTTATATCGTGCAATAAAAAATAATATCGTCGTTAATCTATTCACAAAGTTGGGTTGGGAGCTGGGTCTATTCTACGCAAACTATAATGACGCTCATCTTCACATTTTAGCGCGGATGTATACATAGCCGAATTGTACTATAGCCCTATTCAGACAGGACTATACAGAAATAGAGAGAGACTCTAGGGAAGGTATTTCAACCTTCGAGAGGACTGCTTCAGATCCTCGTATTTGTTGTTACAGTTTGGCGGAACGAAGGGGAAATGAGCCTTCCGAGGAGGGGCGCTACAGAGGCCACATCCTATCCGCAGGGAGGTGATATGTGGAAACTAATATGGAGTGGCCCAAGTTTGGGGTAGTGTGCATACGAAGTTGGTCTCTGGATCAGGTTCCGCCCAAGGAAGGGGAAAACAGCTAGACAGCAGAGACAGGCCAAGGGAAGATGCCAGTTTACCGAGGGAAACTTTACTGTGGAGTATTACTACACATGAAATTAAAAAAGGGAATCAGGCACGTGGACACCTAGCCTAGTACAGGGGCTGACCAACCGGGCAAGCTGGCATCTGATACTGGGCCTGACGTCAGACTGCTCTGCCAAGTCTGACTGCCGATGGTGCTGGAGGACGCTCGAATAGGGTTTCGCACTAGGAAACATGACTGGGAAAGTATAAGCACTCGCATCCCCATTTGAAGGAGAATTGCGCAGCATGCAGGAAACCTTATGGTCACCTAACGGTTTTGCAACAGAGAGGAAGAGCCTGGCACAACCCGAAGGTTGTAATACCGTGCAAAGGTGTTCGGTGTCGCCCAGCGTGCAGCTCGACAGATGTCTGCCAGAGAGGCTCCGACCCTCTTGATGGAAGTGAGCGCAGTCAGGAGCACTTTCTTAAGAGACAGATATTTAAGCTCAATTGAATCCCAGGAGGGCATCAGGGGCTTGCCCGGTTGGTTCTGAGCTATAAGTAGTGCTCTTGGGCTACCAGAGTGGACATCACCTTCCCGAGGGACCGCAACATGACCTTCATCGCCCGGAGAGCGAAGTCGGTCGCCGTGCGCAGCTCCTGCATTAACCTTTCATGAAATCCCTTTCCTAGTGTCTCTATCTATTTCAGGACCGAACAGTTGGCTTCTCCGGTCACAAAGTACTCACCAGTAGACCCTACGGGCACCAAGAGAAGTGAATTTGCGCTGGGGCGTTGGGAAGGTTATGACCTTCCACAGCAAAATGTTGACATGCTCAGCTTGCCCGAACTTTTACAGTGCTGTTGGTTGTGACGGGGTTCAGGGTGTGGTGCTCTCCATATGGACCCCAGTCTGTTGTCACGACACAACTCGTAGTGACTGACAGACACGTAATATCTTGGTTACGTATGTAACCCTCGTTCTCTGATGGAGGGAACGTAGATGTTATGTCCCCTTGCCACAACCTCGACCCATCGCTGGGGGCCCAGGGACCTGGTTCTCGGATCCTCAGCAATACCTGTTGAGTGGTTGCACCTGCTGCCCTATTTATACCCGCTCAGCGGGGAGTGGCTCAGGATGCGAATTCCACTAGCCAATTCTGATTGGCGTTTTCTCTTATTCAGAGGGAATTAGGACTCCCAAGTATGAACCCAGTCTGTCATCACATCTCCGTTCCCTCCATCAGGGAATGAGTGTTACACGCTTGTCTAGCTCTTCCAACACTTTGGCCTGGTGGACCTGCAGGATGGCCATTGCGTGTAGAGCCGAGGCAGCCTGTCCAGATGCATTGTAGCCTTTGGCAGCCAGAGCTACCATGGCTCTACAAGGTCTGGATGGGAGGCGTGGGTGATTCCTCCAGGTGGCAGCATTTTGCAGTGCACCACATCCACACGCTCAACCAGGTGAATGCCCACGCAACCCTTGGCTGCCCCGCCATCGAGGGTGGTGATGATGGAGGAGGGAGACGAGTGGCTTCTGGCTGTAAAAGGAGCCTTCCACGACTTCGTCAGCTCCTCATGCACCTCTGGGAAGAATGGAACTGGGGTGGTACGTAACTGAGCTCCGAGTCAGACACGGTGTTAGCCCCTGACAACCCATGAACCCTCCACAGACTTTAGTATGCCATAGTCCCAGAAAGTGAAGACAGTGCTCATGGCTGCCGTTGGAAGACAGGTAGTGACCACACCTGAGAGGACACGGCCGGAACGGGATGGGGGATGGCACTTCAGTGCCCAGCAAACTCTCAATGTTTTTTGTCTGTTTTCATTCATGGACTCTTATCAATGAACTCATGTCTCTGCCCACTTGTTGGTTGTCTTGGTGTTTGATTGTTTGCTCCACCCCTTGACCTACTTTCTCATGTATAAAACCCAGATGTGTTTGTATGTCTCCACGGTCCATTAGCACTGTCAACTCCTGTTGTTTTCTTCCCGTGTTCCTTGTCTGTTTGGATTGTATTTACTGTGTACCGACCCTCCACCCTTGTCTGCCGGTAACAACCTTAAACCTGTCTGTTTTTGCTCTGTATCTATCAATAAACAGCCTGCATCTAAACCTGCACGTCTCCTCGCCTCGCTCCCATGACAATTTGAAAGCCATGTTTCTAGCATCTGTAAAACTGCATTTTAAAAAATGTTTGCATTTAAAAAAATATTTATACATTATCTAAAAATGACTATAAATTAGCACCAGCAAGCTTTTTAGCTAACAATCTGCATTAATGTTAGATAACAATATTTAGTATATTTAGTATATTTTCATATACTTATTTTCAGTATATGGTTATGAATAAACATTCATATCTGTCATCTCGGATAGTTGATCCAAACAATATAAAAAAATGTATACCATTGATAAACAATATAAACACAAACGTAGGGCTAAATGCGTAGCATTTTAATAAAACTGCTAACATTACAGCAGCATGGAATATGAACGTTCTTTGACTTAGAGACACTGATGTTGATGTGTCTGCATTCATTACTGTGGAATTTCCAGGGTAAAGATCACTGCTGTGTAACAAACTATGTTAGTAACTTACTTCAGGAGATATAGAATCTGCAGGGAGTATTAAAAGGAGAATACAGGTGAGTTTGCAGGTAAGTCAAACGATAGAACAAATGGTCTTCCCTGGGTTGAGTCCACTTCATTAAATTATGAGATCAGACACTGAGTGCAGTGTGGTGTTTGCTTTTATGGGAGAGGTGATGAGTGACTTGATTAGGAACAGGTGAAGAAGACAGGTGATGGTTGTGATCATAAGTGACTGTTGGCATGGTGACTGAGTAAGGGTGGAGCTTGACGTCGATGTGACATCCCCTTAACACACAATGTACTCGTTACATTGTAAAAAAGGATGGCATCTACGCTAATATTAGCCTGTCTCTCTTTTATTCTGTTCCTCAGTCCGTATCCAGATCAGATGGTGTATCAGCACCAAGAGATGATCTTCATTGGAGACAAGAACACCTAGATGAGCTTCGTGAACAGATTGCCGGAACCAGATACACACAAATACACACACACACACACACACACACACACTATAAGTCCTCTACACAGTCTGACATGTGTCTAAAATTGAACTGGAAATTAGATGTTGGGCATCCGGCCAGAGGAGAACTGGCCCCAACTAAGCCTGGTTCTCCCAAGGTTTTTTTCCCCATTCTCTCATGGATGGGGTTTTGATTCCTTGCCGCTGCCGCCTCTGGCTTGCTTAGTTGGGGACCATTACTCTGTTCTCCCACTTGATAATGTTCAGTGCTTTGCTACAATCTGTATTGTTAAAAGCACTGTATAAATAAAAGTGATTGATTGATTGAGAAGGGGTTTCCAATCCTCCAGTGCCTGCTGTTTCAGAGCGCCCTCCAGTGCCTGCACTTCCAGAGTACCCATCAGTGGCCATGGCTCATAGGCGCCATCCAGTGCCCGCTCCTCCACCACGGCTTCTCCCTCCATCGGCTCCACCGACTCTGTATAGCAGAGGAACCTCCTCTGCTATACCTCCGAGGAACTCGGTATGGAACTGGACTCTGTCGAAATGACTGCCCACCTCTCCAGCGAGCGTATGCAGGCCACGCTGAACTGACTAGATACATTCAGGCACAAGACAGCAGTTGCTCACAAGCGGCTGAAATTGCTCCACGCTGTTCACATTCCAGGGATACTCAACCATGCATCCGATTAGCTCTCACGGCACTCTACCCACCCTGGAGAATGGCAGTTCCACCCCCAGGTAGTCCAGCTGATATGGAGCCACTTCGTCCCTCTACGAATTTAACAGATCACTCGGCAGGGATGCACTGGCTCACAGCTGGCCTCCTGGGCTCAAGTACACCTTTTCCCCAGTGAGCCTCCTTTCACAGACCCTGTGCAAGATCAGGGAGGACGAGGAACAAGTCCTGTTGGTAGCGCCTTGCTGGCCCTCCAGGACTTGGTTTCCCAACCTCATGTTCCTCGCGGCAGCCCCTCCCTTGAAGATCCCCTTGAGGAAGGACCTTCTTTCTCGGGGGATGGGCATGATATGGCACTCGCACCCCGATCTGTGGAACCTGGGACTTCAGACTTCAGACTTCTCCGGCCTTTCAAGCGCTGTCATAGAGACATCTCTCAAACGAGAGCACCCTCTACAAGGCATGCTTACAATCTGAGATGGGGGCTCTTCGTTGACTGGTGCTCCTCTTGCGGAGAGGACCAACAGAGTCTGCACGTTTGCAGTTGTGCTTACTTTCCTGCAGGAGAAGTTGGAGCACAGGCTGTCCCCTTCGACTCTCAAAGTGTATGTCGCTGCCATAGCCGCATACCACGATGCAGTAGAGGGCGCATCCCTCGGGAAGCACCAACACATCGTCCGGTTCCTTAGAGGTGCGCTTTGGGTTAATCCCCCGAGACCACACCTCGTACCCTCTTAGGACCTTGATGTCGCCCTATATGGCCTGTGGCAAGCTCCCTTCAATCCCCTTCAGTCTGCAAATCTTTAATATCTGACACTGAAGTCAGAGCTTCTAACTGCAATGGCTTCCATCAAGAGGGTAGGGGACCTACAAGCCTTCTCTGTCGACGAAGAGTGCTTAGAGTTCGGCCCAGTGGATTCTCAAGTCATCCTGAGACCCCTGGTCCGGCTACGTGCCCAAGGTTCCTACCACGTCCTTCCGCGATCAGATAGTGAACCTGCAAGCTCTGCTTATGTATACCAGGGAGAGTCTTGCCCCTTAAGACTGAGAGCTCACTCAACAAGGAGTGTTGCCTCATCCTATGCGTTGGCTCACGGCACCTCTTTAGCAGATATCTGTGGGGCTGCAGGCTGGGCGACACCCAACACCTTCTCCAGGTTTTACGACCTCCGTGTAGAGGCTGTGTCTTCCCACGTCTTCACTGAAGACAGCAGGTGAGCAGGAGACCGGCTGGTGCCGGCTTGCTACGCCACTCCCACGGGAAGCGTGGGCTATCTTCTCAGTGTTTCCCTTATCAAGTGAACCTGAGTCTTCCCTGCCCCGCAGTCAGACCTAGAACGGAGTAGCTCTGGCTGCGCTTCCTCTGGGTCTTCTTTGCCCAGTAGGTGTGGCAACAAATCTCAATATTCCACAGTCAGCCAGAAGGCTGTGTTTCCCTTCAATTATATCCATAATCTTATTGATATATTGCATTTTTCTTTATTTCCACATGCGAGAACTGTGTGTTAAGTCATGTGATCCGCTCCCCCAACCACCTGCTTCAGTACAACTTGCGACCCTGTGGGGCCCCAATCTGACCCCCAGGGTGTTGGGGAAGGTTATGTGCAGACTCCTCTTCTGACAAACTTGAAAAGTATCTCGCCTGTCAGCAGGGGGGTCTCCGTGTAAAGTGGCCTGCTCCATGGGTTTTCCCATATGTAATGTCGAAGTGATAAGACTGAAAGGGTAACATAATGAACATACGAATGTAACCCACGTTCCCTAAAAGAGGGAACGGAGACGTTACACTTTCACCTGCCACAAATTTGAGGTCGCGCTGACACCGACTCTGCTCATCAGCGAAAACCTGTATATGCACTCCGCTTGTGCCCTCTTATACTTATACAGTGATGAGGTGTACCTGAGCGCAATCAAGTGCACGCCAATATTCATTGGCTTTTTGTATAAAGCTCAAAGGCAATTGCTTTCTCTGGCGAGTTCCCATTTGTAACGTCTTCCTTAACCTGGAGGTTACGTTTGGTAAGGAAATGCACCCTTGATTAACCGAAATGAGAGCTCGTGGAGATTTAAAGGGGAAGTACACACAACAGAGTGATTTCAACTGTGTTTTTGACAGGGTAAAATTTGCGTTTTTAAACTGTATTTAAACTATATTACAAACTGTCCATTAAGGAATCATATTAGGTGGAGGAAAATTGGCATTGTATGACTCCTTTAACCCCCTGGGGTCCGCTCCCGCATATATGCGGGTTGAGGTGTCTTTTTGTGATGACGCCAATAAGAACTTAAATAACACACTGAGTTTTGATCGTACAGATAAGAGCAATACATCAATCAAATCTGTGAAGGGTCTACTTTAATTTGTATACACATATAATAACAACACAACTTTGTGCATTTTGAAAATGAAGAAAACATACAGGGTGCACTGTCTGACGCCTTGATCTGCGTAAAACTCAGCAAATAATCCACAAAGAGACATGAGAGTTAAATCTGTAGAAAGCTTGATATGTCTACTATTACACTAATACAGTCTAATCGAAAACAAATATTCTGTGATAAAGTAATTCACATGAAACCAGCATGATGTCTTTTGCGTCTCCTTCATTATCTATTAATGCGACCACGCCCCCCGCATGTAAACACCCACATCAGCACAAACAAAGCAGCGAGAGTTTAGCTGAAGTACATCCCGGATACTGTACGCTTTGTGCTGAGAGGAATAAGACAGAATTCACCTCAGAAAAAGACGCGTTGTGATGAATAAATACCTCAAGACGACGCGCTCAGAGGAATACACAAATATAGTTTACAAATATATATCTGTAGATGTTTATATATATGTGTGTGTGTGTGTGTACATATACTGATATTAGCATGCTCACATATGTTTTGTTGTTTGTTTTTTAGTGATCAGAATCACAGTAGCACAGAGTCCAGTCCTGTCTCAGCAGTGAGTATCTTCACACTGATGACCTCTAGGAGCGCAGATGTTTGCCTAAACTAATATTCTCTGGTAAAACAAGCTTTTATTTTTGAAAAGAAGCAGCAAACACTTAAATATCAGGTATTATGTAGAGGTTTCACTTGTTGAACAGAATCTGTTTTCAGGATTGACTCAAAGTCTGTTAACATCCCTGTAGTTAGATCAGTTTGCTCAGTAATTTATCTTTGACCTTCATTATGTATATTTTAATTATACTATGTTCTAAATAAAATACAAATCATTTCAAAAAAGTTTTTTTTCTCTCATCTCCTCACATTATTTCTTACCTGCCTCAGTGACCGCCACTAATGGCCCATTAGGGGAGTGGTCTTTGTCTCTTCAGGTGTTAATCACGGAATATTAATGACCATTGTCACTCCCTCGCATACTGGCTTTCAGCCTAAACATGTCTTTTAAAATTTAAAACACTATATTTTTTTCTCTGAAAAAGTAAGTAGAATGATTTTCACATCATTCTGAAGTAAATATTCAAGCCTAATAGACTGGTTACTCAAAAGTACTGTGTAGGACTATTAAGTACGAGTTAAATGGCCTTATTTCAGCTACTTTTATTTTCACAAAACCTACTAACCACGCATAATATTTTTTTCCTAAAAAAACATGTAAATTCATTTTGGTCACATATTATTGTAGAACAGTTTGTGGTGATTACAAGAAAAATACAGGTTAGTCAATAATATGTTCAAAGTAGCTGAAAAAAGCACAAATATCAGAGCATGTCCAAACATCTCATGGGCCCCAAAATCACCTCGGAGCCCAGAGGGTTAAAGACTGTTTATCGTTACTCTTCATCTTTGTTCCTTTATTCCCAATCACACCTTGACATTGTTTACCTTGCTGTGCCACATGAAATGTTTTAAAAGTTCAAGTGTAAGTTTGTCATCTGATTGTAAATCAAATGAATATGACACATGCTGGTGATAAATTTTTTTTTTACATTTTGAATGAGGAGTTGGAGAATATAGAAAAGTGGATTTTAGAAAATGTTAATACTAAATACATCTAAAACAAAGGGCATAGTATTTGGGTCTAATTATTTACTACGAATCAAACCAAAGATGAAATTATATATAAACAAAACACTTTTTCAGCAAGTTAAGGAATCAAAACTATTGGGTAACCCTGGACAATAAATTGTCATGGTCAAAGCATAATGAGAACACAGTGTAGAAAATGTGAAGGGTGGTAGTTGTGGTAAGGAGCTGTAGACATTATTTAACATTTGATATAAAGAAAATAATATTGGATACTCTCTTCTTCTCACAGATTGTCAGGTAATATGTTCATGTGTGTCATGTGATCAGTCATGTATAAAGCAAGCAGCATGACAAGCAAACAAGGTCATTCACCATACCACTGCACTCGCTGCATTGTGGAGTTATTTCATGACTTGTCATTTCAGAATTTAATACATCTTTGATCATCGCTTTCTTTGAACTGTATAAACACCAGTGGACACTTTTACCTTGAGACTTCAACACACTAGAATTCATAAGACTGTTTTAATGTACGATTCAAATTGACAATCTACTTTTAAAAGCCTAAGTTATTCTAGATTTAAGTTCCTTGTGCAGTATGTAAATACCCCTTTTATTCATTCAACTTTTTTCATTTGTCGCATCTTAAAAAAAACTTTTTTCCTCACACAGTACAATTTAATCAATTTTACTCATTCTAACATCTTCTTAAAGCCAAGCATTACAAACTCAACTCAGGGAGAGAGGACACATGTGCAGGACATTTGCGGGTTTAACCACTACAAAAACTGTATAGGGGTGTCTTAAGTTAAACCATTCACTGCATAGACTAAACAACCAAATCGAAGGCACATGTATTATGATCACTGAGAAATCAAATTTCTAACTACCAAGAAGAAATGTGGGTTGAAAAAAAAAAAAAAAATTAAAGAAACTCTAAAATTCAACATTTCAGAAACATAATCAAAAAATAAAATTAGACATTTACAATTAATTCATTTAATCCATTCAAAATTCCTAAAAGGAAAGTTCTTAAAAGTGAATCCTCTTGACAATCATGTAATGTAAGATATTACATTTTTAACGCAACTTACATTTGGTTGGTATCGACGTCTTCTTCTTTTTTAGAGGTCGTCGTCAGAATTTTTTCCTCCTTAGCAGAGTGTACTCTAAGACTACACACACACACACACACACACACATACATTATAAAAACATGTTTTTTTTGGTGACGCATGAACATTCACTGTGTGAGTCTCAGGAGAAGTTCCTAAAGGATAATAGATGAACACTTCTAAACTACTAAGCTCATTCTAATTGGCCTTAATGAAGTTTCCTAGCCCACCTTTAATCTCATGAGAAAATCTCACAAACATGCTAAAAAAACAGGAATGATTTACCCAAAATACACTGCAAAACAATCTGAGGGTTCGTAAAACCATGAGGGAGAGTAACTAACAGAATTTTCATTCTTAGGTGAACTATCTTTTACCTGTCCTTAAAGGTTACAGATCCAAAAGTAGTGTAATTTGTTAGCCCTGTTTTAATTGTTTCAGTTGGATTCTCAGACTTTGGCTCTACTTTAGTGGTTGCTAGTTTGATGGACAAAAGAGCAGAGCCCTGTTGCACAAAGCTGGTTTTGTTTTTTACCCGGGTAAGTTTGAATTTGGTTTGAGCAAACTCTGAGTTTCTGGAATCAAAAAGGGTTGGTTTTGAGTGGGTTTTGTGGTTTTTTTCTGAAAGTACACAGCTGCAGTACCCTGCTCTTGAGCAGGTTTTGTTCTAGGTTATAGATTGCAAACTCAAATTGTACTAATCAGCTGTGAACAAAGTGACATACTGTATCTGATGCAATAAAGCCACTCCAAGCAGTTTACAGTCATAGAATTTTATAGACAAATTTTCAGACTACTCTGAAACTTTATGGTGTTTGCTCAGCTAGTTTCATACAACAGACCACACATGTTTTAATCAAACTTTAGGAATTATATTATCTAGCATGTCTGGCCTGGTGCACACTCATTCTACACTTTACCCCTGATGTTCTGCTTTATTAACAGGGTATATAAAGACTGGTCTGGACAAGCGGCAACCTCCCGGTCTCTCTTGTGAAACCAACACAGAAGTGACAAACTGTAGTTCATCAACTGGGAGCTAGATGATTGCTGCAAAAGGGAGTAAAACTCCCATGTAAAAATGGAAAAAGCAGAAAATAAATATCTACAGCGTGGTACAAAAGATGATTTTAGTCTATATAGCTAATTTTGTTCTTCATGACAAATGTGAGTGGGTGATTTTTTATTTTTTTTTGTAATAACTCTTCCGTTTAAATTGTATTAAGCCTTAAAGTTCTGCATAAGGGAGAATACTGCATTGCATTGGTTTCTTGTTGGGCTGTGTTCATGGCAAAGTAAAACTCACATCAATAATCCGATCTTGATAATACTGTCCAGTGTATGGGCAAGTCTGAGAAGATGCTAACATTAGCAACATCTCAAGTTGTTGTAACAGTATGACTAAAACACATGCAAGCACAGCCCAAATGTAAAGCATCACAATTGTTACATCTATTTTCATAAATGTATGTCCTGCTGGACACACTAATGTATTTTTTTTATTGTACATTAATGTATGGGAAAGTTGTATTGATGTGTTCATGCAGCCAACAAAAATCCTGCCACACTACAGTGCATTTATACTGCCACTTGAATTGCATATGACATGTCTCTGGTGTGTGTTACACATGTAAGTTGTCCTAGATGCGACACAATGCTGCAGCTTTTGACCGGTGTTGAGGCTCCTCGAAAGCAACCTCCCATGCCTGCTTCTCCAAAGAACCCTCCAGTTCCCGCTTTGCTCACCATCAAACCACTCTCAGTACAGTGCAAGCCCCATGGGACTGCCATTCTTCAGTGTTGCCATGGTTGGAGTATCCCTTGACTCTGCCCATTAAACAGTTGGCTCCACCATGCCTTCTAGGTCCCTCCTCTCCGCTGTGGCCCACCTGTCCACTGGCTCCAATGGGCTCCCTCTTTCCTTTGGCTCCTCCTTGGTCCTCTGTTGCTCCAGCTCCACCGTGGCCATCTGGATACCCATCTCCACCTCGGCCGCCAGCATAATCTGCTCTGGGTCCCTCCTGTCTCTTCCCTGGCTTCTCCCTCCTTTGTCGTTGCCTTGGTCTCTCTCTGCCCTCTCCCCAGTCTCCTGTTCATTATGTTGTTTGCTTCAGGTGTGTCTAGTCGATAGTCCCTGATTGTCTGTGTATTTTAAGAGTTCAGTTTTCTGCCAAATTCTGCCATAGTGACTGATAGTAAATCATATATTTGGGGGCAAGAGTCAAGTGAGACATTCAAAATGACAGTCATAAATTATGATGTTACAACACAGGGGAAAGGTCTAATGGATACCTCACAGATACAAAAAACAGGCCAACAGGACTGCATAATATCATTGCGCCAGTTGCACCCATAGTACGGCAGCAAAGTTCCTTGATTCTTACATTGGAATGAGAATATAGTTCCTAACCATATCGGCCTAGACAATCACAACTTTTCATTTTCCATCAGTAATGGTACACAAAAGTAACTAGAGAAGAGTCAAGCTTTAAATTGGAAGCATATTGAAACTCATTGGTCAATTCTGAGTGAAAGATGCACATGGTCTAATCAGATTGAAGAATCTATGTTAAGCTGAGCTAAAAGTGCTACTGCTAGACCCGGAAATCAGCGGAATGATTCGAAAATAATAAAACTTAATTGTTTAACTGGAGTTGTAAAATGAGCGTATTTTCATTAAAAAGTGGCGTGTTCAAGCTAGTCGATATGGTAGCCCAGCAACACATAAGCTAAAAGCGTTAAGCTGGTTAGCGTGGTAGCCCAGGCACACTTACATAATAATACACGTGGCTCACATGGCTTTTCGGAGCACCAGCAGTACCAGCGCACGTCCTGATTTTGCTGAGTTTTACGTGTTCCTGGGTTAACATATTTTGTTGACCCTGGAACAATATTTTATTCCAAATTTGTAGTTTTGACCATATCTCTACACCTAAACCTAACCCTACCCATGAGTAATGCCTAAAATCAGAGGAAATGATAGAAGACTGAAACTGATGTACAAGCACCAAACAGTGATTGTAAGCCTATACTTCACAAAGTGGGGTTGTAACTGAAACACCAAGCCCCGCCCCACGACTGACAAAAATAACAGTGAGCAGGTGAGAGTGCGCGAGTGCTTGAATTGCGCGCAGATGACATATCAAGTGCGCACAAGGGTTTAAAATGAGCTCGCTGGCCCTGTTTCTGGCCCCCGTACATCTGTTTTCCTCTCGTGGAAATTATTTACCACGCTCACCAGCATCAGTGGTGCACTTGCTTATTAAGGACATAGATTTGTCACCATAGATTAAGTGCTGCTGCTGCAGCGGAGGATCGCAATGCCGGCTCAGCATTTTGATGTCTATCGGACATTGCGATAGAAGATGGCATCGTCTATCGACCCAATCCTAATTGGCAGTAGTAATTCTCAGTACTTCCTCTGCTGCAGTACCAATTCCCCTTCCTCAGCTTCTCATGTATAGATTTGCTACAGGGTGGTTCATGTATGCTATATGGGGATTATTTAATTTATGTAATATGTGCAGCAGCAGTATTTCTTACAAGCTCACAACTGCATGTTGTAGGTATATGGCAGTAGCACATCTCAGTACTTGCTCTGCCTCAGCAGCAGAAGTATAGTTAAATCTGTTCTGGCAAGACTAAATACATTAACATTGTCATACAAATGATCATGCCAGTCACTTCAAGAGTAAGGATGACAGAAAGAAAAATATGCACAGTACAAACACATATTATGTAAACAACACTTTTTTTTTGGATGCAAGTAATTGTGATTAATCATTTGACAGCACTACTACTAACACTGTATGTAGTTGCAAATTAATGAGTTCCCTGACATGATCGCAAAGTTACTTATACTTAGCAGAATGTTTGAAGTAGACTATCAAAAAACTGCATTACTTTTTGTGAAAATCCTTTCTTCATTCACTCACTCACTTTCGTGTCATTCTAAATCTGTATAGTTTTAGGAGACATGTAGCTAAATCTCCAGCTATAATTCTACTCTATGGAACATCACAAGGTGCCCTACTGAATATTTTGTTTTGAGGACAGTTTGCTTGTTACAGAG
>JAUYWG010000040.1:23037195-23049634 GCA_034779775.1 Enteromius afrohamiltoni
ATGCATATTTATACCAAAAAACATTGCTTAACAATAAGACTGTATTTAAAACAATAAGCCTTCTTGCCTTCATTTTGCAAATAAAAAGTCCTGTAGGAAAAAAAAACACGAGGGACAGGCCTTCTTACCCTTACCAGCATGAATGATATTTAAATTATTTCAAATACAATTTTATTTTATTGATGTAATATTGATGAAAGCATAGTATTGTTATGTTTTTGCTAGGGAAGCAAAAGGCACTGATTTTTTGGAATGACCCACCAATATGACAAAAGTACACATTCAGTTGTAATGCTTAATTGTACTTAATTAATTTAAGCAGCCCTCCAGGTAGGAAAAATGCATGCCACAATACACAGCAGACATGTAGCAAACATTTATATCCAATGAGACCAATTACAACAGGACACCTGAGCTCATCAGGAGACACACGTTAAAACATGCAGATCATAGTGATGTTTATGCGCCTTTTTCTATCATAATAATAATAATAATTATGTATGTATGTATGTATGTATATATATATATATATATACATAAATAATTATTATTATTATGTCACGTATGTGTATTTTAGCTAGTAAAAATAGTAATAGTAGCTAGTAATCAAAATTTATTCACAAGCCACGAAAAAACTGTATGATATGATATGATGACTGTATGATGATTGTTTTTGTTTTTTCCTAAATTTTAACGCACAGCTGCATCCATTACCTTCATATTATCCATACATATCTTTCATTGTGTACATTATTTATTGAACTTAGATTACATTTCTTTTTCCCCGTTTCATCAATCTATTTGTATAAGAAAAGCTCGCGCAATGCACGCCTCTGTTTCAGACTGCATGCATATATCAGACTGCATACATCTCTTATCTATAACCGATTTGCCTCAGAATACGCATTAATGCATAAACACATATAACTAAAACACATAAATGAAACTCACCGTTACTCCATTTGTGTCCCGTAAAGACTAACTCCAGTCCTTGTTCACACACCCATCAACTGCAAGCTCTCGCTCAGCTTCCCGCACGCATGCGCGTCCATATCTACTGCTATATGCACTCTGATGTAGCTTACATTCGAGTGGTTTTGTGTGGCGTTAAAATCAGAATTGTGTGTGTAATAGAGCTGTCAATCGATATATATATATATATATATAATATCACACCTGAGATTAAAATTAATTTCTGACTAGATATACCTTTATATTACAATAATTCAACATCAAATCTTCAAGTATATTTTTCTTTTTTTATGACTGAAGGTTAGTTTTCAACAGCTATCAATTGTATTAGTATAAAATAACATCTAATTTAACAAACTAAAAAGAACAAACTAAAAAGAACAAACTACCAATCACTAAATTAAATGTATTAAAAATAATAATATTAAAATATGGATGAATCCTTAAAGCTATTTAAGTTGTTCTTGAAGAAAAAACATAACAGCAGCTTGTTATTAGGTTGTTTGGGCTGTTATTTCTTTAAAAGTTGTGTTGTTGAACATTATTCGGATCTGACATTGTATTTTCTCTCAACTTTCTTTTTGACCCAATTCAGGTCTTAAAGTGTTAGTTCACCCAAAAATGAAAATTATGTCATTAATTACTCACCCTCATGTCATTCCAAAGCCGAAAGACCTTTGAAAAACAAATTAAGATCTTTTTGATGATATCATATCTGATCCTCCATAGATAGTAAAAAACAAAAAGTTTTGGTGTATAGCGAAAATATTGCCTGTTTCCATACATAATTTCATCTACTGCAAATCATATGCAAATAGTATGTTCTTAATCTATTAAAAAAAAAAAAATACAAGTTTAATAAATAAATAATAAGTTTAATAATAATAAGTTTAATAAGTTTTCATGTTTTTGTACTTTATATTTAGATACTCCAGCATCAAGCCATATGCTATTCATAAGCAGGAGTATTTATTTATTTTTTTTCTTGATTACATTTTATTGGAATGGTAATTTAGGTTACTCTATTACGGTCGTTAAGTCATTATTAGATTATGCTAAATTACAAGTAAATAAAATTTTAATTGATACGTGGCTGTGACACATTAAAAATAACTTAATTTATTTCCAGGGATTAAATTTATATGTGCAAAAAGCAGTATAAATATAAGAATGTGAGGATTCACATGAGCAAACTTGCTTGCTTGAGCAAACAGAGAAAAACATCAGCTATAAAAGAAAAAAAGGCTCATATGCCAAATATATATATTTTTGTAAACAAATAATACATTAATAAAATGAAGAAAAAAAAAAAAGCAGCAACAAGTAGCAGCCTATATTCAGAATTGCAGTTCCCCTTCAGTCGAGTTCACTCTGACGTTACATATGGGAACTCGCATGAGAGACCAATCGCTTTTGAGTCTTTGAGAAAAGGCCAATGAATATTGGCATGCATTAATCACAGCCAGGTGCTCCTCATAACAGCGTGAGTATAAGAGGGCATGACTGGAATGCATTTGCAGCTTTTTGCTTTGGCACCTCATCGTACCAGCATTGCAGCAAGAAGTCGAGTCTATGAGAAGTGGAGAAAACCGGAGGAATCCGAGACCTGAGTTCCTGCGAGTTCGCTCTCTCTCTTCGCCGGCAGCGTCTGTGGCTGATCAGCTGTTGGCGATCCCCGTGAGCTGGAGCCTTTTTAAAGGCTGTCAGAGACACCAGCTTTTTGCAATCCAGCGAGACCTCGACCACTGAGTGCACAGTGTGCCGCGGGAGAAAAAAGAGCAAAATTCTCACGGTTGCATTCAACCACCTGGCGTGGACCGCCGCCACTCCCGTCCAAGGCGTGTAAGGCCTCGTCCACTCTCACGGGCCGGGCTTACTTTGCCGCTGGACAGGCTGCCAGGTGTGCCAGTGTACCAGGCCAAAGAATTAAAACATCTGCACAAGGGTGGATCTGGCCAAGGGGTGATGCAGGAACTCCTTGCAGCGACTGACGAAAGTTACTGCACGTGCCCTTGGTCAGGTCATTGCCACAGTAGTGGCTCAGGAGTGCCACCTATGGCTTAACCTTTTCGGCAACACTGTCGAGGACATTTTCCCCAGAAGTACTCGGCAGTCCAGCAGTAGACTGAGGCGATCAGCCACATCCTGCCTCGGAGGGAGTTCATAGCTCCTGCCCCGAGTGTCCCGCCTCAGCCTGTCCGTCGCCGAGGGCGTCCCCCCGGCCCAGCCAAGAACACCTGCTACAAGAAGAAGCGCCCCTGAGATGGGCAGCCCAGAGGTGATGAGAGTTGCTCTTCCCAAATTTATTTGATACCCAAATTTTCACAAAGAGAACAAATTTCTCTTCCTCTGGGCCCAGTGCCCCGAGTTTCCCATCTAACTCAATATCTGTTCTCTCCTCAGATGCAGACCCGAAGCCCTGTATCGCCAGCGTGGGAACCAGTGGAGCAGGTAGGGGCTGCACAGAGCAGTCGGACTTACCTCCAGGACAGTTGTTAGCCGTGTCTCTGGCCCTGCGTCACTTCCGACTGATGCTGTGCCACAGACACGTGCTGCCGTAGTGTACATCAACAATTAAGGTGGTCTACACTTCCGCCGCATGACACAAATCGCCAACCATCTGCTCCTGTGGAGTCAGACGCGGCTGAAATTGCTATGTCCTGTTCACATTCCAGGGTTACTGTCACGCCAGTCCACCCATCCTGGAGAATGGCGACTCCACCCCCAGGTAGTCCAGCTGATTTGGAGCAACTTCGGTGAGACAGAGATAGACTTCTTTTCCTCCCCCGAGTCCTCCCATTGCCAGTTGTTCTACTCCCTCGACGAGGCACCCCTCTGCACTGGCTCACAGCTGGCCTCCAGGGCCCAAGTACTCCTTTCCCCCAGTGAGCCTCCTTGCACAGACCCAGTGCAAGATCAGGAAGGACGAGGAACAAGTCTTGTTGGTAGCACCATACTGGCCCTTCCAGACATGGTTTGCAGACCTAGTGCTCCTCGCTGCAGCCCCTGCTTGGAAAATCCCCCTGAGGATAGACCTCCTCTCTCAGTGGATGGGCACGATTTGGCAACCGCATGCCAATCTTTGGATTCTGCATGTCTGGCTCCTGAACGGGATATGTCAGACCTCTCCAGCCTTTCAGCAGCCGTGATTAACACCATCACTCAGTTTAGGGCCCCCTCAACAACGCAGGCCTATGCTGGGGTCTGTTCCTTGACCGGTGCTCCTCCCGCGGTGAGGACCCTCAAAGATGCACGATTGCAGTTGTGCTTTCCTTCCTGCAGGAAAAGTTGGAGTGCAGACTGTCCCCTTCAGTTATAAAGGTCTATGTTGCTTCTATAGTGATAGGTTCCTACCACTCCCTTCAGAGATCAGGTAGTGAACCTGCAAGCTCTGCCCCAGGAGGAGGCAGACCCGGCCTCACAGTTGCTGTGTCCAGTACGTGCACTGCGCCTCTCACTGACTGCACTCAGAGCTTCAGACACTCTCAGCAGCTTTTTATCTGCTTTGGGGGTAAGCAGAAAGGGAATGATATCTCCAAAAAGAGGTTGGCCCATTGGGTGGTTGAAGCCATCATGTCGCCTCTCTAGCAGATATCTGTAGAGCTTCGGGCTGGGCGACACTAAACACCTTTGCCAGGTTCTACGACCTTCGCGAAGAGGCTGTGTCCTCCCGTGTTTTAACCCTCTGAGGTCGGCCGTCACGCCTGCGTGATTTGGGTCTTTTTTTTCTTATCAGTGTAAAAGACACTAATATAACTGATTTTGGTCACACAAGTGTTATACACCATTCAAATCTGTTAAATGTCTACTTTTTTGAGTTCACTCTCAGTAACAAAATTGTGCTTTTGCAAAATAAGGAAAATAAAAAGTGTGTGTGATTTTTACTCCACGAAAACATGACACACAAACATGAGAAATGTATCTGTAGAAAGCTTGAAGTATCTATATAAAAGCTTAAATGCAGTAAGTGCATTTAAAAGTCCTTATCTTCTTAGGGGTTCCCCTGTGCCAAGGCAAACCTCTCTCCTCCTGCCCCGCAGTCTGACCTAGAGTGGAGTAGCTCTGCTCCTGTTCCTCTGGCTTGTGGCTAAAAAAATCCTTATGTTCCACAGTCAGCAAGACTGGCTGTGTTTCCCTTCACTTATATCCATATCTTATCGATATAGTGTATTCCTTTTATTCACATTAAAAAAAAAAAAAAACTTTGGTATACCTCATGTAGTAGGAAAACCAAAAGAACTGCTGGAATCCCTGCAGGGTCCCCATTTGGTCCCCAGGGCGTTGAAAAGGTTACGTGCAGACTCTCCTGCTGACACACTTGCCTGTCGGCACCAGGGTCTCAGAGTAATGTGGCCACAGGGTCATGGTGTTTTCCACGGGTCTGTTCCCATATTTAACATTGGTGTGAACTCGACTAAAGGGGAATGTCTAAGGTTACGTAGGTAACCCATGTTCCCTGAAGGAGGGAACAGGGATGTTACATCCCCTTGCCATGACCCTGGGTCGCACTGACGAAAACCTGTAAGTGCATTCCAGCCATGCCCTCTTATACTCACACTGTGATAAGGTGCACCTGGCTGTGATTAATACACGCTAATATTAATTGGCTTTTTCTCAAAGGCGATTGATCTCTCATGCGAGTTTCCATATGTAACGTGGGTTACCTACGTAACCTTAGACATTATTTTTTGTAATGCGCTCTTGAAAGCGGCATCCAATTATTTACAGAAGCACAAATAAAATTAATATTTAGAATAGTTTTGAATAATGTCTTATTCTTGAACAAGTATAGTAAGCTGTTTCCAATTTTATAATGGGAAAAAAATCAAGTGATCCTGTCCACGCCACGCACAGTAACACATTAAACTACTAACTCTACACCCATAATATCCTGAACGAAATTAGTCCTAATAAATTACATTTTCAAAGTATTAAAAAGAAACATCACATTAAGATATTTGTGTTTGAGAGGTAACTCATCTTTAAGCAGCTTTAAAATGTTTGTTTAATTGTAACATAGGCCTTCACATAAGCTTTTAAGAGCAAATGCACTTTCTCAGGAGACTTATTAAACCCCAGAGGATGCTCTGCACATGTGTAGATTCACTCAAACATAGTTTACAACTCAACAGGTATCCTAAGAATGCCCATGGTGACATGGATGTTTTGTAAAGACTTTACTCGTAAATGTAGCCTCCTTATGTCTGACAAATTGTTGTTCAAACAAACATTTTAAATGATCCAACATTTTGCAGGGTTGGTGCTTCTTGTTACAAGTCCTAAACCTTTTCTTCAGCGGTTCACATAGGACGGCTTTCTGCATATATTTTTGAGTTGATAACCAATAGTATATTTTCAGCTAAGGGTATGTTTCACTGTATAAGTTTGATATAGAACAGTGCTAGCACTTAATAACAGGATGACAGATATTAACACAGGATATGGACACTTTTATTTTAGCCTTTTAAAGAGGTAACATATTTTAAAATAAAATAAGTACAAGTTTCCTTTAAAAAGAAAAACTAAGTTTTGAACAGGTACTGTTGAATAAAAATCATAATTTAGGTTAAATCTGCAAACAGATAAGTAAAACATTTTTTTTAGTAAAACTAAAATCTTTGAAAAAGATTTCATCAAAACCATCTTTTCATTTTGAAAGATCTTATTTCATTTTGAAAGGTATTAAGATTATGATTTAATATTTTTTTTTCTTTAAGATGAAGAGCTCTGTAAAAGCAAATTTGCAACCTAAATTTTACATATGCACTTTTATGGACCTCAGAGACCCCTCCCAACTCCGAGAGGGTGGAAAGCAATAAATCCATTTCTTCAAATCAAAACCTAACTATTTTATTAGATGAAACAGTATAAGCTGTTTTTGTGGAAGGAAAAAAAGATGTGCTCGAGCCACTGGCCAGTGCGAGCCAAGCAGAGCTAATAGCCTCAGACCAGGAACACAGAGGACGAAATCATGGCACTTTTCCACTGTTGGGCCAGTAGCCTCGTGACAATCCTGTAAAACCTGCCCTAAACACGCCTTCACTTGATCACATCACATTTACAAGGTTATGCCAGCGAGAGCGAGATGAATTAAATAAATTGCTCTACACACAGGGGCGGATCTACCGGGGTGGCAGCTTTCAGTGTGGGCGGGCTTTTATTTCTTTTCTCAGGGACCGAAGTTATCAGTTCAGTGCAGCCTATGAGATCGTCGTGGCAGAGAGAGAGAGACTCGACTGTAAACAACATGACAAACAGATTTTTTTGAAGAAAAAATCTGCCTTTTCATTAAACCAGAGAAAAAAATTGAAAATAACCATGACGCAGTCTCCATGCTACAATAATGATAGAAGCAAAGATTTCCACAGTTCAGACACATTTTTATGAGAACAGTTTGATCGTATTCATTGTAATCCCTTCAAAAATTGCTTGCGAGAAATTGTTAATTGCCCCCCATACTGTTCATGTTAGATGAAATTTATGCCCATTCTCATTCATTTTTTGGCTTATGGGGTTATCACGTGATGAACGAGCAACTCAAATCTAAAGACTTCTTCCAGTAAGAAGAGATACTTGGACTTAAAGTGACTTGCTTTACACTAAAATTATTGAATTTGTTTTCATGTTATATTTGATATTTATTTCACAGATATTTGACTACTTTAAAAGGTCATTTTGTTGCACTAAATACTGTGATTTATTTTATTCATTTTGAAAATATATGTTGGTGATATAATTGAGTTTTTTGTAAATTCTTAATGTGTTTTTGACTTAAAGAAACTTGATCCAATAAGACTTTGTATCCATATGCAGTCTGCATTGTTTGTCATGCTTTGTAAATTAAACTTGGCATAGACTTAAACTTACTACAGGTTTGACTTTCCAATCCAGGTATCAGGTTCAAGTCAATCACACATCATTTACATTTACATTTATTCATTTAGCAGACGCTTTTATCCAAAGCGACTTACATGTGACTTACATCAGCCTTCATTTCATTTTTAATAGGACAATGTAAAAATGTGCACCCAAGTGTATACACCGAATAAGAATAGCGTTCCTTAAATCTACAAAAACCATGCAAGAATGCTTGCTTCAGTGTTGCCACCCCTCATAATTTTAATGACACCCCATGAATAATTTTCTAGATCCGCCCCTGTCTACACATATATTAGAAGCTGTCCTTTAGTATTCATTTACAAACCTGTACACCACACATGGATAATAACTGACCACAAACAGAAAATAGAGCTGACTTGCGGCATTTTTATACGTTAATATCTTGTGTCTTGCTGTTTTTTGAACAATAAAAATTTCAGCTAAAATCGCGTTGTAACGCAAGCATCACTGAACATGTACCAAATAATGTACCAAATAATGTAGCTTAATGATGCAGAATCTTATGTACAAATGTATTAGAATCTAGGCTATTAGAATCTGAAAATTGTATCATTTTAAATTTGGCAAACTTGGCACAAAGTTCAGTTAGGCTCCTCTCAAATTTGTGGGGACATTGGTGTTTTTAGTATTTATGTATTTAGGTAATTGTGGACTATGTCTTTGTGAGCGTGTATTGTATGTTGATATGGTAATGTTTTGTATGGACTGAGACTGTCCTGAATAAAAGTTTATATATAGGGACAGTCAACTTACATAAATGTTACATTTCATACAGTATGTTTTACATATATGATGTTTAACCAAACCAAGTTCGGGAGAAATCATGCTCCTCCTAAATATCCTTTAGCTTCACCCAAAAGCAATCCTGTTTACTTTTTTTACTACCTTCTTTAAAAAAAAGAGAATTATATGTTTTATTTATTTCAGTGAACTTAAATGTTAAATTCCTTTTTAAAATGTATGATGGATGATTTGCTTTAATAACATGGTAGTATCATGCAGTCATACATCATTATATATTTTATTTCTATATTTAAAAAATAGAGATAAGTCTCTCTCTGTCATGTGTTGATCCATGTGCTTCTTTGTTTTTGTTTTGATTCTGTCTCTCACGTGTTTTTTGCCCAGTCTGTAACTCCACCCGTCTCATCAGTGTTTGATTCCCTACCAGCTGTGTTTTCCAGGTGTCCTGTATTATTTCTTCTAGCGACCCGTGACACTCTCTATACTCATTTGTTCATTCAGCAAACATATAGGGTAAGTTCATATAGCCTCTAAGAAGGGATGTTTTTGTGGCACAAAAAATAACTTTCCTACAGTATTACTCCATTAGAGCATGTAGCAAGGGTCGAAATCGTTAAGGGATATTAATTTGCAAGGCAGAATCAGAAACTCATGTAATTTGTGTAAAGGTTTTATAAGTCTATGTTAACTCACATAACTGAACACACACATATAAATACACTCACACAAAGGGGAAAGTGTAAAGAAGGCTAAAAGGTAAACTATTAGGAAAAAAACCTAAAACTGAAGTTATGAAAAGAGCGTCAGTTGACCTCCTGTAAAACCATCAGAACCGTTCATAACGGGTTCCATAACTAATACTAAACTTCTGTTTCTGTCATGAGTGCCCTCAAGCTCCCCTAGAGGGCACTCGCATCACCTCACCTCCCTTGGACTCATTTCCTAAAAACTTCATATCACACCCACACCTGTTCACAGATAGCAATCACCAGACCCACTGTCACTCACCATTTAATTGACACATTTTCCCACAAACAATTGCGAAATATTGACTAGTTCTGGCTAGTCTGGCCTGTACAACCTTGCTTCTTATTAATAACTGCAAATGGATCCGCATGCCTCCATCTCCTATGTCACAGGATACTTCACCACGCAGGATCCAGCAGAAATTTTTGCACCACCATGGCAAGGTAATGGCCAGGTTTCACGGTCTCTATTCTGTATTATATTTCAACAGGGAAGAGACATTGAGGATTATGTTTTTGGCCTGCAGTCATCTAGTTCAGGAGGATGACAAAAAGATTAAGGATTGTTTTCTATTAGATCCTGAGATATTTGACTATTTGCCCTGGGACAATCCTGAATGGTCAATGGCCGAGTTGGTTGATTTTGTGTTGTTATATTGTGGGTTGACTTTCACTGTAGGAGAGGTAAAGGAGGAGTTTCTCTTCAGGAACTCGAGCCGCATCCATGAGACGCTATGGGGAATGCCCTCAGCATGACGGCTCTGAATCATGTGTGAAATTTTTATGGGAAGACGTCTTAGGCGTGTGACATCACCGGCCAGAAAGCATAAGGCACGTGGAACACCACCAGCATTTAGCTTTTTGTCATTCAGCAAAGCGTACTGTTGAGTGTGTGTGTGTCCCAAAAGCATCTCCTGTTATAGAGTTAAAAATGTCAAAAAAATCTCTGCCCACTTTGCCGGGGTCCAGCGCTGTGGTTACTTCCCCCTCACAGGGCGGCGCTGCTGCTCTATTCATCCGAAGATGAATAGATGCACATATACTGTCGTCGACAGACACCAGGAGGCACGCAAACAGGTGGCGGTGTTTCAGCGATTCCTCCCTCGCTGTTCTCCAACTCGTAAGGCTGCTAGGCGGGAGCAGTTTGGGCCGAGTACATGCTCCTCTGTACATGCTTGGTCTCACACCAAGGTTGGGAGTAAGAGCTCAGTCATCGCGTGGAGTGGTGGCTTCCAAGGCCCTACTGTCAGGGGTTTCTTTGAAAGACATTTGTGCATTTGTTCCACTCCTCATACTTTAATCCGGTTTTACAGACTAGACTTGCGGGCCACACCTGGTGCTGCTGTGCTTTGTGAGTAGGTGCACACACTGGGGAGGGGGCTTGCAAGTGTAGGGGCGTGGGCAAATCTCGTTCCCCATAGCGTCTCATGGACGCAGCTCAAATTCCTGAAGAGGAACGTGATCTTCACCGGAGACCAGAACACCTAGATGAGCTCTGTGGACAGATCACCAGATCCAGATGCACACACTAGGGGTGTCAGCAATAATCCATTCGGCGATGCATCGCGATGTGGGGCATGAAAGATTCAGACCAACCACTGATCCGTGATGTGAAGAATGCCATCAAAACAGATCTCCTTAAGAGGTACAATAGTGAGACAGAGAAAAAGATCCTTCATACATCCTCTGCCCTGGATCCTCGCTTTAAGGGATTACCTTTCCAGACAGAGGAGGAGAGATTGGATGTCTCCACAGGAATGATTTCAGAGGCTGCGTCCCTGGAGGAGGTAAATAATTTTTACTTGTAAAATAATTTAAATGTAATCAATAATTTAATAATTATACATTCATAATTTAATAATTGTCATTTTTTACAAAATATAATTATAATAACAATGTAATGTTAATTAATTATTAAGCAGCTACATAGTAAAATGTTAGACTGGGAAAAATAGTTACGTGTAAATAAATAAATATTGTCATATGAGCTGCAGCATTGGCTGAGAAAGTGATGCTAACTGCTGTTTTTTGCTCTTATTTATTTATTTTTTCAAACAGTATGAGAGAAGACAGAGAACAGAAGCAGATGAAGCGCCTGGCAGAACAGGAAGTTCAGGAACCAAAAAAGAGTTGCTGTTTGTGGATGACAATGTGTCAGACTCAGCAGGCCTATCCGCTCCCAAAAGAAGGGCCTCATCACTGCTTTTAAGTTTGCTGGGACCGGCTTTCATCAATGAGACCAGTGGACCTGCAGTACAAAGAACACTGATGCCAGTGCTGAGGAGGAAATGGACTTGTACTGTAAATGGACTTTACAGTAGATCCCCAGCAGTGCCTCTCTCTGAGGATCCCTTGGACTGGTGGCATCACCATGAGGGCACATTTCCTCTCCTCTCTAGGTTAGCATAGAGATACTTGTGCATCCCCGGGACAAGTGTGTCAGCAGAGAGAGTCTTCTCCACTGCAGGAGATGTTATCACTGCAAAACGAAGCGCTTCAGGAATTGGCCTGTCTTAGAGCTGCTATTTTACTATGTGTAAAAAAATATTTATGTTAAAGTTGGCTGTTATTTTATTGCTCTATTTATTTAATTTCAAATGGTTCTTAAGCAGAGAGAAGAGAAACATTTCTCATTCAAAGCACTGAAAGCACTGATTTTTATTGTTTTCTTTTTCAGGTTTGAAAATGCCATATCCAATACCCTGTACCATTTTATTTAATTACATTTTATTTAATTTAATAACTTTTATGTCAAAGATAGGAGGAGAAACATAGCAGCCAATAAAATCTGTTGTTTAATATCTGCTTGTATTGCCTCGTGACTGATGAAAAAATGACCTTGTGTGCAGTAGAACTTTGATGGATTGCAATGCATCATAAAAATCAAATTGAATCGAATCGTTACCTGGTGAATCATAATCGAATTTAATCGTGAGGGCAGTGCCAATGCACACACACATTATAAGTCCTTACACAATCTAAACGTGTGTTTAAAATGAAAACTGGAAATTAGGTGCTGGGCATCCTGCCAGAGGAGAACTGGACCCAACTAAGCCTGGTTCTCCCAAGGTTTTTTT
>JAUYWG010000040.1:23049734-23066360 GCA_034779775.1 Enteromius afrohamiltoni
CAGGTAACAACCAATCACCCTTTAAATAGTGAGATACCTCGTTCCGATTGGTGGCTGCTGCTGTCATTTATCTGACCCCACTACACTTAGGAACAAAGAGTCATAAAAAGTTCCCTCCAAAACATCATCACACCATTGGCCCATTGACCCACAAAAAGTATGACCTCAACATGTTTCAAAAGGCCCCACAGTTCGTACCCGCCTGGTTTTTTGGATTTGTCTGGATGTGGGAGCCCATTATTCTCTCTGGTCCCCCGGAGCCAATGCAGCTGCAGCCCAACCCAGCGTGGACCAAATCTGAGCATAAACCAGTTTAACATCTGTTTGATTTGAGCAGACCAAAAATATAATTGGAAATTAGGAAGTAAAACCCCACCCGATTCCTTAGGTTTCACCACAACCGAAAGCTTAAGTCTGGCTTTTTTTATGATTCCAAATATACCTTGTAATTGAAGAATTAATGTACTTGAAGAAATTAGAATATAAGTAGCGTGGTAAATTTTGAAATAAAAAATTGTATCTGGGAAGGATATTAATTTTTATAACATTAAAAATAGATTTTTAATGTAACCAAAGAAATAATTTGGAAGAGTCGACCAATCTGATAAATTAAATCTGATTCATTTTCGTAATTAATGGTGGCTTAATTAGGTTTGATTTAATTGGCTTGAAAGAGGTCCTCCAAATTGGGAGTAATATTAATTCCCAAATACTGAAATCCAGAGAGTGCTACATAAAAGGGTGATTTTGACATGGCTTCGAGGGAACATGCATGTACAAAGCTTTTTCCAAATTTATCTTATACACAGAAAAGTGACTATATTTTTCAATTACAGCAAGTATTAAATAAATAGAGGTTTCGGGGGTTTTGTAAGATACAGCGACAGCCTCTTCGTAAACTGAATCTGTTAGACTGTTATGATTTGGTCTGTCTGCTCCCAGCCACAAACAGTCACCTCATCACCTCTGGACTGCATCTCCCATCATGCACCATGTACTCTCACCTGTTTCAGATTTGCAATCACACACCTGCTCACAATCAGCCACATCCACACCCTCATTTACCACAGCATTTAAGCCAGACTCACACACCAACTATTGCGAAGTGTTGATTTGCCCTGCGTTATTTCCCTGTTTCCTGTTTTGTTACCCAGTTTATATTGTTACCTGGACTTGTGATTGTTCTCTGCCTACCCTGACCTTTGCGTTGTTTATCAGCTCTGCCTTGCCTAGCCCTAATTGTACCTGTTTGCTCATCCTGACCCCACCTTGCTCTAATAAATGCTGCATATGGATCTACACACCTCAACTCACCTTATTACATATACAGTATTCTAATAGTGTTAACCTGAGCTATTAGATTAGAATATAAGCGTTTAAGCAAATCAAAAAATTAGATCCTAACCGTATTTTTTTTTAATACTGCAAAAAAAAAAGGGCCATTCCACTGTATTGAATGCCTTTTCCACATCTAAGGACACTATAAGGGCAGATTCCTTGGTGGAATTTAAATGATCTATAATATTCAGAACTCTTCGAATATTGTCTGAGCCATACCTGGATTTCACAAAACCAGTTTGATCTGGATTGACAATATAAGGCTAAATATTTTCAAGCCATCGGGGTAAAGACTTGGCAATAATTTTATAATCTACGTTTATAAACTAATTGGGCAAGAAGAAATACAATTTTTTGGGTCTTTGTCTTTTTTGTGACAGTGATTTCTGACAATATGTCAGTGTTGGGAATCTAACCTGTATCAGTGTACTGTTAAAAACTTCACTTGAACATTTTATGCAATCCAGTGTAATTAACACATCATCACTGAAACTAGCATCATGTGTTCTGCTGCTGCAGTCCCCAAATACTCTCATTGGTTGAGGACATTTTTGATGAATAAATGGTGTACTCATTTTGTACTTTTTTTACTGATATCAATGAAATGGCATCATGTATCTTCAAAATATAGGCAGTCTCTGGATGGCCAAGGCATTGATGCAGTTGACTGGCCCTCATTTTCCTTAGAACTGAATCAAACTGAGAACCTTTGGGTATCCCAAACATTCAACACATTCATTTCAACATTAGGCATTAACAAGTGTATGAATGTTTTGCTCTTAAGCATGTCTATAGTGTTCAATATTTGTACAGTAATTTAATACAAAAAATAGATTGATAGTGGGTGACACAGACAGAGTTGAAAGTTTTTGTTGTGTGCATTTAGGATAAAGGGCTATAGCTAAAAATTTTCCTTAGTAAACAAAGCATATTTCATTCCAAAAATGTCACAAAACAATATACTATTTGAGATGTGACAGAAATGACAGTAAGAATTCTTCCACTGTTGAACATTGTTAGTCAACAAATTAAGCTAATGAAAGTGTCAAGACCTGTTTTTAAACCTGGTAATTTTTTTTAAACCTCTGAACATATCCATAGTTTAATAAAAAACATGAAAATGTGCCACTTTCACATGTTATATTAGTTATTATTTCACCATGTCTTTCATTTCCTTTTTTTCTGATGTTTTGTGCAATTTTTAGGGATTGGTTTTCATATGAGTCAATTCTTTCTTACTCTTCACAGGAAACAGGATTTCCCTGTAACCAGATTTCAGACCTCTGAAGCTTGTGCCTCTCATTTCCTTCTTGCTGAGCTTCATTTTCTCTAGAACTGCCATTGTGTCTCCATACTACCAAATCAGCATTTTCACAGTTTAGAAAAAAAAGGTAATAACAGGGATTCATTTTCTGTGTGTGTGTGTTTAATAGACAACCTTTCAACATCAATTGTACAATTCCCAGAGATGACTGGAAGGGAAGGGACAACTCACAAATCAGTTACACACCTGTATAACACTTGGCATCATTACTTGTGTGCATGCCAGGCTTGTCCTTGCCAATCCATGAATGATACAAGCAAACAAATGAGTATGTGACAAAAGTATGTGACCATTTTTGTTGACTGCCTTTAATTATGAAATAACTAAACACTGCACCTTGAATTTCACAGCTTACTCCTCTCATTGTTCTAAAACAACTTTGGCTTGGCTACTCATTCTTGCCACATAGACAAATCATATGCAGATTAACATCTTTACGTTTCTTGTTACAGATGTAATCCTGGCAAATAGGACTGTAAGAGTATGTGATAGGCGAAAAAAAAACACACACACACACACACACACACACACATATATATATATATATATATATATATATATATAATGTATGTATTATCATAAAATAAGAACACACTGAAGTATTAAGTTGATACTGTTCAAGATTTATTTTATCATGTGTCCTGTGCCATCCCCCAAACCACATGACAGGATGCACACAATTTTGGAGAAATGTGTATATAAGCTTCACATGCTTCAAACACAGACTAGGTTTTTCTACGTTTGGAATACATGTTCAAGGACAAACATGAAGAAATTTGGCATTCCTTTGTTTTTGTTGCTCTCTTTATATGGCACTTTACAGCCTTCAGTTCAAACAGGTATGTTATTAACATAATCACTGGCAATGGCAAAGACAATTGACTAATTACATTGACATAAAAAGGTTTTGGTTGTGTCCTTGTTCAGCAACTCCACATGCTATTTGCATTCTGTTATGTTAGTCATTATTTTATCAAATGTAAAATTACTTTATTCGGTTGGTGGTAAAATGATAAAGTACTTTTAAGATATATTCAAGCATGTACTGTGAGCAAACATTGTAAGTACTCAAAAGCTACTGGCCCAAGGAACTTAACAGATATTATACTTAATATTACTATGTTTCATTGTATGTAATTCACTTGATCCCAGATAAAAGACATACAGTACAGTAATAAATATAAACTGGGTCAACAACCTTTTGGTCATGAAGTGCCTTTTTCTGGTTTATTACTGTGCCACTTTGTAAGTAAATAAATTTACTTGCTGTATTTATACATAATAATTTTTAAAGGTTTATATGTTCAAACCTGATAATCTATGTTAGCATAACATGACTAATCACAAACTGCCTTAGTGAGAAAAAATATATTTCCAAGTAATTGAATTACCTTTATTTTATGCTTAGTATATTGCACATAAATCTTCATATTAATATGCTGAATAAAATGCCATGCAATGCCATGAGATAACTGGTATACTTCTAAAGTCTAAATTGGAAGCACTCATTTGTACCTAATGCACTTTAATTGTGCAGAAACAGTGCTGAAGTCCAATTAAAAACATACTTAGTATATTTGATTTGATTTGAAGTGTAACTATTGCAAGTATACTTTAGGTACACTTTACATATTTTGCATTTAAAGGGCAATATTACACAATCCTCATTTAAGGTTTTAGGCTTATTAATAAGAAATATGCATTGTGAACAAGTAATACTCCAAATAAGTTTTAACTTGAGTTATCTGTTAGTAAATATTTTAATAGATTTGAACTATACTTAGTGTGAAATAAATATATTTTAAATATATATGTATGCATGCATGCACAACATTGTTACTAAACTGTGGAGCTTTGACGTTTGTTGCTGATTTGAATGGCGATGCTTCCTGTTTTAAGTGTCAGTTTATGGCCTTTCATTTTTAACAAGAAATGTGCACACTGATTTTCTGATGTTCATTTAGGTGTCCATGTATTATTTCCTTGTGTACGTTTTGAATCATCGTAGGGACACAATGTAAGGTTCAAATAAACCATCTGTATTCTGTTTAAATTGAATACCATTAATTTTTGAACTTTCTACCGTGAAATTACTGGTTGATCTCCATACAGTTTACACATGCTTTAGTCTGTGAACTGGATCTCTCTCAGGGCGTGCAATGTCTGTGAATGTTTGGCAAAACTCCTCCAGAATAAATAACTTTTTTGTCCAGTTGATTGCTTATCACTTATAATTCGGGAAAGAATCCAGCATCATTACCAAAACTTTGTTGCATGTGTCTGTAAAAAAATTATTATAGCCTAGAAAGCACAGGCCTCCATCAAGAGGGTAGTGCCTAGAGTTTGGCCCGGCTGATTCTCACGTTATCCTGAGACCACGCCCAGGGACATGCACAAGGTTCCTACTACACCTTTCCAAGATCAGGTAGTGAACCTGCAAGCTCTGCCCCAGGAGGAGGCAGACCCGAAGTTGCTGTGTCCAGTACGTGCTTTGCACCTCTACGTTGATTACACTCAGCGCTTCAGACGCTCTCAGAAGCTCTTCATCTGCTATTGAGGTCAGCAGAAAGGGTATGCTGCCTCCAAACAGAGGTTGGCCCATTGGTTGGTTGATGCCATCTCACTGTCTTATTTATACCAGGGAGAGCCGTGCCCCTTAGGTCTGAGAGCCCACTCCACAAGGAATGTTGCCTCCACCTATGCGTTGGCTCATGGCGCCTCTATAGCAGATATCTTTAAGGATGCAGGCTCGGCGACACCCAACGCCTTCGCCAGGTTCTACGACCTTCGTGAAGAGGCTGTGTCCTCCTGTGTCTTAAATTAGACAAGCAGGTAGTGGGAGGCTGGCTGGTGTCAGCTTGCTGCGCCATTCCCACAGGATCCGCGTGCTTTGTCAGTGGTTTCCCCATGCCAAGGGGGACCGAGTCCTCCTCCCCTGCAGTCGGACCTAGATCGGAGTAGCTCCGACTGTGCTCCTACTGGGTCTCCTTCGCCAAGTAGGTTGTGGCTACAAAAACTTTTTATTCCACAGTCAGCCAGAAGGCTGTGTTTCACTTATATCCATATCTTATCGATATAGCGTATTCCTTGAAATTCCACATGTAAGAACTGTGTATATGCTTCATGTCTTGGCCCCCCCAACCCATGCTTCAGTAAAAAAAGGCTGGAATGTATGTAACGTCTCCGTTCCCTCCTTCAGGGAACGTGGGTTATCCTCATAAACTTATTATTTGTGTTCATTTTATTTTGTAGCATTGCAATTTACAAAATGTTTTATTCATTTTGTTCTGAATAAGTCACACTGTATTCTGAAAAAAAGTGACAAGTGTTTGTATTGCTTTTTCCCTGATTATTTACATAAATGAATACAAAAATAAGCAATGTTGAACCAAATAGGTTGATGAAATGTTTGTGGAATGTATTGTATTTTATAACATCTGATATCATTTTCTATATGTGCAGACACCAACTCCTTCCTAATCTACAATGAGGATCACAACAAATGTGTGAATGTTGTGAGTGCTTCTGTAGTACAGACAGCACCATGTGATGTATCTTCTGATGCTCAGCGTTTTCGATGGATTTCTTCTTCACGAATTATCAGCCTCTCTTTTAAACTGTGCTTGGGAGCCCAGAACATCAAAGACTGGGTCAAAATTCTCCTTGTACCCTGCAATGAACTCAGTCCTCTACAAATTTGGGAATGTAAGAATGAGACATTATTTGGCTTGAAGGGACAGTCACTGCATCTGAATTATGGAAATCGAAATGAGCCAAATATGATGTTGTATAAGGGAGCAGGTGTTTGGAGTCACTGGCAGATTTATGGGACCAAAGAAGACTTGTGCTCTCGTGGATATCAAGGTATGAACAAAAGTTAATCTTATAGATAGGGAATCAGAAAATCTTTTAAGAACTTATAATAATTAAATTAAAAATATATGTTTAATTTATTTAAAAGTTCTGTCATGAATTTTAACATATGTGGCTAGAAAAGTGTCTAATTGTCTAATTGTATTTCTTAATATTCTGTAGCATTATATACAATAGGTGGAAATTCATTTGGGAAACCATGCCAGTTCCCATTTAAATTTGCTGACAAGTGGTATGCTGAATGCATTGTGGAGGGCAGAGCAGATGGTCAGTTATGGTGTTCCACAGAGCCTGACTATGACACAGACCAAAAGTGGGGCTTCTGCCCAAATAAAAGTAAGACAACACAGCACTATTGATTACTACTATATATATATATATATATATATATATATACATATACATATTACATTATAAACAATGCACTATAGTGTAACACTTAATACCAAATACTAATGCCTAAAAATGTATTATTAATACCAAATATATAAATATATATATATATATTTTTTTTTTTCTGCCCATAAAAAACTAAATGCTAAGATTCACTTAATCTTTTAATTGCTATGAAAGTAAATCAGTTGCAAAACTCCAGAGCTTGCTCATTCTAATGTGAGAACTTGTCATATAAATACTTGTATTTCGCTGTTCAACCACAAGTCAGCACTCAGAACCTCTCAGATCTGGTAGTACATAACTTTAAATCCTGGCACTTTGACTTTTGCTACACCTTTTGTGATATTCCTGTTGCAAAACTCACTTGTGCGCTTTTAAATGCAGAAGTGAGAGAGAGCAGAGCTGGGGGCAGGGTTAAGGTAAGAATGAAGACATTTTATTGGTTGATGTCTTACCAATGAACAACGCCAACCAGTGGCGGTTCAACATTGAATTGCTCCCTGGGCGAGACCCCCTCTCAGCGCCCCCCTTCCTTTTAAAATTAAAAGTCAGAAAAGCATTTATTTTGGATGAAAAAAATGAAAGAAGTAATACAATTTTGCATAGTGTTAGGGAGGGCTTTGTTTTCCCAGTAAAGGTGTCAACAATGGCATCTACTTAATAATCTGAATTAAAATTAATATTTATACTCAATAGGTTGTATTCTGTTTTATAATATATTCAATACCGAGGTGCAGATACTTTTCACTTGCAATAAGTGATATAAATACAAAATGCTATGTGCACTTGGTGTAAATAGACGCTGCCAAAAAATAATGATCCCAAAACTTATTATCCATATGGAATTGTCAGATATGAAAATTATGTAGCAAAAATTTATTGATATTTGACGCCATGAAGGCAGCTAGTGTATGCCATTATGTTTTTTAAAAGACCGGCTTAAATGTGTTATATGAAGAAATAATGTCAAAAACGGATTCATTCTAAATTGATTCTCAATTATAGAAATTACTAGACTATTCATTATGTTTCATGTTTTATACCTAATTTTATATTGTACTGCAAATATGTATTGGTGCTGCAGTGTTTTTCATGCATGACTAATTCTTCATTAAAAAAAAGAAAAGAAAACAAAAAAAAAACCCGCCGGCACACTATTCCTAAAGAGGGTGGAGCAAGCACTAGCGCCATTCTCACGAGAGCGCATTTTTGTATGCACATAGTGTTCTGTGCTCTCGCTGTGCAGAAATGCTCCCTCATGAGAATGGTTTTCCATGCACGGATACTGATGCACGTCTTGTTTTTTATGTGCGCTAGATTTGAAGCTATTAAAACGCCATAGTGACAGGTATGATAATAGAAAACTGCGTAGGACGGCAGATGATATATAATTTTTTTCCCCAAGAGTTTGTGCCGCCCCAGGCGGCTGCCCCGTTCGCCCATGCCTTAAACCTCCACTGTGTATTGCAGTATATCACTGACTGCTGTACCAGAGTCAGGGGGTGTAGCACCAAATTCGGGGCCCTATGCACAAGCAGTGGCCACGGGCCCCCATGAGCTTGAGGAAATGGCTACCTAAAACACCATTTAATACATAAATCAACTGATGCATTTACCCAAAATATTAGCATTTACATTAGTTAACAAGATTTATTGTGATCTTATAATTATATTTAAAGGAAAATAGAATGTCACTCCTAAAGGACCCTCCCCCAATTGGGGCCCTGGTAATTTTGTCCCACTGTTCACCCAACTACGATGCCCCTGACCAGAGTTGCAACATAACTGTTTTTTTTATTGGGTTAAATTCCTTATCAGTCCTTATTATTCATTTTCAATGATGTAACTTTTTAAATACAACATAAAAAAATAAAAATAAAATTGTGTAATTGTGTTTTATAATGTCTAAATGTACATTAAAAGGCAAAAAAATGGCAGTGCTTTGTTTTTTTGTTTAACTCGAGGAGAGATAAATACATTTATTTATTAAACAGCCATAAAGGGCATCTAGTGCTTAAACCGTAGCATTACATATGGTTATTATCTTTCTGGCCACCAAATGTCTCTAATTTTCCTCTTTGCACTGGAATTTAAGAACATTTTCTCTATTTTAACCGTAAATACTACAATAATTGTAATATGAATAATAAGCATATGTTGAATAATAAGAAAATTATGTATTTTTATATTATATAATTTGCAAGCTCTCGAGTTTTGCAACTGATTTACTTTCATTGTAACGGCAAGTAATCATTAAACATTTAAGTAATAATAAAGTGTAATTTTTGGGGGGTTCCCATAATGTTTGATAACATTATTAAATAATTATACTGTGCAAAGTGTTTGTTCCTATTGATTTAGGAAACTAACTTCTACCACTCTATATTACCTACTGTGTGCAATAGTCAGCTCAGGTTGGGACAGTGATCCAGTGACTGGTGTGTTATATCAAAGGAACGTTCAGTCTGCACTGACTTGGCATCAGGCACGAACAAGCTGCCAGCAACAAAATGCTGATCTTCTCAGCATTTCAGAGTTGCATGAGCAGACTTATATATCAGGTAAACTCAAGTACTTCCCTTAAATAAATACTTATATATCGCATGCTCAAATTTTTTCAGTCAACAATCTTTCTGAAAATAGCCAAAAAATACCAAGAATATGGTATAAATAAAGTGGCATTTCAGTATATCAGACACTTTATACTTCAGGCTTGACAAATGCCTTTGACTCTACACTATGGATTGGGCTTAACAGTCTTGACTTTGAGAGTGGCTGGCAGTGGAGTAATGGAAATCCATTCAGATATCTAAACTGGGCTCCTGGTAAATAAAATCCACGTGCATTCAACTGTACACAACTTTATACATACACCCATCCAGGTTTAGTTGTGGAACTGATTGAATGCATGCTTTACCTTCAGGTCACCCTTCTTTGCAACCAGGCCTGAACTGTGTTGCATTAAATGCTGGTAAAGCATCAAAATGGGAGAGTATAGCCTGCGGTAAAAAATTTGGCTACATTTGTCGCAAAGGCAATTCTACAGATGACACACCTCCACCAGGTAGGCTTCCCACACACTACAATTATCCTTATATTAATAGAAAAATAAAAATTAAACAAATTAATGGATAAATATAGCAAGTCAGTTAACCTCACATTTGTTTTGTGTAGGTGTCTTAAAGAAATAGTTCTTTGCTTAACCCATAGACAGGTTCCATCTATGTTTGACAACCAGATTTTCTTGAAAAGTGTGCTTGTGTTTTCTTTACAATAAATGGCTTTTAATAAATGTAATTGTATTTGTAGTTCACTGTGTATCACTACACACTATACTAAATATATAAATTTATACATCATGTACAAGGATATGTGTTCCTTTCTTTTGCAGGTAAAGATCAGCCTAACTTCTGTCCTGTTGCATGGGTTCCATATGCTGGTCATTGCTATTATCTGCATCGGACCAAGATGATGTGGAGTGATGCATTAGCAGCATGTCACAAGGAAGGAGCAGACTTGGCCAGTATACACAACATAGAGGAGCACAGTTTCATTATATCACAAAGCGGGTATTGTAAGTATGTGCAATATTAGTGCCCATTATACACAAAAACATGTTGGGTTTTTCCATGTTTGTATATTTTAACAATTACCTCTAACCCTAACTTTAAACATAACACTCTAAGGAAAAACTAAACAAACAAGCAAACCATTAATACCAATATAAGTGTCTGTTTTCCAGTGGATACTGATGAACTATGGATTGGACTTAATGATCAGAGGATTCAGAGCCTGTTTGAGTGGTCAGACAGAACACATGTCACCTTCACCAAGTGGCTTGCTGAAGAACCTTCACACATCATAAATCGTATGGAGGATTGTGTTCTCATCAAAGGAAAGGTGGGTCCTTTTCAAATACAGAGACATAATGAAAATACTAATAAGAAGCACTCACAACCCATCCAAATACAGAAAAGTGCTGCACAGTCCATATCTGACATATTTAAGGGAATTGCAAAGTGACAAAGAACATGCCTATCAATATTTGCTTTGAAAAGTGAGTTTGTTGTTTATTTTTACATTCTGATGATTCAGTTTTTAAATAGTATTTGCCTAAATAAGGTAATTGTGTCTTACACAATTACTGTGAAACGTTATGAAAGCTGAGAAACTTAATTTTACAACTGACCTACAAATTTTTTTTTAAAATGGTTTTACAAACAAGCAAGCAAACAATAAATAAATAAATAAAATTATTAATATAGTTAAACCATGGTAACCACAAATTAACTTTTTTTTCTGTGGTTTTACAAATGGTAATCAATACAATAAATAATAAAACAAAAGCTACATACAATCACAGTTTTTTTTTTTGGTTGGTGTCCTTCCATTATGATCTGTTCTACTTGCAGTGCGTTTCTGAATTTGGTTGTGTTGTGAGTGTTTGCAGCACATGTTGTCAAACTGAGTTAAATAATTTTTCTTTAGTCTGCATTCGTTTTCTTAAGTTGCAGTGCATTGAGCTCTCATGGCCACTGTATATAAGTTGGAAAAGATGTTTGACAGTCAGACCATTTGTTTTTGGTATGCTCAGCTTTTTTGGCTTTTTTGACAAGATTCAAGATCAGTCAGTGCAAGTTTTTTTCAGTTGAAAGAGCTCAGATTTACATTTTAGACTTGGACTAGGCTTAAGTCTTGTCTGTGAAACCAGGGATTTGAGTCTCAATCAGGCTTAAATTGATAAGTGATATTGACAGCTCCATTGTTTACAGTACAGCCAGAGAATATGCACTAAGCTGAGGGGCATGGAATTTCTGCATGCACACTGGGGGTTCATGACACACTAGGCTAACCAATCTGAGCCCTTTGCATGTTTATGAGAAGAGGGGAGAGCACAATATGGAATAAAGGTTAATTAAGTGAAAATAGTGCATAATAAAAATAATAAGCATTGACACTTTATACTCCATTCCATCAACAATAAAGCTTAGAAAAAAAAGATTCGATGGGCAGATATTAATTGAAAAAAAACAACAAACTTTAAAAAGCTTAAAGGAATAGTTCACCCAAAAATGAAAACACCATAAACTACCCAAGCCATCCTAGGTGTATATGACTTTCTTCTATCAGAAAAAACAGTTTTTAAAAAATGTATCTTGGCTCTCTCAAGCTTGGTAATGCTGGTGGAAAGCAGACATTATTTTGAAATTTCATAAATCAGATATATCCGCAAGTACTGCAAAGTAAAACTACTTCAAACAAAGTTCTTTTTAGTTTTTCGTCTGAGGGCAAAAAGAAGTTTGAAATGGTATACTAATAGTAATGGTATACTGTTTCCAAACATTCTGACGAATAATGTAAGAATAATGCAGAATAATGTAAACAAGATGACACAATGCTCACACGTAGCCTATAAATTTCATTAAAGAGCGGGAAATATGTTTTTTTTTTGTTAAATAACATATTTGCAGTTTGTAATGTAGCTGTCCTTCAATGTAAACAGTCTGCAAAGTTATTCATCCAAAAAGTGCATGATTAAGAAAGATAGCAAGTGTGTTTTGTTTTCATTGCCCAAGGATGCTGATGTAAAGAATAAGGTAATATCGATGCCATTCATTATTATTTTTTTTTATCTTTGGATGCAAAAATTAATTATAGAAACTGATTTTTCCTTTCCTACATGGAATAATGTTAGATAAGGAAAGACCAATCAAAAAAGACTTGGTCTACTGACCAATCAGAGCAGAGCTGGCTTATGGAAGGGAGGGGTTTACAGACCTTACAATCCGAACGGAACCGTATCGGAATCATTGCAAAACAACTCTTATTTTGAGAAAATTACAATGTTTTGTGACCTTAGATGCATTTAAAACTGTTGTAGGGGACTCCAACACAATATCAGGATACTTTAAAAAATGTCTGGGCTGCGAACGCACATATGGGAACTCCCATGGAACAGGCTGCATTACGTGGAGACCCCCCCGCTGACAGGTGAGCTATTTTCCAATTTTGTCAGCAGAGGAGTCTGCACGTAACCTTCCCCAACACCCTGGGGGCTGAAATTGGGGCCCCACAGGGCTGCCTGTTGTACTGAAGCAGAGGGTTGGGGGAGTGGAGCACATAGTTTCTGCATGTGGAAAAAATAATTAAATATAAGATTATGGATATAATTGAAGGGAAACACAGCCTTCTGGGTGAATGTGGAACATTGAGATTTGTAGCCACAACCTACTGGTCAACCTACTGGTCAGGACACAACAACTCTAAGGCTGGGTCTGCCTCCTTCCGGGGCAGAGCTTGCAGTTCTTAGGATAAAGTGAGAATCAGCCGGGCCGAACTCTAGGCACTCTTCATCGACAGAGAAGGCTTGTAGGTCCCCCACAATCTTGATGGAGGCCAGCGCAGTCATGAGAGCTGTTTTCAGCATTAGATACTTAAGATCTACTGACTGGAGGGGCTCGAATGACACAACTGTGATCGTGCACCTCTGTGGGTCCTCTCCACAAGAGGAACACCAGTCGATGAACAGACCCCACCTCAGAGCGTGAGCTTGCCTCGTAGAGGGAGCTCTTGCCTGAGAGATAGACTCTTTAACAGTTCTTGAAAGGCGAGGTCTGCCGCATCCCGTCCAGGAACCAGACGTGCAGGTTCCAAAGATCGGGCCGCGGGTGCCACATCGTGCCCATCCCCTAAGAAAGAAGGTCCTTCCTCAAGGGGATCTTCCAGGGAGGGGCTGCTGCGAGGGACATAAGGTCGGCAAACCAGGTCCGGGAGGGCCAGCATGGTGCTACCAGCAGGATTTGATCTTGCACAGTGTCTGTGCAAGAAGGCTCAATGGGGGAAAGGAATACTTGAGCCCAGGAGGCCAGCTGTGTGCCAGTGCATCCCTGCCAAATGAAATTGACTCGTGGAGGGAATAGTACAGCCAGCAATGAGCAGACAGCGTGACCGCGGCTGCCATATGTCCCAGGAGCCTCTGGAAAGTTTTGAGAGGAACCACTGTTTTGCGCCTGAATGTAACTAGGCATTTCAGCATAGCCTATGCATGCTCGCTGGTGAAGCAGGCAGTCATTTCGAGTCCAGCTCCATACCGAGATAAGAGATCCTCTGCACTGGGGAGAGTTTGCTCTCCTCTCGGTTGACCTGAAGACCCAAATGGCTGAGGTGCCTTAGCACCAGGTCCCTGTGCATGCACAACAAGATCCCTCGAGTGAGCTATTATCAGCCAGTCATTGAGATAGTTGAGGATGCCCATCTGCCATAGAAGGGAGCGGGCACCCTCTGCGACCTTGATGCAGACACGTGAGGCAGCGATCATGTCCATCTAAAGAAGTGAGGAAACTTCTGCACCCAGAAACGCACAGTCGGATCGACATTCCAGAGAACATTTTCACCAACTGTGGAAAATTTGCTCTTTCTCCTGGTTTGCCCAGGGAAGATCTTACGCAGCAACTCCGTGCACTCAGAGGTCATTGTTCATTGGAATGCAAGATAGCTGGCACAGCCGCCCTTTAAAAAGGCCACCAGCCTGCAGGATCCACTGACAGCCGCCCAGTAAATGCTGTCAGACGAGTGAGCAGAAGATCACAGGAACTCTTTTCAATCAGAGTGCTCCACTTCAGCTTCTCCAAATCGTAAGAGGGTCTCCAGCTAAGAACGGCGTAGGCTCTGAAGCGAAAAGCTGCATGTGCACTGCGCTCGTGCCCTCTTATACTTATGTAGTGATGAGGTGCACCTGAGCTCAATCAAGTGCACGCCGATATTCATTGGCCTTTTGTTTGAAGCAAGGCCATTGGTTTCTCTGGCGAGTTCCCATATGTCACGTCGAAGTGATTCGACTGAAAGGGTAACCATATTAACCTGCTGTTTAAAAACAATGGCTTATTTATTGTGTACCTTTTTAATTTGCATTTAAAGAAGAACAATGACGACAGCAGCAGCTTGGTGTAATATTTATTTGCTTATTGCTTTTCTTTTCACTCTTTTCAAGGCTTTGGAAAACTTGGATCCAGTGTTTCTCTAGGTTGCTTTTAACTCTGGGTCATTCACACAAACTTTATTGTAATTTCTTTGTAGTAACTTTGAGATGTTGCTCCCTTGCCTGACCTCGGTTGAATAATAAACGAACTGGGGAAAAAAAATCCCACATTAAAGAAGGTAGAGTTTCGGAACACACCCACGGATTGCATAACTGCCTTGGACCAATGGTAGCTCAAAGGTGTTTAGGAGCTAAAACAGCCAAATTGGTCAGCCAATTCTAACTGCCAAAACAAACTCAAAACTAACTTTGTTTCAGTCTGATTTTGTTTAAATCAATTTTGTTTGAAGTATAGGGGCCTTAACCTATACTTTGTTATACTCTTGGTATAACAAATAAAATATCTTGGTAATTCCAATAAAATTCAGTCTGTAGCAGCATGCACATAGCTGCAAATTACCTATGAACACCATCTTGTACATAAGCACTACAAAACGATTACAAAAATATTTCAGGGCTATGAAAGGTTTCAAATACAAAATAAACAATCAAAATAACTGGTGTGCCACTCGTCACTAATATGCAGCACAAGAAGAACTCTGTTGGGTATGGAATAGCTGTAATTATTTTTTTTTTTGCCTCTGTTATAGGAAGGCAGATGGGCAGACCATATGTGTGAAAGTGAGCATGGCTACATCTGCAAAAAGAAATCATCTAGAAAGCCTGATGGCATCCCAGAGGTTGTCAGTCCTGGATGCCTAGCTGTGAGTCTACTGTAAATTATACTCCATGTTTTAATTTTTAACAAGCAAAAGAGAATACATACTGTGCAATGCTGTATACAGGAAATGGTTTTAAATCTGTTATTTCTATCTTTTGCTGAAATATCAGTTTGCATTTCCAAACATGAATTTTGTCATTAATTGTAATAATGCAGTGAGACTATTGTCTGCACAAAGATTCGGATAACAGCCAGTGCTCCACACAGAGATCTGATCTGATCATCGTCCAGTCTGTCTGGAATGACATGAAGTAACAGAACAAACTGAGAGAGACTAAATCTAAAAGAACTGTGACAACGTCTCCAAGATGAAGAAAAAAACCTGCCTGGAAAGCTACCTGAAAAACTATGGGCAAGTGTAACTCGGAACAGAAGCTGTTTTACCAAAACTGTAATACCAAATATAAGTTAATTGATATATTAAATCTATTTATGGCATTATTTTTGAAAGCATCCTCGTTTTACAGCATTTTTACACAAGTATCACAAATTTTGAACAGTATTGTAGCTTTGCAGGTGAATTTTTGAAGCATCTTGGAGACATTGCCACAGTTCTGCTGAATTTAGTCTGTCTCAGTTTTTTTCTGTTACTTTATGTCATTCCAGACAGACTGGATGATGATCAGATCAAATCTCTGTGTGGAGTACTGGCTGTTGTTTTAATCTTTGTGTAGACAATAATCTCGCTGCATTATTACAATTAATTACAAAAATAATGAAACGCTACTGCAAAATATATGACTTAAAACCATTTTTGTTGGTGAAAATACTAGTGCCCTAAGACTTTTGCACAGTACTGTGTATATATATATATATGTATATATATATATACACTCAACAAAAATATAAACGCAACACTTTTGTTTCTGCTCCGATTTTTCATGAGATGGACTTAAAGATCTAAACTTCATTCCAGATACACAATATTACCATTTC
>JAUYWG010000040.1:23112892-23125937 GCA_034779775.1 Enteromius afrohamiltoni
TTTGCACTATTGTAGACTTAACATGTAAGCTTAAAATTACATGATTTTAATAATAATAGGTTTTGATCTAAAGTGGGACGATCTGAGGCATGAAACTCCAGGGCTGAAAATGAGTCCCACTCCGGCCCTGTGTATGATAATAGTGCATTATGAATGCTACCAGTCTAAGAATGTTTAGACCATATTATTAATTTATTCACAAATCTATTTCATAAATATATATCTGTAGATGTTTATAAATATATATGTGTGTGTGTGTGTGTGCACATATACTGATATTAGCATGCTCAAAGTTGTTTTTTAGTATCAGGTATTATGTAGAGGTTTCACTTGTTGAACAGAATCTGTTTTCAGGATTGACTCAAAGTCTCTGTGATTAGATCAGTTTGCTCAGTAATTTATCTTTGACCTTCATTATGTATATTATAATTATACTGTGTTTTAAATAAAATACAAATCATTTTAAAAAACAGTTTTTTTCCCTCATCTCCTCACATTATTTCTTACCTGCCTCAGTGACACTCACTAATGGGCCATTAGGGGAGGGGTCTTTGTCCCTTTAGGTGTTAATCACTGAATATTAATGACCATTGTCACTCTCTCGCATTTCAGCCTCAAAACATGTCTTTTAAAATTTAAAACACTATATCCTTTTCTCTGAAAAAGTAAGTGGAATGATTTTCACATCATTCTGAAGTATATATTCTAGCCTAATAGACTGGTTACTCAAAAGTACTGTGTAGGACTATTACGTGTGTATCATGGTCTTATTTCAGCTAGTTTTATTTTCACAAAACCTACTAACCACGCATAATATTTTTTTCCTGAAAAATGCAAACATGTAAACTCATTTTGGTGACATATTATTGTAGAGCAGTTTGTGCAGATTACAAGAAAAATACAGGTTGGTCAATAATATGTTCTATGTAGCTGAAAAAAGCACAAATATCAGAGCATGTCCAAACATCTCATGGGCCCCAAAATGACCTCAGACCCCAGAGGGTTAATGAGTTTACCCGTCCCAGTGTTCCTCACCTGTCCATAGTTTCCCTTGTGTATTTAAGCCCTGTGTGTTCTGTCCAGTATTGCCGATCATCAAGGTTAAATGGATGTCTGTAGTTCTCTGAGTTTACCTCAGTTAAATTAAAGTGAATGTTAAAATGTCTATGCCCTGTCTACTCCTCATGCCTCTGCAGAATCCTGACAGTGGAGTGGAAGAAATTAAAATAGCCTATTTCTACAGTGTTTATTATATATTTTTTTCCTCTAAAATATGCATAGTCTAAAAGTTGTGTGTTTTAACCATGCAACAAACCTTTTAAAATAATTAGATAAATTAAATTAAAATATATAATATGTATATATATTGTGTGTGTGTATGTATGTGTGTGTGTTTGTATTGATGATTTAAAATATCAACATTGGCTTCCAGAAATCATATACCCTGCCTTTAAGCAGTTAAAATGAATGTGCAATCCTGAAAAAACGACTAATATAAAATATACGGTGCAACGTGAGCAATCTTAATGTCATAATCGACACTGTGTATTCGTTTTCAATTTGTTGGAAACAGACTTAATAAATTAAATAAATAAAAAAATTGGCTGGGGGAAGGCTAAGCCTACCCAAGACTTACACACGCTCCGCCTATGGGTAAGGGTACATGAATCACTATGAATTCATGCATACATTAACTCATGAATTATGACTTACTTCATGCATTAATATCTCATGAATTATCAGGAACTAACATGAGTTCAAAATATTTCATTCATGACTTCATGGATGAACTACACATTAATTAAGACATCAACTAAGATTGGTACATCATCATGATTTATGATTTATTATGCATGATTATGATGCTCTCTCTCTCTCTCTCGCTCTTGATTTCAGCATTCCTTACTACATTAATGCTTGGTTCAGATGATGATCTATGGATTGGATTTAATGATGTCAATTGGGAGATGAGATTTTTATGGACTGATGGTAAAGGTGTATCCTTCATAAACTGGGCCAAGGGTCACCCTTTATTACAATCAGATGGGTCTTTAAGGATGTATGACTACTTTGAATCAGAGGTAAGTATTCACTCCATTGCTGATAGATGCTATTTAGTGTGCTATTCAATTATAAAATATTTACTGTTCACACCTACATTAACTGTACTCGCAAGTGCATCTAACTTTATTTTGTGTGATAGCTAAATATATTTTTATATATTTTTATCATTTTGCTGGCCTCAGGTGTAAATCACTGCATTAAAAGGATAGTTCAGCCGAAAATGTAAATTAATTAATTACTTACATTAATTACTCACCGTTACATCATCCCAAACCCATAAGACCTTTGTTCATCTTCCGAATACAAATTAAGATGTTTTGTATGTAATCTGAGATCTTTCTTATCCTCCCATAGACAGTAAAGACCCATACACGTTTAAGGCTCAGAAAGGTACCAAAAATATCGTCAAAGTAGACATCAGTGGTTCAATCAAAATGTTTTGAAACAACGTGAATCCTTTTACATAAAAAAAAAATAATAAATACAAATAATAACGACTAATAATAAGTTCCTCCCTGCCACATTCCCTGTGCCCCCTAATCAGGGGAATGTGCCAGGGAGGAACTGATACCATGAGCACAAGCTCTGAGAACCAGTTTCAGTTGGGCCAGTAAAATGCCACAAGCAGGAGCTGCTCTCTAACTTCCCTGACTTTGCAGTGTTTGTGCAGGGAGGCTTACTGAGGGAAATGCAAAAATATGCCCCTGCGCCAACTGAGGCCATCCCAATAATGAAAAACTGAAAAAAAAAAGATTGAATAGTAGATTAATTGAACATTTTAACTTGATTACGAATAATTAAAATGATTATTTTATTTATTTATTTGCCATTATAGTTCACTGACAAGTTTTTTTACAGTCAATATGCTCACATGTTACAAATGAGAGATTTTTGAATGAAGGGTGCATTAAATATCAATGTTGATCAACTGAAATTAAAGCACACATTGCCTAAAATGAACAGTCACTTTGTTCTTCTAAAATAAATAACTTGCACTTTAGAAAACAAAATAAATTATTTTCAATGTTTTTCTTATTAAAAACATAAGATAACATAAAAAAAGACATAAGATAAGCAGTATCTCTTCTAAATAAAATAACTCTAGTATATCCTGTAAATAATATTTTAAGCAGTGTATTTCTTGCATCTTCTGTTAACAAATATTTTAAAGTGCAATGTATCAATCTAAACAACAGATTGTTGTAATGAAAATAGAAGTCTCTTAAACACGTGAGGTGATCTTAGTGATCTTTTCATGTAACTATATGAACATGAATTTACTCTAAGTTCTTACTAAGAAACACAAGCATTTTAACCTTCTCAGGTTATGTCTTGTACATGTCTGGCAGCGCAGTTTTAGAAAAATGTGATTGCGATGGCACAGTGTATCTTCTGTCAAGAGTTTTAATGAGGTGTTTAAACCCGCTTCGCTCCACTGTAGCCAAAGGAGTGAACTCCTTTGTGATGTAATAACAAATAGTGTCAGTTATTTCTTTCCTTCTTAAACTTTTCTCTTACCGTGTGACATTTGTGAACACTTATGTAACCGACATCTGCTTTACGGAGTCACTTGTTGCTGGGTGCTTGTCAGTCTCTTTTTGGTTTTTGAGCCATGCACTGTTCATATTTAGTAACGTGATTGTGCTCTAAGTGTTGGAACAAACTGGTGGTGTAACCTTTGGGCGTCGAAACAATTTTTCTACAGTGTCTACATCTGAAGCCAAAAAGTGTCTAAATGATGAAGACTGTATTTTTCTTTGGTACAAGCTGCTATCTTTGCTCAGCTGTCTCTGTGATTAAGTTCTGCATGCTCAACATGTCGGCAGACTAATGCAACATAACGCAGTGGGGTCACGTGACTCCACACGCAGTAGTGTTTCTAAAAGTAAAGTAACTTACTTTTTGATTAATCGCCCAGCCCTATTGTATGGGATGTGTTCCTTAATGTTAAGAAGAATTTCTGAGCTCAGCGCCATGGCTGCCATTTGCAGTGCCATCTTAGAGTATTAGCTGATACTGACTCAAAGAGTTTGTTATCTGTTGGGGCTAAAGACACAGTAATTATCATGATAATTAATTCAAATGGTAAACATCATATATTATGACATCATATATATTAACATTTTATTGATAACACTTTTGCGATTTTGCACATCGCTTGGTATGTTCCTGCACACACAGGAACATTGTATCTTCCCCCTTTTTTACATGTTACTACTGTCAGTGGGAAATCCTGATTAGGGATGGGAGCCATGGACCACTGTTTACATACCCCTTAGAGCGCAACATTGCCTTGAGGCAACGAAAATAAAAACTGAAACATTTCTAAACATGAAAAATAAAAATCATAAAACCTGATAAAAGTCTTCTCAACACATTTATTTATTTATTTATTTTTTATGTACAGTTCATGTCATTTTAAATAACATCACTAAATCAAATAAACTCTTATTATCAAATATCTCTTCTCACACCATGTGCTCCTGTGACCATGTGTCAGAACAGGACCTCCCACCTTCAAATGGTGTTTGATAAGGACTTCCACACCTTATTGGACTGTTCCTTAATACTTTTCAAACATTTTGAAAAACATGTACTGAACATAGAGCATAAGAAAAACTTTCCGTTGCCTAAGGGCAACTCTATACAGTCAGTGGAGGACAGTAACAAAGTCATTACTTCACTTAAGTACATTTTTCAAGTATCAGTAGTTTTATTTTCAGCAACTTTTACTGTTACTTCACTACATTCCTAAGCAAAGGATCGTACTTCTTACTTCACTACATTTCATAAAACATATCGTTACTCATATATGACGTGATCCAAGCGAGACGCAGATGAGCGATTCATAAACAAACAGATTCTTTTCAATGAGCCTGTTCAATCGGTTCGCAAATCTCACCAAACGATTAAATCTTGAACTGGAAAGATCCGATTGCAGCTGTTCTCAATTCGACAATTTCTGGTGCTAAGTTATAGTCAGTTTTAGATAATGTCCAAACATTGTTGATATATTACATCTGAGGGGAAAAAGAAAGGATTAGATATTCAGGTAACTACAGTAATTATCAAAGTGGGTAGTAATGGCCTCTGGGGGCATTTGGCCAAGAATGTTTACAACACAGACAAAAAGATATAAAAAGAAAGTATAATATTTTCCTTCAAATGTTTATCCTAACTTATTCTCATGTCATATATAACATTCTATGACGTTCTGCAAAACAATAGCCTACTGTAACGAATGAGATCCACGGTTTGCGGATCCACTAGCAAACATTTTGTTTTTTACTGTTGAAAATTACACTGCCTCTGTTTTCTCTCAGTAACATTGCAGTGTATGCTTCACAGTGAACATTACTACATAATGCTCATCAAAAATCTCAGGTATTTTTAGCAGTAAGATTATAAAAAAAAAAGTGCTATATAAATTAAGTAGACAGTATAAAATGTTAAAATAAATCTATCCATACTTTTTACTTAAGTACATCAAAAACTTTTGTACTTTCACTCGAGTAAAAGTGAAAAAGTAGTACATTTACCTTTACTGGAGTAATATTTTATAGTATGTATCTGTACTATTACTCAAGTACTTGATTTGTGTACTTCGTACACCTCTGTACACAGTAGAGCAAGGGTCATAAAACTTGATTCTGGAGGCCTGATTGTCTGCAGAGTTTAGCTCCAACTTGCCTCAACACACCTGCCTGAAAGTAGGACCTTGATTACCTGCTTCAGGTGTGTTTGATTAGTGTTGGATGTAAACTCTGCAGGGACACCGGCCCTCCAGGACCTAACTTAATGACCCCTGCAGTAGTCAACAGACTGGAGCTTTTAAAAAATTTTTATCAGATTATTTAATCTGGATTATCAATTTGAACCCTAGTTTCAAGGTTCTGACTGCTCAAAGGTTCTGTGTGAGTTCATACTTATCTGTCCGTCGGTAGTCATTTCATGATCTCATAGTATTTTTACCTTGTGGAATAACGTCTAGGTTACAAACGTAACCCACGTTCCCCGAGGCTGCTTGCCCGTTGCATACCCCAGCCCGTGGAGGAGGCATCCGCGTGGACTACGACATGCCTCGAAACCTGTCCTAGGGACACTCCCGTCTGTAGGAAAGCAGGGTTGGACCACGGGCTAAATAAGCGGTGACACTCCGGGGAAACGCCAATCCGAAGTGTGCCACAGTGCCATGCCCATCTCGGGACCCGATCGTGTAACCAACGCTGAAGCGGTCTCATATGTGGTGGTGTGACAACGGCTGCAGCTGCCATATGCCCCAGGAGCCTCTGAAAAGTCAAGTCAAGTCACTTTTATTTATATAGCACTTTTAACAATACAGATTGTAGCAAAGCACTGAACATTATCAAATAGAACAACAGAGTAATAGTAAAGTTTTAAAAGGAACCGCTGTTTTGTGCCTGAACGTATCTAGGCAGTTCAGCATGGCCTGCGCACATACTGAGATAAGAGATCCTCTGCACTGGGGTGAGTTTGCTCTTCTCTCGGTTGACCTGAAGACCCAGATGGCTGAGGTGCTGGAGCACTATGTCCCTGTGCATGCAGGTCGATGGCTGCAAACAAATCCTGGCTCTGAATGCATGTCAGTATGCGCTTGAATTTTGAATGGCATCTTGAGAAGAGACGGATTCAGAACAGACCCGTGGGCCGACGGCAGCTGAATGCACAGAAGCTCCTGGCCCTCCTCCAGGAGTGGGGACAGAGATGATCTCGACATCACCCAAAGAGCAGATCTCATCACCTCCGAGCTGCCTGTCTCAGGAGCGCTTCCCGCCCCTCCGGGTGTTCTTGGCCAGCCCCTGAGCAGGCTGGGTCCGCGCCCGCGGCCAGCTCAACGTCGTTGTGCCAGCCTGGCATCGTGTGCTTCAGCTGGGGATGGAGCAGATGGTTTTTTTGGTGGTGCGGGGGGGCGGCAGGAGGAGGAGCACTCGGGGAATGGCTGGGCACCCGCCGAGGCAGGATGAGTGACATCGCCTCCATCCGCTTTTGTACTGCCACGAACTCCTGGGCCAAGTCCCCAACAGTGTCACCGGCCAGCCTGGGAGCGAGCCTTCTCCGTGTCCGGCACCTGCGCCAGGTTTAACCAAAGGTGGCGTTCCTGGACCACCGCAGTGGACATCACCTGGCCATGGGCTTGCGCTGTGACTTTCGTCGCCTGTAGAGCGAGGTCCGTCGCAGTGTGGAGTTCCCACATCGCCCCTTGGTCAGGCCCACGCTCGTGCAGCTCCTTGAAAGCTTTCACCTGTTACACTTGCAGTGTAGCCATGGCGTGCAAGGCAGTAGCAGCCTGTTCGGCAGCGCAGTAAGCTGTGTCCGCCAGAGCAGACGAGAGCTTACAAAGGCCACCAGCCAGCAGGGTCCGGTAACAGCCGCCCAGAAACGCTGTCAGATGAGAGAGCAGATTTTGCGGGAACTCCTCCAAATGATCCTTCCTTCACTTTTCTCCTTACAGATGAAAAAAAGCCCAGGGGATCTCCAGCTCCAAAACAGCAATGGTTCTGAAGCGAAAAGCTGCAGGTGCACTGTGCACGTGCCCTCTTATACTCACACAGTGATAAGGTGCACCTGAGCACAGTCAGTGCACGCCAATGTTCATTGGCCTTTAGTAGAGAGCTCAAAAGCAATAGGTCTCTCAGGCGAGTTCCCATCTGTAATGTCAAAGTGATTCGACTGAAAGGGTAACTGATTAATGCAAAACAAAATTTCGATGTACGTGTGTGACTAACACATGCTACAAAAATCGGGTGGTGTGCATACAGTACATGTATACTACTGGTGTCACATGCACTGTATGCTGTTTTTTAAGTACACATAAAAAGTGAAGTATACTTCCATATTTAAGAGCTTTTAACAGATGATTGCCTAGCCTGGACCAGCTTTTAATGAGCTGATATTATGGCTTATATTAGTTCCAGTCCAGTTTTAAATGAATAATTAATTTTCTCCCTATTGCATCGAAAATATGTGAATGAATCAAAATGCAGTGTAAAATTGTATCTAAATCTGTATCTTTCCCTGGATTTACCTCAAATTTGAGCACTGTTTTAGACAATACATACAGTTTTGCACATGTGATGGTAATTGTAAATAGCCAACTGTGAATGCAAATCGGCTAAGGGTAGATATACTTTTTACTGTACTTTAGGCTATTCATAGCCATGGGAATTTTGCCTGGCCAGTTAAGGAAGTTGCCAAAACCCCTCTAAAACCATCCAACCAGCTTAAGCTGGTTTTAGCTGTTTTTAGGCCATAGCCTATGTATTATTCTTATTTTGTTAATAACAGATAAAATTTATATTTTGGTTAAAAGATGTATAGATTAAACATTATCAATAAATAAGACCTACAGTTGCTGAATGTCATTGACACTTTTTTCTTGTTGAATGTGTAAGCATATTTGTATAACACTGGTGTTGTCCCATGTTAATTAATTGGTATGTGTGTGTGTGTTATTCATTGCATCTAAAAATTACTTCACCTACACTATTAGTTTGCATAATTTAGAATTTATTACTGATCACTTATTATTTGGTAAAATTATTTTCCATTCTTTATTCCTGAATATAATCCCAATGTCCTTTTCCCATATTGTTAAATTAGTGCAGCCATTGCTGAGCATATGATTGGTCATCCTGTAGAACACAGAGGCTTTTTGCTGTGAATGAGCAAATGTTTGGAAGTCCACAATGTGGTTTCCATCTGTGTGCTGAATTTTTGTGGAAACACAATTTATAATTTGAATATACTTCCAGAAGTGATCTTTTCCTTTTAAATTATATTTCTGTACAAGCTCGTAAGACATGAATACACCTTGTTCAATCAAATTTGTCAGCAAGCTCTGAATTATTAAAATGTTTTCAATAAGATACTGGAAAGACTTTCTAACTTAGTGTTATTTATTTTTTACTTTCTTTTAACTTTCTGAAATGTCAAATGTACCTTAAATTATGGAATCACCCATATGAAACAGTCAGCTTTAAAATGCTCTCCTTGTAGATGTCATACTGTAGCTTCAACTCGAATACACCTAAAGTAATAATATTGTCACCTGACCTGAATTCACATGGTTTGCTAAATTAAATTTATTGGTTATTCAAAAACAACAAGGAGCTTGTCGGCGTCTGCCCTAAAATGTAAACTCACAATGCATTGAAAGTGGACAATACCAGCTTTTTTGGCAAAATATATTTAGTGTTCAGATCGCACTATATAATAGAATAATTAACGGTAATCAGCTCTCTTGTTTGTCATTCCAGTTGTATAAATAATTGTTTTCTGAACTGTTCTTTTCAGAAGGCTGACTGTGTTGTCATGGTTAGAAGCCCAGAAAAGATGACAGGGGTGTGGAAAGTTAAAGTCTGCAGAGAAGAAAGAGGTTTCATCTGCAAAAGGAAAACAGGTTGGATCAATGATCAAATCAAATCACAGCAAAATTTGTATCTGAAAAAAAAATTATTTGTAAATGAAAAATAGTGCATTTGAATATGAAATGAACTGTTCACAGCTCAAGCAAATCCCTGCAATTTAAAGTACAAATCAGATTATTGGATTATTGGAATAGTAAAAAAATACATATGTAATAATAATTTTATAATATTTTTCTACCATTTATTTATTTAGCATATTTCACCTAAAGTGTCTAACCTGTATTTAACCTATATGTTATAGACCCTCAGCTTCCTCATTCTGTGACAACAGCATTGCCACAACATTTCTTCACACTGGCAAATGATTCATACAAGGTTCAGATGGAGAAAATGAGCTGGGATGAAGCTAGGAGACAGTGTAAAGCAGATGATGCTGACCTTGCCAGTGTACTTGATTCCATCAGCCAGGCTTACACCATCCTTAGAGTCAGCAAACTTAAGGAGCCTCTGTGGATTGGTCTCAACAGCAACCTGGTACAAAAATCTATTTGAACATTTGGGAAACACTTTAGAATATGAATACGAATATAGAATGTTTTTTTAAAAATAGTCAATATGTTAACTTACATGAACAAACAATGAACAATACATTTATTGCAGTATATATTCATATTGTTAACATTAGTTTATAAAATTACAGCCATTCACTGTTAGTTCATGTTAGATCATAGTGCATTAAGTGCTAACATAGTGCTAATGTTAGCAAACACAACTTTTAATAATGCATTTAGTAATGCTGAAATTTGAATGAGATTTTCATTTTGAAAATTAGAATTTGAAGATTAGTGCTGGAGTTATACATACTTATCCCTGTATAAATTAATCTGAAAATAAAAAATATAAAATATAAAAAAATGAAAAGAATCGTAACAATTAGGTTTGTTTGCTTTAGACAAGTGGTCGGTACCGCTGGGTGGACAATTGGCTTTTAAGCTACAGTAAATGGGCAACAGGAGAGCCCAAAAATAATTTAGCTTGTGTATATATTGACACGGATGGTGACTGGAAAACTACTGAATGCAGCAACAAGTATTATTCCCTTTGCAAGCGATCCACAGGTATTTCATTCAACATTCTGCAAGCAATAAACATGTTAATAATTTTCTTTAGTAATTTTTTACTATAATTAATATTGAAAAAATATTTGTAATTTATTTATTAATATAATTGTATTAATTAATTAATTGTTATACTAAAATGCTAATTTCAGACATAATCACATTAAAACATATACTTGTAGAGTGGTGCTTATAATTTTTATTAGCAATGTTATTATACTAACATCCTTGCACTGCCCCAAAGACATTGCTCCCACAGATCCACCTCAGATGCCAGGGAACTGCCCTGAGTCAAAGAAGCATAAATCCTGGATCCCTTTTAGAGGACACTGTTATGCCTTCACGACCTCTAGGTCTGAAAACTGGGCTCATGCCACAGTGGAATGCATGAGAATGGGTAGGCATTACATATTTAACACAAGAGAAAATGTATTTGTTTTAATTTAATTTAATTTATTTGTCTATTTTTCTATCTGTCTGTATGTCTACAGAGCAACAGAGATGCTCAGAAATTAACTGATATTTGCTCTCAGGCAGTTTCAGAGTTAGGATGTTTTCATTGGGGTGTCACCTGGTGGCCCAGAAATCTTCATTATTAAATAAAATAAGTCAACAGTACATAAATACCAGGATGTTAAATCATTTTAAGCATTTAAATATAGTTGTATTTTTGTTTTCGTATTTTACAAACTTACAAAAAATGTGCCCATATGTTCTAGTACTTTTTTTTTTTTGGTTTAAAATGTAAATATTTGAGAATGTACATAACCAGCCAGTGTTCAAAACCATCACTTTTCTTGAGCTGATTCGCAATGGTTTGCTTACAATAATGTTTATATAACTAATAACTAATTGAAGTGGTACAGGTAGGTTTTTCATGGGAAATTCAAGCATATGGCACTGCGTTATTATGTAACGTCATAAAAAAGCTGTCCTGGCAAGTATAGGTTATTGTCTCATTCGCCTGCCAAAAAGGATTATGAATTAAATGAAATTTTATTTTCCATTTTAAATGTGCTTTTGATTACATATAACCTGGGGTTACACAAGATTTTAAAGACACAGTTTAAAGGGAGCACAGTTTGCTTTTGGGGTTAAAAATAATTTCTTAATATTTTGAATGATGTGACAATTAGAGATTAGACTGTGAATAAACTGATGTCTACACGCTAATACACACTTTACTCATAGTCAGGCAATGCTGAAAAATTATTTGAAAATAAAGCGTGGTTTAATTTGTTGACTTAATTACTTGTTTGGATGACAATATAAAGTGAAAATTCTTATTTGGGTCATATATTCTGAGACGTAGACAAGAATCTGTGATTACTAAGTAAAGGATTCATATTGGTGCTATTAGTGACAGCCACAGATTCACATTAGATTCATCTGCGCCAGAGCAAAACCAACACATGGAATATAATTCAGTTTAAGAACTGCAATTCCAGGTTTTCAAACACAGATGGCGACAAAGAGGCTAAACTTAGACTGTAGCTTTAAACTGACAATGTATGCTCATAGTTTCTTGTGGAGGCTATATTTTAGTGATAGTGTGCGTCATATTCGCTTACAGTTGAAAGAAGAGTAAAATGTCTGACAGAACAGGAAAGTTTGTTTTACTGATATGTAACAACATCTCATGAGACCACAGTTCACTACTGTTCTACTGAAGCTCATTAGGCACCCATACTTTTTCCGCACTTGTCGGATGTCTGAAAAGTCTCCTAATTTGTGTGGTCATAAAGAGATATGGAATTTCTGTGTCTTAATAAATTTATAATAAATAAACTTTTTAACGTTGAATAAAAAACATTGAATTAAATTCAATAAAAAAGAAACGTCCTGAAGGAGGGAACAGAGACGTTACATATGGGAACTCGCATGAGAGACCAATCACCTTTGAGCTTCAAATAAAAGGCCAATGAACATACTCAAAAAAATCATGCAAACCGATTGCCTTGAAAAAGTCAAATAAGAATTGTAATTTGTAATTACAAATGTTTATTTAGTGTTGTAAACTTACACGCAAGTTCTGCTAACTCGTGTAACAGTTCCTGCAACTTGTGATTTCTTAGTTGTATTTACTTTGTATTATTTTGTTGTATTAGACTGTATTTGTCGAATTTCGAGCTAAAAGCATGCAAACCGATTGCCTTAAAAAAAAGCAAGTAAGCGTTACTCAAGTAAATTGAGTGATCTAAACATCTATTACAAATGAATGATAACATTGTTCTTTGTAAAAGACACATACAATTTCAAACCAATTTAAGGTAGTGACAGTTCAAAGTTAAAGGTCATGATATTCAATACAAGAAACAAGAAATATAGTGGTTACAGGTGTACTGCATATGCAAGAAATTATTTAAAATTGTAAATAAAGTGTAGCAGTGTTTATGAAGTAAAAACGTCTAGGTTACGAACGTAACCCACGTTCCCTGAAGGAGGGAACGGAGACGTTACATATGGGAACTCGCC
>JAUYWG010000040.1:23135878-23156557 GCA_034779775.1 Enteromius afrohamiltoni
GGTCGTGGCAGAGAAAGTGTAACATCTCCGTTCCCTCCTTCAGGGAACGTGGGTTACGTTCGTAACCTAGACGTTACCCTTTCAGTCAAATCACTTCGACGTTACATATGGGAACGGACCTATGGAAGAGGCCACAACCCTGAGGCCGTGTTACGTGGAGACACCGGTGCCGGCAGGCGGGCAAGCGTGTCGACAGGAGAGTCTGCACGTAATCTTATATATTGTCTTAAGAAACCCAAAACTTCACTTTTACTACCTAAAAGTTCAGGTTTGAGGGTTTGTTAACATTTTGGATTGACCAAGAGCACTGTAGTCTGTAGCACTGTAGCACCTCAAAAATAGAACTTGCCTAATAATTGTCTCTGTATGGCTCTGGGCGCACCTAACGTTAGAGTTGACCAACGCACTAATTATACATCGCAATTTGCGGTGAGACAGCAAAGCAAGTGATTAATTAAGTAAAATGACAGCAGCCACGCTAATATTGATTTGTTACAAACATGAGAGTAGATGTTAGGCGGAGGAGTAGCCTCTCTTACTTTTAATCTCATGTTTTTTCCAGTAACGTTAACGTTAAAATTATCAGGTCATGCATACACTTTTTATTCATATCCAAAATGAGGGAATGTGTACATTATGGATTGAGTGCTGAACACTCTCATGCAGTGTTTTTTAATTCGTACTCAAAGCCGGAAGGCGCTCTCCAGCAGAAAGTGCAAAACTGGCCCAGAAGTAATAACTTGTGACCTGCCAGGAAATCCCTAATATGGACAAAGGCATCTAGCTTTGTAGCTAAACTGAATAAAAACCAGAAACATTTTGGAGTGCTACGTAATATAAATTTATTACAGTTTTTTAAAAAATCCAAGATAAAATATATATTTGCCTTATTCTGTGATTTAAAAAATCCAACAGTGTATTTGATTTCTTATCCAGTTCATAGAAAAAGCTTCAAAACTGGTTTAGTACATGCTTCAGTTTGATGGGTAATTAAATGGTACTTTTCTTCTTTTTTACGTTTTTAGACAATGACGTGGATAGAGAGACTGTTGACATTGGACTGACTTTGTCAATGATTTCATTCATTTTTGAGGAATAGTTTAAAATTAATTTGCATCTTTTCTTCTCAACATCAAGGCTGCATTTATTTAATCTGAAATACAGGGAAAATAGAATATAAAATATTATTGTAAAATAACAATTTTCTATTTTAGTATACATTAAAATCTAATTTATTCCTGTGATGCAAAGCTGAATTTTCAGTATCATTATTCCAGTCTTCAGTATCACATGATCCTTCAGAAATCATTCTAATATGCTGGCTTATTACTAGTGTCGTGTGGACTCATCTGCAGGTTTATTTAAAAAATACACTGGTCTCGCCAGTGATACCGTCACCCCAGGGAGTTAAACAAAGTTAAAATAATAATAATAATAATAAAAATAAAATAATAAAAATATTATAAAATAATAAAAATACTAGCAAATACAGTGTTAGAAGGTAATGACGCAGGGAAAACACATATTCCAGAAGGCACACTAGAGTCAGTCAACGGTGAACATAATCCAATGGGCCAAAAACAAAGAGAGTAAAACCAGAATTGCGAGCAATAGTCTAAACAGGCAGACAGAGTCCAAATGGCAAGATGAAAGGAATATCAGAAATTCAAGGCAAAGATCATACACGGGAGAGCAGACAAGGCAAAACAGCGAACTAGGCTAGGGAGACTAGAAGACTAGAAAATGGCTCTGAATGTAGCTTGAACAGTACTCAGAATAGAACAGAGTGTGGAACAGTCTGTGTGGTGTGAAAGGAAGACCATGGACTGGATTGTGAAATATTGCTGTTGTTTATACCTTTTTATTCGTCAAATAATCCTAAAAGCAGAATTGCAGTTTCCAAAAAAAAAAAAAAATTGTCGTCACAACTTTGCCAACTTTGATAATTCTTATAATAAATCAGCATATTAGAATGATTTCTGAAGGATCATGTAACACTTTATTTACTGGAGTAATGACTGATGGAAATTCAACTTTGCATCACAGAAATAAATTATATTTGAAATTATTTTAAAATAGAAACCCATTATTTTAAATGGTAAAAATATGTATTAAAGTCATATTGTGAAATATATATATTTCACAATATGACTTTTTTTTCTGTATTTTTGATCAAATAAATGCAGCTTGATTAACATAAGAAGCATCTTTAATTTTTTTTTTTACAAATCTTACTGTTTCCAAACTTTTGACTGGTAGTGTGTGTGTGTGTGTGTGTGTATGTGTGTATATGCATATATATATATATATATATATATATATATGGTAAATACCTGGTGTGGACAATATACAATATAGTAAGCACACTTGCAACCAGTTAAAATGGAGAAAAGTTGACCCAACCTATGTGTCAAGTATGGAGGAAAAAAGCAGTGTAAAGAGTTTGAAGAGTTTGAATCTGTGAATTTGAAAGAAAAAAACGTGGAAAAACATGGACAATCTCAAGACTACAAGTCTCTCTCCAGAGGTGTCCACCTTGCACAATATACTGTAAGGATAAGCAGAGGCGTAGTAATAGGGCAGGCAAGCCAAGCAATTGCCTGGGGCCCTGCATTTTGAGGGGACCCCGACAGCCAACCATTTGAAGTGTCATTATTAAAAGCATACACGCAACATGGAGCAATATATCTGCATCCCCCCAAGAGGGCCCCCTCTCGCTTGATGTGCTTGGTTGTTTTTCTTCGTGGTGCGTCAGCCGCGGTTTTCAAACTGGCACAACAGCACTTATTACTAGGCTTTTTTTAACAATGAAAAATATTTTTTTTCTGGCAGCCAAAAGTGGAAAAAAAAAAGAAAAGGAGGAAAAGAGGAAACATGACAGCGGTAAGCTAAGTGATGGAGATAATGATCATTGATGTCTTAATGATAATTATATGACAAACCAGTGTTTTGTTGTTCCAGCTTATTTTCGTTAATAATAATTTTCTAGATTGTCTAATTTCTAATAGGGTTACATGTTCTGTTGCAGCAGCATATATTTTACGCAGGTATTAATAGGCTGCAGTAGGTGATAATGTTAATGTGGTGAAAGTTACCACTTGGAAAGTTTTGGTATTTGGTGTTTTGCTACCAGTGGAGATGTCATAAACTGAGCCCGTTGTGGTGTGATGCCGGCGCCTCTCAGCATGGCAAGGAGCAGAGGACACAAAGAGTTTTAATACTTCCAGGACACAAAAACAAAAAAAAGCTGACAAGGCAGCAATTCAATAACAACACAACGTGGAACACGCGCAACTTTAACCAAGGATCACTAGAATTCAAAAGACAATGGATTATATACAGAGAAACTGAAAGGCTAAAGTGAGGGCAGCTGAGAAAAACAGGTGAGACAAGTAAACTAATCAGAACATAATGAGGGCTAAAACAAAAATACAAAGACAGGGGGGAGAACAGGATCAGACAGACAAGGAACATTACATAACCCTTGGCTGGCCATAGCGGATCAGGTGCCGGCTGTGTCAGCTCAAGAACAGTCCAAATCCAAACCCCTGTCCCACCCACCCTCTCCAGAATCCACACCCTACTGATGGACGGTTGGGAGAAGTGGCTTGTCGTATGCCTGGCGGCTCTGTCTCTGGAGGATGTTGAAGATATCTACCTATTCGGAAATTTCATAACAGGGATTCTACTGATTGGATTAGGTGGGGCCCTGGGATTTCGACAGATTTTAAAAGCGACCAGTCTAACCTCCAATAAGCTGGCTGGCTGGATTGAAACGATGAACAAGCATGTGCTGGCTGTTAGCACTCAGACTGTGGCTATGGACCACAAATAGGAGAACACCTCGGAGAAGCTAGCAGCTATGCAATGGAATTTAAACAGACCTGGAGACCTATGATGGACATTAGATATCTGCGAAATTGGCAGATATCGATCGAAATGGAAAAGTTTTTCTCTTTCGGCTTCCCTCTTCTTCCAGCGATGGCACCTGGCCTTGGCCATGGCAGCTGCTCTCTGCAGCTGCAGGACCGGATGGCTGTTTTAACACATGTTAAGTGTATATGTATTATCATACTTAAATATAAAGATTATTAATAGGTCTTTTCCAACAACTGACTAGACTGCTTCATGCTTAGGCTACTGTTTGTCAAGTAAAAAGATAAAATTACTGCAAACCCAACCCATATCTATGTTCTACGTACATTTTCCTTGTTAAATTAAAAACATAAGATTGCGATTACCAGATATGATGTTTGGTAGCGATTTAATAGAGGCTGACACATTCGTATTTATCCACAATGTTGACTTTTAAAACAAAAATACATTAAAATAAATTGTACACATTCATCAAATTTATTTAAAAAAATAACAAATAAAAAAAGTAGAAACTTGCAAACATTGTATCAAGGCTGATTTGGGGCCGATTTCTCCTCTTTTGACAATCCTATAGATGTCCCGATTATTTTGATGGTTTTAAAGATTATCTTATCAGATTTTCCTGTGGATGTGATTGTACTAAGAGCGACTGATTCTGCTCGGAAGAATGGCAGAGGTGCCCAGATCGCGAACAGTATATTCAACATGTTTAATATTTATGAAAAGAAATCCTGATGTGTGAGGGAGAACCTGAGGACACCCACACACTATAGAAGCAAAACAGTTAAATCTAGGATTTGTTTTTTCTCCACATGTTCGTGGGCAATCACATTTTGAAGATCTTCCAAGATAAAGGGCTAAAAGATGCGCCAATTTTGAGTACGCAATATATATGATGAATTCTTATCCTGTAAAATAATTTCACCAAGGATACAAGTGATCTTTTGCTAAAATAAATGGTATATTGATCATTGCTGCAGTTTATTGCAGCACACTGCTTGTGTTTTGCCCACTTCCACTTCCTATTCTTTTTTTTTATTTTTTTATGATTTTTGCAGACATACAGAACAAAACAATAGCAAACTAAACAAACAAACCCTTCACAAAATTATAGTCTATAGCTTAAGGGCACAAAAAACTAACAAAGAAAAAAAAAACATTTCCCACATTTTGTCCAATTTTTCATTGTTCCCAGCAATAGTATATCTGATTCTTTCAAAATGTCCAGTTAACCAGTCAGAAAAGAGAGTCCAACATTTTTCTTCCAAAAAAGCTAAATAATTTTCTTAGCGACAATCATACCATATTGAATAGGTACTCGTATCTTCGGGCTAAGAGAGTCAAGGAAATCTGACCAGCCAAAGATCGCTTTCATAAGATCAGGGAGTAAAACAGAGTTTTAAACTTTGACAAAAAAACTGGAATATCCAGAAGAAAAAAGATGTGCCAGGGTGCCCTCAGCAAGTTTACACTTATCACACATGGGGGAGACAGAGGGATAAAAAGTATTAGTTTTTTTTTTAAATAATGAATTCTGTGTAAAACCTAATATTGAATAAGATAATGTCTCAAATTTACAGAGCATGAGTAAATGGATGAAAAACATTAAGACCAGTCAGTCTCGTTGATCTGAATTCCTAAGTCTTCTTCCAAAGCAACTTTTAAGCGGAGGGAGGAAAAATGTATTTCATCCTTAAATGCGTTAACAAATAAAGATATTAGACATATTGGTAATATTAGATATTAGCATCCGGAGAGTTAAATCAAAGACTTTGCTTTCTGAGGACAAAACAGCAAAATCTAAGAAATTTAAATGTACATAATTCAGAATGTGGAGATAATGGAAAAAATGAGAAGATGGAAGGTGAAATTTCTCACTGAGCTGCGAAAAAGAGGCAAAAGACTTATTAATATATAAATACTTATAACACTGTGAATACCTTTGTCTTGCCATTCTTTAAAAACTTTATTTGTAAGAGAAGGTTTAAATGTATGAGGAAGTATTTGATAACTTAACTGCCTTTCTAATTTGGTACCATATTTTAATAGAGTTATTAAGGATAAAATTATTTTTAGGAACTTCTTTATTAGACAGGGGACCTGAAAAAAGCAAAGCAGAAAGAGAAGGAAACACACTTTGTTCTTTTGCTAGCCAGGGGGGAATATCTGGGTTAACGATGCCTGGAAAAGAATCCCGCCAGTACATTACAAATCTACAATTCGCTGGCCAATAATACTGGCGAAAGTCAGGCAAGCCCAGACCCCCCAGATGTTTAGGTTTATGCAAATGGGTCTTGGATATACAGGTGTTCTTAAAACCCCATATAAAAGGCATAATAATGGAATCGAGGGATTTAAAGATTCACTTGGGTAAGAAAACAGGTACATTTTTAAAAGTTAATCTCGGAGGACTCACCATTTTTAATGCATTAATGCGACCAATCATTGATATAGGAAGTGATTTTTTGTGTCATGTTTCAAACTACAAACAAATAAATTAACTAAGTCCTTCGGGTACTATAGGGACGACCACACCAAGGCATTTTAACTTATCTGGAGCCAGGTTAAATCGTATACTCTGCATAAATACTGGGTTTATATCATTAGTCATTGAGTCATGATATTACTTTGAGTCATTGCGGATTACCTCTTACATGCAAAAATACATAATTAAAACGCATTTTATATTTAGATAGAATAGAAGATAAAGACATAATGCATGTTAGTTTCCTTCTTGTGTCCAAGAGCATATTTATTAAAGCCTATATATCTTACTAAGAAACTATGCTTCTAAACACAGGTCCAAAGCTCTAGTTCCAACCATGTACATTTGTGACATTGACTGTGAACGTTCGTTTGAACTATGCTTTTGGGAAGCACCGAATTGTTGAACTACACTGGTAACGACAAAACTTGCGACCATAGTAGGCTAACCATGCGTTTGGGAAACACACCCCTGATCGGGGTGAATAATATGCTCTCACATATTCTAGCAACTTTTAACAGGTTTTAGTACAAATAGGCGGCAGCACCATCTATAGACATTACCATTACTCTATTTTCCTACTTGATAATGTTCAGTGCTTTGCTACAATCTGTATTGTTAAAAGCGCGATATAAATAAAAATGACTTGACTTGACTAGACTGTTGCCCTTATTACTACAGAGTTTCACCTCTTGGGCTTCGCTACTCTCTGGTCTAAATTGAACTGTTAACGCATCCTAAAAGCCAACTGAGATATAGCACCTCCAGTTGGGTCAATACTGCAATGGCTTTTCAAACTGTATTGTCAGATTGTGTCTAGAACTTCAACATTATACTTTAACCAACAATGCATTGGCTCTTTTAACTTCACATCTTTTTTATATAGCTTTCTCTGTTACAGCATCATAATAGCCTTTTATGAGATTATATCAGAAAGTACATCTGGAGGATGCTACAGATTATAGTATTTGCAAATATCATATGCATTTAAGCAAAAAAGAATGTGCATTTTAAGTGAATAAACAGTGAGCGTTGAAGTTGAAAAAAACAGCATGTGCTGGTCAGATAGCTATGTTTTGAAGCTGGGATGCTGGTTTGGCCAGCATGTGACCAGCTTAAACCAGCAAAGGACCAGCATAAACCAGCAAAAGGACCAGCCTAAACCAGCAAAGTTGCTGCCTTAGGTTAAACTGCTTTAAATGACCTTTTTCCACATCAGTCTACACTCCATACACCATAACTCCCCAACAGTTTTTTAACACCTTTGTAAATTTATTAAAATTAAAAAACTAAAATAAGTGCATTGCACAAGTATTCATACCCTTAACTAAATATTTAGCTGAAGCATTCTTACAGTCTAAAACACATTCAGGTTTCTCCAGAAATATTTGATTGGTTTCAATCTGTGGCTGGGCCACTCAAGGACATTCACAGAGTTGTCTCTCTTGCTGTGTGTTAAGGGTCTTTGTGCTGTTGGAAGGTGAACCTTCTGTCCAGTCTAAGTTTTTAAATGCTCTGGACTTGGTTTCCTTTAAGGCTGTCTCTTTATTTTGCTGCACAGAGTGTTGCTTCTACTCTGGCGAGTCTGGCGAGATGATGAGCAGATCTGGTTTCCTTCAAACATAATGCTTGGAATTGAGCTTCATCAGACCAAATAATCTTGTTTCTCAGAGTCTCAGGGTCCTTTAAGTGCATTTTTGTAAACTCCAAGTGTGTTTTCATGTTTCTTAGCTGAGAAGAGAATCTAGTCTTGCCACACCACCACAAAGCCCAAATTGATGAAGTGCTGCAGTGATGTTTGTTGTTCTGTAGATTTCTTCTTCTCATCTCCACATGTGATCATGGAGCTCAGCTAGAGTGACCATCTGCTTTTTGGTCACCACCTCAATGCATGTTTTTTGCTCTGGTATGCATTATCAGATGTAGTAAGATATGTGAGACTTTCCAAATCATACCCATTTCATTGAATTTGCCACAGGTTCACCTGAAGTGCTGCAGTGATGTTTGTCCTTTTGTAGATTTCTTCTTCACATGTGATCATGGAGCTCAGCTAGAGTAACCATCTGCTTTTTGGTCACCACAGTAACCAAAGCCCTTCTCCATCAGTTGCTCAGTTTCACAGGAGGCTAAATCTAGAAAGAGTCCTGGTTGTTTCAAACATTCAAAGACTACATGCTTCTGTGACCCTTCAGTGAAGCAGAATTTTTGTGGCACCTGTTTCTCGATTCTTCCGGCAGTTCGACCTCACTGCATGTTTTTTGCTCTGATGCATTATCAACTGTAGTAAGGTGTGTGAGCCTTTCCAAATCATACCCATTCAATTGAATTTGTCACAGGTTCACTTCACCCTAAGTGTAGTAACATCTACAAGCAATACGAATGCTCCTGTTAAAAACCTGTTTTTTGCTGAACAGTTATAGTGTATGTAGTGTAGATTGGTGTGGGGGAAAAAAATATTTAAAGCAGTTTGACATAAGGCAGCAACAAAACAAAATGTGAAAAAAATGAAAGTGGCATTAATACTTTCACAAGGCTCTGTATGTATGCATGTATGTTAATATTGGGGTTATTGGAATTTAAAAAATATTTATTATTCTACCAATCTGAAAACAAAAACAAGACGGTCCTTTAGAACCATGAAAAAAGAAAAACATTAAGAAATAAGGGGAAAAAAATAATGCTGAAAAACCAAAACTGAGCGTGAAGCTACAAATGCGGAATCTTCACTATTTTTTATTTTGGAATGTTTAGTTTCAATATAAAATTTTTGAAATAAGAAGTCTGGAAGAAAAAGAATTGTGGTGTGGAAAAATATTTAAACCACATGTTTTACAACTAAGCCCGATCCAATGAGAAAGTGTTTTTGGTGGAGGGAGTACCATTATAACCAATTCATATCCGTTTTAAATGACTAAACCACAAGTTTATATTTATTTACATGTTTTTTTTTGTAGTTTTGTAGACAATCAAAGGCTTCTGCAATGTCTATTTAGAGGTGTTTTCCATAAGTTAATCAAAAGAATCCCCTTTCAACTAATTTTTGTTTTGTAAGTTCTTCTCGTTTGCAGATCTACCTAATATAATCAGAGAGAGAGAGAGAGAAAAGCAAACACAGATTGTAAATAAGAGATGGATTGGGTAGTTGATTTATCAGGAATTTGAGACTGTTTCAAGAGTGACAAATGTGAATGTAAAAAAATATTTAGGAGCTTCTACAAATAACATACTTTTTGATGTGTCCTTTTTTAAGGCAATGAAAAAAATTATATATATTTTTTAATTAAATAAACATAAAACATTGAATGTATTATAATTTAATTGTACTTGCTATACTACTTCAGAACTAAAGAATCTCCTAGTAATTTTTGTAATTCTACAGTACTAAAATTTCTTATAATTTTAAAACAAAAATTATTTTAGAACAGCTACAGAGTGCAAATGACAAGTGAGCTATTAAGTGATCCTCTGTTGTCCTCTGTAGTTTCATATAATCGTCATTTCACAATAAATGATTGCACAATTATAAAGCTAAAAACAAACAAGGCTTTTAAATATTGTTAAAGTTGGTTGGGGGGTTGTGTGTCTTTGTCACCATTTTCACCCATGATGCCTTTGGATCCCAGGCTCTAAATCTGCATGGCTAACCATTTATTGCAAATGTAATAAGTTACAAAACAGTTTTAAACAACTACAGTGTATTGTACAGTGTACAGTGATTATTATTATTATTACATTTATTGATTTGCTTTATTTAATTCAGTTAATTCAGATTCAGTTAAATAATTAACACTAGAAAAGATATCGGAAAGAGTACAAATGTAAAATTATTATAACACTGTACTACAATTGAACAGCATGTAAAGCAATAGGAAACCAATCCAGGTACAGCTGGGGTCTCAACCATACTCCACTCTGACCGAAAAGAAAAGAAAAAAAAAACTTTTGCCAATATCTTTGGAGTGGAAAGAGGCGTACCTTTCCCAATATTAAAGAGAACACTAATACACGTGTGGAGCAAAAATCACGGCTTGGGGGTTATTGTGTAAGCAAGTTATTTAAGATGTTTCAAATTGCCAAATACCCCTAATTGTCAAAATCAAAAGTAGTAAGCATGAAACAAATGTCTGCTTGATATGTAGGTGTCAGGATAACAGCAGAATACAGTGCATTTGCCTGCTGTGACATACAGTAGTTGATCACAGTTTGCTGAGAAGTGAACAATGGTCAGTACTGATAACAATCTTATCACACACCAAAGAATACAATCAAGTAATACTGAAAACTGTAAGTTATAAAATTCCTGTCCCTTTCACAAGTGCATATACACTAAAACAATGAGCCAATCTGTGTGACCCTAGTTAGAAAAATGGTCTGATATACTGGGTTCTCTTGCAGGGGTAAAAAAAATAATTTAAAAAATCATACTGTATCAAATAAAGGATGGCACATGTATACTATTTTTCTTGTTAGATTAAACAGAAAAAATAAAGATTTCAAATCTATAGGTTGGTTCACTGTACTGAATGAACTGAATTCTATTTTTAAGCATTTCAAATTACATCATTTATAAATGATCATGTCATCTATGGAGATTCAGTTGAGTCTGTTACTTGAGTGATATTTAAGAGGCGGGGTGCCATTGTGTTTCACTAATGAGGGCTCTGTAAGCATGGAGACCCCACAGGGGTCTTGTAATCCATTGTGTGTCGGCATCTGTTTGTGTGTGTGTGTGTGTGTGTGTGTGTGTGTGTGTGCTTTCCAGACCAGACTTCTGTTTGAGGAGGAGGCGTGGGCAATACATTCACACGTGTATATGTGTGTGTGTGTGTGTCTTCACTTTGACAGACAGAGAATACGAGAGATGGAGAAGAGAAGAGGGAGAGACACCAGTCGAATTGAATACTGTATGCTTGTTATCTGTCAGTTATCTGTCTCCACTACCTGCTGAGCCAATACAATACTAAGTAAAGTTGGTTATTTAATGCGCTCCATCAGACAGCACTGTATGTAAGCTTCTGTATTCATAATTTAATCACTGAGGATGTTTTTCCTCCTCCTCTTCTTCTTCATCTTCTTCTTTGTTATTCTGAACATTACAAGATAACAGTGTGCTCAGGACAACTACCCATTCACACAGTAAGGACAAATAATACAATCAAGGCTAAGATTATCACATATTTCATAGATATGAATAAACACGCACAGGTACTAGACCTGCAAAGGTTGGCTTTTTGCATGCAATGAGGGTACCTTTGGGTCAAATCATACACCTGTGGCCTACTACAATCTCAAACAGCTATCACCGAAACACGAATAAAAGGTTTGCTAGATAAAGAGGAATGTAATCCGAATTTACTGGATACATAGGTTAATTTTATGCTAAATTTAAACAATAATTCTAAAACGATTTTGGACGAAAACAACCGAAACTAACATTATTGTATTCACGCTGAGTCGCTCAAACTAATTAACTAACCCCATTATCACTCTTAACTACAGAGCAGCCCAACGCAAGCGATGTTATGTTCGGATGTGGATTCCAGTCGTAAATCTGACAGTGTAAACGAGTGTGAACAATCTAAGTTTTCAGAAGAAAGGAATCATTTATTAGTGTAAGCATTAATGCACAAAAGACGTATGTTTATTGGTATAGTGCCATTTCGCACCATTCAAATGTAAATTTTACATCCTATTAAGTGTATTCTCAGTTTGGCATCAAAAGACAACAGGGTTTTAAAATAGATGTATGTATTTATTTATTTGTTATATTTTTATTTTACAATTAAACGCTAACACTGTGCTTACATAGTAGATGACATATGTAATAAATGTCAAAAGACAACAAAACAATTAAAAGAAAATGATGTATTGCATTTACATCTCGTTCTAGTGAATTTTAAATAGACTGTTGTAATGTTGTTACGTGGGTATTTTATGATGTAGCCCACTCTCATATAGGCTTTGTTACTTTTAAGACTACTTTAGAGTTTATCAGCTTTTCATCATAATCATCAGGAGATCGAATTAGTCTCCAATTAACAAATACTCAGTCATGTGGGTCTTGTGAGCCAAACGATAAAAACAAGACGCACGACTTCAATTCGATTAGCTCCAGTTCCATTAGACTGTCTAACATGTATTATTCTCAAATCGTATCGATTAACGAACAGCCCTCTCTTAGCTTTGTCAAAGGCTGGCCGCGGGTTTCGCTACTTCGTGGGCCAGACCGTAAGATAAAATCTAAACCTTGATCATTGCCGTCATTGAATTAACTGCGCGGCTATTTCTGATCAGACGAGTCTGTGTTTAATCAAGGTGTCAAAGCTTTTCATGATTCTATTATGGCTGCCATAGCTGACTGCCCAGCCCGAGGGCATTACCAAACAGCCCGAATCTCTCACAACACAAGGGCAACAGGTGCATCAGACTTGCGTGTGGTCAAGTCTCTGTCTGTATGTAGGCGATTATAATTATAGGGTGGCAGTTCTGTCTAGAGTATGATATGAATTTCAATTGCGAACACAAAATAGGCTATTAAGCCCAAAACACCTAGCGTATCTGTCAGACATCTATCTATTTTCCTTTAAGTGTCAACTTTTTTTTCAAAAGCAGGGGTTTTTATTAAGTTTACACAATGCTGACTCTTTTTTTCCCTTTGTTTTAATCACAAGAGTCATTCCTGTTAATACAAATAAAATTGTCATGTATGCTACTGGCCATCAGGAGCACCGACACATTCCTGGTTGGCTGCTCGAGTGCTGGCAGATCGCAGAAGCCTGGGAGACGTCCCCCATACATGCGCTGTTTTAAATGATTGCGCATGCGAAATTGCAAAAAGAAAATAACCTACTCCAAATCTGTAAATAGAGCGCTGACAAAGGTGATACAATGTAAAGCCAAACAGCGAAAGTCACTAGATCCTTGTAGATATAACACAGAATTGTGTTGTTACATACAGCACATGAAAACATTAAAGGTCCAGTATTAATGCTGACTGAAAGAAACCACAACAATGTAGACTGCATGCTACATGTCAAGATAAACTGAAAAATACAGTAGCCGACATAATTACAAGCTTGTCAGTTCGGCACCATATAAATTTAACTTGCAGTTACATTCCTATGGTAACACCGCGCAAATAGCCTATTATTTTGGGTAAATAAATGTTACTGTGATTACCTTAAAATATTGTATTGGGAATGTATTTTATTTTTTTTCCTCTCGAAGTTGTTTTTGTAGTTTCTACATCTTTATTTATTTAGTTTTATTACAAATAAGACTACACATAGGCTTCTTTTTCATTCATTTTAACTGAAGTGCAATATTAATTCAATAATAGCCTGATAAAGATAATGGTCAGTGTCTTATATAAATTTAAATGTTAGCTATTTACAAATGTTTGCGTTCTTAAAGGTATGATTTACCCAAAAATTTAAATTGGCATAATTTATTTTTCTACATGTCATCCCAAACCTGCATATGTAGGTCTATTTCTTTTCTGGGACAGTTTAATGCCTTTTTCTTCTCTTTAACAATTTAGGAAATTACATAATTGTTTGTCCATAAAGTAGAGTTCAAGGGTTCGGTAACATTCTACAAAAAGGGTAGCAGAATCTTCTTTTGTGTTCCATAGAAGAAATTTGTAAAATTTACAGGTTTGGATAAAAGAGTGAGGAAATGACAGAATATAATATCAGTGAATTTTCAGTATTTTATAACTCAAAATCCTTGATACTGTCGTCGCCTTTCTATGTGACAAAGCGTGTTGTATTTGGGAATTCAGTAATATCTATCATTATTTGTTTTTGCCTCGTTTGATGTATTTATTTATTTATTTATTTATTTATTCTAATTCAAGGCCCTATAACCCAGCAAAACATGCACGAGGAACTCATGGCAATTGTCTAGCGCCGACGTTTACTCTCAGTCCAGACCTGGAATATAGACTGCTTGTAACATGTTTCAAACATGATCGAAGTGGACTTCATCATTGTAGCGCATCATTTATCCTTGAAGATGGTACATTCCACGGCGTGCCCTGTAGAGAAATAACTCTGTGGAGCTGAAGTTATATTTTCGGCAGAGGAAGGGTAGACTAATAATGCAAAGCTTCCATTTTATATGTGTTTTGATTTTGTAGGCCTATGCAGTGATATATTCTATGTTCCAATTCGTGAAACATTTAGGGAAAAATGTCTGTTGCATGGTATAAAAATTTTGAGAATAGGATTTCAATCCTGTTATGGAAAAATGGTTTGGATAATTTATTAATTTATTGACTTTCGGTTTGTCAAAACCTATTCCTTTTTTTAAAGGATTTTAATTTAGCCTGAATGGTTCTAAATTATAGTTTCTACTATTAGCTAATTCAAATTTTTGTTATATGCCTTTTATGTTTTTTTCTTTTCGGCAGTATATGAGCATCTTTTTTCCGAGAAGGGATTTTAATGAAAAAAAAAAATAATTAAAAAAATCAAATCTGTAAAATAGGGCACATTAAAATTATTTTTTTGTGCTTTGTTTTTTACTGGTGTTTTGCCATTATATTCAATTTTACACTTCACTGCACTGTGTTTTAGAGTTAACAGAAATGTCCTTAAAATTAATGGATAATATCATGTGTAATGAACTGCCAGGAGCCTACTTTTTCCTGTATTTTACGGATTTATTTTTCCAGTATACCATGAATGTTTTGATGCCATACTGGAGAGGCTACGGATTTATAAAATTGCATTATATTTTATTTTATTTTACTTTATTTTTATACACATTTCGTTCGCAACAGGGACATCAGCGTTATCACCAAGGTGAAACTTCTAGCGCTTCACACCTTTAATCCACTCCTCTGTGCCCCTATTGGTCCGCTATCCTTTTAAAGCTGCGCTTGATCTTTGAGGTGCACCAGGGAGAACGTCTCACCAGGCAGAACAGAATGTACCTCTATCGGATGCTCCCAGAGCTCGAAATGGACTCCACAATGATGACTGATCAACAGTGCCACTACATGCCACATCAGCAGAAAGAGCCGCTTAGGACGTTTCATTGCCCCGTGTCGGGTCCATCAAGCCCGGTGTCGGTAGAGTCTGAATCCAGCTGCTCAAGCCCGGAAACGAAAGCGCCCGTGGAAACTCGAGTAAGACGTCCTCTAAATGCGTTCATCATCTGGACCAAAGAGGAACGCAGACGCCTTGCGCAGCTAAACCCTGACTTGGAGAACACTGACCTCAGTAAAATACTTGGTGAGTGCGAAACTTTTGCTGTGATTACTTTAATTACAGTGTTAAATTCTGTCGGATAAAATTGTAATAGCCTACTATAATATGTAATGATAATGTAATATATAATATATAATTTATTTTAAAAATTATATAATTTTTTTTTGTATATGAAGACTGAAATAAAATGGGTCAGTCTAATATTACTATATTTGTAACTTATATATATATAGCCTACTCTAACATTATTTAAACTAAAACATTTTTTGTGTGTTTGTTTTTGTTATAGGTAAGACATGGAAGGCCATGTCTCTGGCAGAGAAGCGCCCTTACATGCAAGAAGCAGAAAGACTACGAATCCAACACACCATTGATTATCCCAACTACAAATACCGGCCCCGTCGACGAAAGTGCAACAAGCGTGGCAGCAAGACGACTTCAAGCGAGACTATCGGTTCTCCAAATGTCTCTTTTCACCTCAACTATATGTTACAAGGTCAAGTTGCACAGAATCCATACAATCAAATAAACTCCTACAAGCTCCCACATAGTGGGTTTTCATTCGAAAACCACTCTTCATCATACAGCTTTGAAGCAACATCATCAAGTGGCAACATGATGTTCCACAGTGGTGCAACATTACTGAACTCTTCTTCTGTACATCTACCTCTGGCTACTTACTCAGAGTCGCTGTTGTATTCACAACATTCTATGCAGCAGAATGGGGTGGAACTCTGTGATCGGTGGGGGACGGAGGTATGTGCATGTGTACTGTGTTTGGGTGGACCTTCTCTGGAGTTCTACCTAGAACAAGTGAGATCAGACATGTTGGACCAGCTTGACCGCAGTGAATTTGACCAGTACCTCAATCCAGCACAGTCTATGGACAATAACGAGTGACCAAAAACATAAACTTTGAATACTGCTATGCAGAGACTTAATGGTTAAAGTTTATTTTTTACTGTCAGTGCAATGAATTCTTACTTTTATATTGAATGTATATTAAATTGTGTTTATTTATATGTAATGCAACCGTTGCTAGTAATGTCAGTGTTAAACTTTAGTTCAGTGTGTATTTATAGATTTTTGTTTTTACTTGAAAAAAAGTTTGCTTCTAGGATGATATAAATAAAATCTCTGTCAATATATGGGATGATGTGCATCAATGCTTTAGATGTTATTTAGTGCTGAAAAATCAATATGGTCAATTTTCACATACTGCTAAAAATTAGTGAAATATAATAACATTTTCAAAACATTATCATTATATTTCTACAATAAATATATAAAGCCACAATAATTTCTGCAACCAGCAAAGCTAGCCAGTGTTTAGCTTACCAATGTCTTCTCCCCTTTAGGGAGAGGGAGAGACTGAGGAAAAAAAAAAACTTAAATTTAAGTTTGAATTTTTTTTTCTATTTTTTCTAAAATTATATTTAAATAACATATATGGTCCTCTATTCTTATTGACTGAGATGCTTTCCAGGAGTGTTGATATTTTCCAAGTATCAGAAATGGTTACTTATCACTCTGTTTGTCTCTGGGCATTCTAGATGGGCATTATTTCTCCTACTACCACTAATGAAAAAAAAAAAATAAATAAATAATTGTATTATTTTAAATGACTGATACTTTATTAATGATATAACATGAAAATATAGAGAATTTACATTTTTTTCTAATAAAAAAAAGTTGTTTACTTCTGAAGGCTTTTTGTGAGTAATTTCAGTATTTCTTTTTTATAAGTAACTTTGGAAATGCATTATAATGTAAATGAACTGTAACAATATTTTACAATATTTAATATTTTTTAATGCATTTTTATAATAAATGCAAAAGCAATCACACTTCACAGACAGAAATGTTAAAAGCATTACTATGTTGTGCTGTGAACCTGTACAGTGGGCAGAATAGTTTTAGCTGGTGTGCTTCTGTAAAATAGATAAATGTGATTTGCAATGCAGAAAGAGAATAATGTACATTAAAAAGAAATTGCAGTAAAATCAACAATACGTTTGTCAAAAAAGCAATATTTTAAAAAATTCACTGAAAAATATAAATGTATTTTGTACTTAATTTTTGGATTGTAATGTATGGAAGGCATGGAATTTACTTCTTTGTAACTCTATCCACGGTCAACCAAAACCTTGTATCCTCATCCCACCTGATAAAACATTAACACCCAGGCCTTAAAGTGCTTAAAGCGGAAAAGAGGTAGGCAAGCAGGGGTGTGCTATAGAAGTCGTCCTTTTAAACATTCACTATACTCAATAAATCTTTCAAATATTCATTCAATTAAGTAGTCTTGTTTCATGCTAAATTTCTCATGGATGCATTGTTCAAGGAAATTAGTTTTGTCTGCATAGTTTTGAGATCATTGGGGCAGACAGTCACTCGGGGTAAGGGGGGAAGTGGGGCGTGTATGTACATATACTTGCATTGTACACACAAGAGGATTTGTAATTCAATTTGTATACACACACAAGGATAAGTAATCCGTACCTCAAATGGTTCATCCTGTCCACCTGTGCCCTCTATCTGCTGAGGGAGTTCATGATTGTTGTGCTTAGCTTTGTGTAAGTTCCACCAAATGTCAAGGGAGTGGCTGCCCTGCTAAAAAAACCTGCAAAAGAACCAGCATAAACCTGCTTAAACCAGCATCTCAGCTTCAAAACCTATTTAACCAGCATATGCTGTTTTTTTTCCAGCAGGGTGAGCAAGTAACGTATGACAAATATTCAGATGCTTGAGCACAACTTTTGACTTCTTACTCTATACTTTTACTCCATTATTTTCCTCCGTTTGTCGTGACTTTCATCAAATCAAATTGTGCATAGAAAGTTTTAACTGGCAACTGCTGTTTATCATGGCTGCTACAAGGCCTGAAATTTGGTGTGTGGTTGCAGATATTGCCTATAGTGTCCAATCTTGCCAAGTGCCACGTTTGGTAAATTCCTGTGCTGTCTCGTCTCTTCCTTGCATGCGTTCTGCAGCAGTCATTTTGGATATATAGTTGTTGCAAGTTGAACTTGTTGACTTTTAATGAGTTTGAGAACGTGAAGTGCGTTGTGAAAAACTGTTTTTGAAATGCTGTATAAATAATGTACTCAAAACCAAAGCCGCGTTACTCAGAGACCCCGGTGCCGACAGGTAGCCGTGGGAGGGAGCTTGCAGGATCACTACCTGATGTCGGAAGGGAGTGGTAGGAACCTCGGGCGTGTAGCCAGGCCTGGGTCTCAGAATGACGTGAGAATCAGCCGGACCGAACTGTAGGCACTCTTCATCAACAGAGAAGGCCTGTAGGTGCCCTACCTTCTTGATGGAGGCCAAAGCAATCTGGAGTACTGTCTTCAGTGACAGATATTTTATCTGATTGATGCCAGGGGCTCAAAAGGTGGAAGCATCTTGAACGGCAGCCTGAGAAGGGATTGGTTCAGAGCTCAAAGGTCCAGGATGGGTCTCAGCCCACCTCTCTTTTTGGGCACAATGAGGTAGGGATTGTAAAACCCAGACCTCATCTTGGCTGGAGGGACAGGCTCGATTGCGTCCTTCGCCAGTAGGACCACAACCTCCGCATGTCCGAACGGACAGTGGTGTAAAGAATGCCTCTGTACCTGGGCAGGGGCCTGGCGAACTAAATCTCATAGCAGAGGTGTACCATCCGTATGCTGGTGATCCAGGGCCTAAACTGTGCTGCCGTTTTTTTTTAGATAGAAGAGACTTTCTTTAAAATGCCATACTTGTCTGGACATCCTGATTTTGCCAAGTTAGATGTGTCCCTAGGTCAACTTCTGCAGTATAAACAACAGAAGTTTTTGCAGTAAACTATTTACAGTAAAATAATGTTACAGCATTTACTTGGTCAGCATTGCTGGGAATTGCTACAAAAACATCATGTTTATGCTGTGGAGGAACAAACCATTCAAATTAATGTTAGAGACCTTGTTAGGTGTTTTATCTTTACTTTTTGTTATGATTTAAATTAATTTTTGATTTGTGAAATGTTGCTGTGCTGCATTCTGAATCTCCAAGTAAAAAAAAAAAGATTTAAATGTATATACTGCTGAATAAAAAGACTAAGGTAAGGTTAACGTTAGTGCAATCTAAGCAGGTAGCACACAAAAGCAGAACTCTGACAGCAGTTATGGATATACAACGTATGAACCATATCAAGCTTAATATTGGTGCTTAAATATAGGGCTTACAGTAGCACTCCTTCACATTAAATAAATGTCACTCCATTATATATTTTTTGTGAGGTAAATGTCATAATCTATTAAAACATTTATTTCATATTATTATATACAACCCTTTACAAAAAAATAACAATGGGATTACTATAGTAAAAGTTGGCTATATTGTTTTTTTTTTTTTTTTTTATACCAGTTGTAGCCTATAACCACAGTTTTACTACTAATAGCTTGTTTAAACTAAGGTTAGTGTACACATATTTCATTTGCTTTTATCATGTTTTTTGGTTGTAACCATGGTTAATTTTCATATACAGTATAATACACCATATTTTACGGCATGCATTCATGAAATTTATTAGGCTATATGTTTAACACTTTCTACATAATAGCATCATTCATACATCTTCAGAAGAACTTTAATGTGTTTTGTCAATGTTACTTCTGTCTCTACTTATTGCCAAGAAAACAATTTTAATCAACTGGAAAACTAAAAACAAAGTTTCTATTACACTATGGCTACAGTTACTAAGAGATCATATTAATGATGAACAGCAGATAGCCATATTCCAAAATTAAGTTTATGAATTTGAAGAACTAAATTAATCCATTGCTTATTTTTAAGATTCCAAATTATCCTGATTTCTTAATCATTGGCCAGCATTTAAAGCATACTTTTATTATGTATAACAATGCACATATGTGTAATGAATTATTATTATTCATCTGTGTGGGTGGCTGGTTTCAGACGATATTGGAGATGCTGAAGGTGGAGGTCGTGGTCTGGTGTGGTTAAACATGGTCTGTGGTTGTGAGGCTGGTTGGATGTACTGCCAAATTCTCTGAATCAGCTCAGCTCATGAAAAATGGGGGCAAAAACGAAAGTGTTGTGTTCATAATTTTGGTCAGTATA
>JAUYWG010000040.1:23173685-23187513 GCA_034779775.1 Enteromius afrohamiltoni
GCCAGGGAGGAGACACATACTGTATTTCAAGGATTATAAATTCCTGTCACACAGACACACAAACACACACACACACAAAGGCACATTCCTTGTCAGACAGGAGACATCCCATCGATTGCAGCTGCTTCTCATAGACATTGTGCCTCTTTGCCTTAAAGCTTGAATGAAAGTGTTAAATGTACACAAACTCACTAATGAAACTGTAGGTGTGGCTTTCATTAGTTATTAGGTATTCTGTCATAAAAATATGCATACAATGAGTTCAGACATTGCATATAAATATTCAATTTGTTTGTGTGCCTGGTATTTCCTATTATGTGGAGACCAAATGTCCCCACAAGTTTAGTTAAAATGTAACAGGAATTCCAGTGACGAAACAAGCTAATAAATCAAACAGAATTAAGTTTTTTAAAATCTAATATTATGCCTATGGAATGTCCCAATAAAACATTGAAACCTTAGTGAGTGAGTGATTGTGTGTGTGTGTGTGTGTGTGTGTGTGTGATCCTGTCAAGAGGACACAGGGTCAGTCCATTCCAAAGACTGTATTCATTTAACAAAAAAATCATTCATAAAAACACTCAAATGTGTGGGGTGTTTTGGATTTTGTTTCAATCCCGTAGAATGATAATTAATGTTAATGTTAATTCCTGACATCTATGAGATCAAATGGACATGAGATGGAGACCCGTGCTTTCTGTGTTTCCACTGAAGTTTCACAACAGACTTGTTGGTATACCAACTACAATAAAGTATTAAATCATGCTTTTTATATAAACATTTTAGGAAAAACATGGAAGACAGATCTGATACTTGCATGAAAGGTTATGGAGACCTGTAGTAGTTCTAAGCACTTTCCTAGTAGCACAAATAAAAGCATTTGCTGTTAGCAAGCAGTGCATGTTGCCTTTACAGTTCCTATTTTTTTAGCTATAGTGTGCTTGCATATTTAAGACTGTTAGTTCACATTCATACTAACATGTTTTTTTGTTCAGTAAAATATTCTGATTCGTATTTAAGTCAATAAAGCATCAAACTGTTTATAATAATGAGATAAGCAGAGAATCACTAAAAAGTTCCTCGACTGAGACTTTGACTTGAAGAGGAAATTGTACTATACTTTTTTTCTTGTTTATCCTCAAAAATGCAATAATAATACAAAAAAATAATAATAAATCTCATTTGATGCTGACACTATTAAAAGGTTTTTTATTTAAAGACTCCATGAAACAACATTATGAGCTTTATGAGCACATTCCTTTTCATTCCTGTGCCCTATGCATTGGTTGGGAGTTGGAGGTTGAGATTGTCTTGTCAAAGCCATGAACCAATATTTTGCTGCTTGCAGTTTGGTGGAATGTATTAGTAAAGACACTGTCCTTTCTACAGAGTTTTGGACCAACATTTTTTATTTGCCCTGTGAGCAAGACACGTCAAAAGTATTTTGTGATCTATTTACAGTTTTACTCCACTTATGATTTAATATTGCCATCTTGAAAGACATTAAGCAGCTAAAAAAGTTAAACATTTTTGAAAACACATTTTAAGGCCTCTGATATTTCAGTTAGAAAGCTCTGTGAGTAAAGAGTGTGTAATTCGGTTTTCATTTCAGTTTGAACATTGAAAATAGTCAGTATCTGGGGTTACAATGAAAATATGTGCGATTCAGGTTTTATCAAGAAGAACATAAAATCTCCTCAAGAATTACTATAGCTACAGTAGTACACAGCAGTGCTAGCATCAGACAGTACAGTTGAGATTAGGTTGGACCCCTGCAATGGTACATGGGGGACTGCGTAAGTGAGGCATTGCTCAAACTCCACTTCATCCACCATTTCAGTAGAACCTTGATTCTGAGCTGCTGTGGAGACATGTGAAAGCATGTGATGGTCAACAGGAAGTGACAATTCCCCATATGGATGCTTCAACTGAGAGTTGGATCCATAATGGTCATCTAAAGTTGAAGGACAGTTTGGGTAATCAGGAGGCAATGCTTGCTGAGAAGAAGAGCTTTTGTTAAAGACGGTGTGAGATATGGGGTGGGCAAGGGAATTTAGATGAGTACCAGAACTGTGACTGGTTTGTGGTTTGGTACTCTCATTAAGAGTTTGCTGTGGTTGAGCATTGCTCATTAGATTAAACTGTGCATTGCTGGAAGTGTGTGAGTTAGGATTGGTGTGAGTGTTAATGCTGCAGTGAGTAGCGCTGTGAAAATGTGTGTTTGCGAGTGACTTTATGTTAGTATGACCATGCATGTTGGGGAGAATGTTTATGTTTTCCTGAAAGTGGTGCTCTTGGTGGTTATGGTAGCTGTATGCTGACTGATGGTGATTGTCCTGAAGATGGGCAAAAAACTCAGTAGTCCCAGCATCCATAGGAGAGGGGTCGGGTGTAGGCAAACTGTAGGGCTCAAACAAAGTCTGGGTCTCGCAGTATGGAGGCAGTTCTGAAAATCCAGCACCCATGCCCTCCATGCCCAGAGGGTTCTGAGCATCCCCCACCCCATGAAGCATAAAGCTGGAGTCCAGTCGTTTATTTCGTTTAACTTGCTTACGTCGTCGCGGCCGATATTTGTAGTTTGGGTGGTCTTGCATATGTTTCACTCTGAGACGTTCCGCCTCCTCAACAAATGGACGTTTTTCCACTATTGGTAAAGCTTTCCATGACTTACCTAAAAAATAATACCAAAAGGAATTTTAAATTTTTATTAAATGATCTAAACACATTCAAGAGGCTGAACATTTATTTTAAAAAATCGCAAATACATTGTGGACTCCATACCAAGCATTTTACACAATAATATCTGACAACATGCTTGATATTTAAGCTTAATATCTATGTGATTTATTCTATTTCAGAATTTGTGTATAATAGTTACTTATCACGCTTGATACATAATTTCATACTACCTGTAAATAACACTGGTATAAAGCAACAATGGACAGAATATAAACCAAATATTTTAGAGCAGTAAAAAGGTTCTGTTAAATCCCAATATAAATATAAATCACATTAAAGATTGTATTACAAAGCTAAATGTTAACTTTGTTGTGTGATTCACTGTCAGCATAGCTTGTATAACTGTATTATAACTTGCATAACTGTATTTTAGCCATTTCATCAGACACATCATTCATAGTTTTAAAAGTGCTAAAATGATTCAGCTAAACCTGTAAGTAATATCAATTACTTCCATAAAATGTGTCCGCGTAAAGTCGTAAAGTTCTTGTTTTAAATTTGACGTCAATTATGGTTATCGCCCACATTATTATTATTTTCAAACTGTATAAACTTTGTAAACTTGATTTATAGACTTATAGACTATAGATTATTTATAACCAGTAATTCTTTTGATTTTAATCATTCTGTTAAATGCAGTTTAAATTATATCTGTCTTTTGAAAGAATTAATTTTACATAATTCAAAACATACGAAAAAGCAAAAAGAAAAGAGAAAAGAAAAATAGATTAAATACATAATGTTTTTTTTTAATCTCTACTCACCAAGCATTTTACTCAGCTCTGCATTGTGCAGATCTGGATTTTGCTGCGCAAGCCTCTTGCGTTCATCTTTCGCCCACACCATAAATGCGTTCATCGGCCTGCGGATGCGCGGCTCGCTCTTTCCGCGCCCGGGACCCGCTGAAGAACATGTCTCGTGTTTTGCTTTTGTGTCAGCAAGCGGACTGAGCGGGTCAAGCCACGCGCACTGCCTCATGCCAGACATTAAGACTGAGCTGGTACCTCGGGTCTGGTTTGGATCGTCACTGGCGTAACCCGCATCGGGACTGCTCATCTCCTACAGGCACCGGGCGCGTATCCTTGGTGATCACTGATGAAAGTAGACTGTAGCGCCTCTGGTTGGCCTAAACAGCGTATCCTTTAATGTTCGTTGCTCAGTTTCACTTCGCTAAAATCACACACTGTATTCAACAGTAAGGTCAGAAGTGCATAGAGAGTTATCAGGCTGCTTTAAACTCAGCAGCCACCAATCGCGACCAGGGTGGGCGGTCCGCGCCGTTAAAGGTGCGAAAGAAACCTTACTCAGAGCGTTTCGCCTCAAGGGAGACAAGACTGGAAACATTTAGCTTTTCGGGAGGTCAGCTTTAAAAATAAAATAAAATAAGGACGAATCTGTTGCCCCACATGTAACATATAGCCTAATGAATATAGCCTTTTTTTAAAGTTTTTATTTGGGTTTAAATAATTGTTATACAGATAAGCAATGAATGTGAAGTTTGGTTTAGGATTAATATCCTGCCAGCAGATGTAGCCTACCTGAATTTGCAAACAGTAGTAGTAGTAAAGGATTGTGATAATGGCATGCCAGCTGCGCAAGAAGAGAAAGGTGTTACACTGTATTGTATTCAGTGTATTATGTTAAAGGTACTCTCAATTTCACATACCGCTGAATTAAGTTGTATTGGGCTTTACCAGTAGCGTCTGTTGGCGGATTGGATCTAATAGGCTATAGTACAAAATTGGCAATGGAAAGCCTTCTTTAAATTCTGTAGTTTAAAAGTAACAAGAGAAAGGGTTTTATTTTGACATATACAATGCAATTTATATTAATAACAAATCATTAGTTAAATCATTGAAACATATATAATATCGGGGCAATATAAATGATCCTGTGTTAAAAGCACTGTAATGCAAGGCTTTCTCATGAGTTATTGTTTTAATGAATACTGTAAAAATATGCATGGAAATTTAAAATGTTCATGTTTTGAGAACTAAAAGGTCCCTATCTGCTAATGTGCAGTGTTACGGGAGCAATTGGGAACTTTACCAAAACCACATCCTGTTTTTGCTTACCTTGATTTGAATTTTTACTTTCTAACTCGTAATCTTAGTTTGGCTAGGCTACAAGCATTTATGCTTAAAGAAGACAATTTTAGTTTTATATCTTTATGTGTCAGAATCAAAACTCTAGATTCACCAAGACACAAAATCACTTTCCCGAGAACTCACCCCACCCTATGTACACATAAAAGCGACAGTGTGTATTTTCACTGCATTCTGGCACAGAGTCAATGCCCTCCGTACTGTAACTGTAATATATAATCTATTTTACGTCTGAAGAACCAGTGGGCCACACTTGCGTGTTTGTGCAATGGTGAGTGCAAACACATATACAGCTTCCGTCTGACTCATGTAAAGTCTCTCGGCACTCAGGAGCCAATGCTATTGTGTAATTCCCCACAAAGGCATGCCTGGCGACAGTATGTGTGTATAGTCATGAGTGCGAGCCTATGTGTGGATCCATCTGTGAGGGAGAGGGTGTGTGTGTCTGAAGGCGGACAGTATGTACTCCTATGCCAAGGACAGGAAGCAGTTTGTGGGGGACAGGAAATGCAGGCTGAAGCACTATTCTAGATAAGGACTAGAGACCTCTCCCATACACACACACACTGGCTGTTTTTATACAGCCATTTATAAATACTAAAATCTAACTCTAACACAAAATGTATTGCATTTTTAAAAAAAAAAAACTTTATTTACCTACACTATTTTTGTCAGGGAGTTTTGTGTTTAGCTCACTGCTGGGTACACATTTCTTCTCAAAATATGGTTAAATAGGAACACACACCCATACACCCACCCCTCACTCTATCCCAGACTCCCCTAGGCCTTACTGGTGCCTCACATACATGTTAACACTCTAAAAAAAGGTAGGCAGAATCAGTAGGGACAGACTTGTATTGAGGTCTGGGCAGACAAGGGTCCGAGCCAGTAAGGCAGACAGAACCATCAAAATAGGCAGATCTTTAGCAGAGGGTATCTTGGGGAGGGGACCACCTTAAAAAAAAGTGTTACATAATAATGACCAATTTGACAAGGGATGGGGGAAAGACTGTGACGAAGTTCAAGGCAATATGTACTCAAACACAGGAGGGGGGTGAGGAGTGAGAATTGTTGGAACATTCAATTTGGCACAACATGAGCAGACTAAAACAAACTGATGGTCCGCCTCAATAACAGAAGGTCGCAAAAAACCCTTCCAGATGGATACCAGCATCCTCCTCATACATGAATTGCAATTCTTCTAGAGGCATCTCAAGCTATCCAAAAGGAACTCTATAACCATCAACTCAATGTCCTAAATGACAGCAGCCACCACCTGCTAAGGCCAGATAATTGACAGGGAGTAACGGGTGAGTAGGAGAAGTGACTATTACCAGATTAAAAGCACAATTAAGGAGACAATGCAGACCATTGGACAACATCCAGGACTTGTTTGAAGACCTTTCAAATATCATGGTAGATCATGGATCCCCGATATATCCACCACTTTCTCCTCTTGTGGAATAGAAAGACCAGAGTCAGGAGACATGGCAGCACTTAAATACTTAGTACAGAAACTACTCCAGGAAACAACAGAATTTCTCCCAGTTGACTAATTGTAGGGGTTGTGTGTCACCAGCCAGGGATGAACCTATACAAAGATGCATACTCTGCCTTTACTCGGCTATGAGACAAGTCTAGCCAAAATGAATAAGCTCAGGTTCTCCGAAACTAGTTGTTGTATTGCTTTCCTTATACACAGATCAGTTGAATACCTTGATTAGGCAAGGACAGACCAAGCCAACTTCAAAGAACTGACTGTTGGTTGATGACAACCAACAGTTTGTAACCTCACACTGGCTGCATCTGGACAACAATTTTTGCTTAAATACAGCACACAGACTTAAGCCTACTGCAAAGTAGCACATGCATTCTGTGGCTCAGGGCCGGCACTACCTATAGGCAAAGCTTGCAATAACATATTAATTTGCCATTGTTCTTTCCTCTGACTGCTGTTATAAGCCTTTGATTGAAACCTGTCCTCCAGTCAATACACCCGTATAGGTTGTTTGTTCAAATCTCTGTATATAACCCAGCAGAGCATATGCTACAATTGTGCCACTATAGACAAAACAACATATTCATATGAATGTGTTGTACTCTTTTATCTGCGCTGTAATTCAGGTTTTGTGTAGCTTGGTTTGTGTAGCGCATTGCATTATGTACAATGGTATGTAATCATGTGTACATGCAATCATGGGTATGATCCCAGAGACTGCAAATTTGATCTGAAATGTATATGCACTATAAATTGTGATTTTGCACTATTTCTGTAAGGGGTAGGTTAAGGAGTGGGTTAGGTGTGGTCACTCGTATGAATTGCACCTAGTAAAATATGTACTATGTTACTAAGTTACTGTAAGGTTGTTGTAAAAAGTTGATTTGTAATGACAGTCATACATCATTTCATGGTGACAGACATAACACAACACAATTTTATCACTAAAAAGCATCATCATTATTTTATATTATTTTTACATTATTGTTATGCCCGCTAGAGGGCGTGTCACTTTAATACGTAATAAATTTGAAATTTAATTCGTAATAAGGAGTGTTTTTTTGTTGGACAACAGCCTCATTGAAAGTCATGAAAACTTGATAAATGGGTATGCACAAAATATATTTGTGGCACTTTCCCATTCACTGCTCTTGATGTTTACCCAACTATAATGACTACAAGAGAAATTTGGCTGCAGTACTGTAGTTCCCTATTCACAGATATAGCCAGTCTACAACAGCTGAAAAAAGATGTGCTGACCAGAGAGCAGGTAGTTCTTGCAGAGGTGGTAGATGGACAAAGGAGCTGGTAGAAGTCAGATGGTGAATCTGGTGCAAAAAAAGCTGAGGCAAATCAAAGAGCATGCCAACTTGGTCCCTGAATGGACCAGGGTTAAAAAAAAAGCGGGCAGGCCATAGGAAACAGGTCGGGAGTAGATAACTCAGGGTCCAAGACAGGCCAAAGACAATAATCAGGCCGAAAGGAAAGTTAAGACAGACAGAAAACCCTGAAGCCTACAGGCAAACAACAATCTGGCACAGAGCAGCACACAAGGCAAATAAATTAGGCAGGAAATGAAAAGCATAACGAGGGATAGCAGGTAAACTGAAAAACAACATGAAAACAAAGGGCCAAATCCTCCATTTTTCTCTTGACCATAGATGGCACAAAAACTTAACTCAATATTTTTAGCAATGGCTACACTGTTCTTAACATTCATTTCATGTAAATATCAACATTTCTGAGATTTCCTCAGTTTTTTTCAAGGTTAACTGATTGTGTCTAGGGGAAATAAGTCTAAGACCATTATCAATTTCAGTCCTCGCATACAAACCGTTCTGCACGTGTTGCACTTCAGATGCTGAGGGATTTGTGAAGTAAAAATTATAGTTTTTTATTTTGAAGTAAAAAGTAATAGTAATAACTGTTTTTTTATAAATAATTGCGGCATTAATTGGTAAACAAAATGCAAGAAACAAAACCAAAAGGCACAGGAACACAAACTGTGTGCAAAATAAAGAGAGCAAAAGGTTGTTTCTTTTGGACAAAAACACCTGACCGTATTGAGCGTATGAATTAAATTAAATTGACCATATTTATAAAAGGAGATTTGCTCTATTCACAATTTACACAGCCAGGATGTGTCACTTCGAAAAAGGAAAGTAGCAAACACACAATGTCGGGAAGGTTGCTTTGTTAATCATTTTCAAACATGTAAACCAGGCAGGGTTAACAGTATTACTGAACAATGATTATTGTCAGACTTTCAAAAAAAAAACAAAGATGATAATATTTTAACTTTAAAGGGGACTTTAAAGCAAACAGCAATATGGCTGTCCTCTGCACTGTGTGTTCACTTGGATGGGTTAAATGCAGAGCCCATATTATGAGAATGGGTCATTATACTTTTCCATGTTACTTCCTTCACTTTTATTAAATTTGTTTATGTCTGACTGTGCAAATTTTACTCCAGACTGCATTCTGAATGAGAGACAATTCATACTTTACAATTTTTATGATTATTTGTAATCATGTTAGCTGTTACATTATATGACCACTGGGACCATTTCAAGAATACCCTAAAGAATGATGCCAACTTATGGAAAATGGGATTTTCGAAGCACAGCCACCAAAAATCCTTTTGTAATCCTTAACATTTATAAAAGTAACTGTAATTTAATAAAACATGTTTTTCTTTGTAACTGTAACCAATTACAGTTACATTTATTTTGTAGTTGTGTTACATGTAACTAGTCACTCTCCAACACTACTAACACATTAGTTGAATATACAGTATTCCTCAATCTATTCAATTATAAACAATGCAACAAGAAAAAATGAATAAAATATTTTTTTAAAAATATGTTTTTACCTTGTAGGCATTGTGTTGACATAAAGCTCTGCACGTTGCACTCCGGGTGACCTGAGATCAAAATCCAGATTTAAGGACCTTTGTCGATACCATCCCCTCTCTCTCTGTCTCCCACTTTGCTTCCTGTTATTACTCAACAAACCTATCAAATTAAATGACAAAAAATCTATAATTAAAAATGGTCTCTGATTGTTTTCTGATTTTGTTTTTCTTTGCTAAAAGTGTATTGGGTCGCTATAGAGAACTGAATGACTGAATATATGCACTTTAAAACAATCATATGTGATTTGCTTTGGGGTAAATTTGTTTTTGTTTGCTTAAATTAGGCCCCAAGTGGCATGTTGTTACTAATGTTATTAATTACAGTGTAATTTAATGTCATATACATACAACAATATAGTTAAAACAACCCCCTTTCAAACAGATCTACAAATTTAAAAGGTTGTTTTATAAATGCCAGGTAAGTAGTTGGCAAAGTCACTTTGTAAAGAAACACTTAGACATAATACACATGTGCATGACATCAGTGTTTTCACAAATTCACATTTTTCTAGTTTACACAGAGACTATAACAACATCGTTTTTAAAAACTGTTGCATAATGATATTTTCTGTTTACTTACTATAATAACACATTGGCAGATGTACCATTGTCCCACTCATGCTAAACTATCTAAATATGTAACAATTTAAAAATTAAAAGCATGTATTTCATAAGTGGATTATAATGATGAATAGCAGTTGTTCTTTAAATATTTTATATATCTGTAATTAAAAAAAAAATCCCTGTGTAATATTTTGTTTCTAATCCATTTACACGTGTTGGCATATGTTCCTGTTCAAATGCTAGGGTTAAATATTTCCTCATGAAAATCAATGACATGTCCATTTTGACCCTAAAGCATTGCCAACCACACATACTGGACATAAAGACACAACACATACTGTGCTGTGTGATGCTGATTACTGCAACAATCTATAATTGTAATGAGTTTTACAATGAGTTGTCATTTCAATAATAAAAAATAAATAAAATATAGTGGGAGTCAGAAGGAGAAATAGTGAGAGTTATATATTGTGTTGTAACTGCCCCATTGTTCTCCCAAATACAGATATGATGACCTGGGAATTACAGAGTTTAGCTTTGGTGAGAAAATGTCAGAATCAGATATTTTAGGCCACCATGCATACACAGGCTCAAACACAGATATCAAACACTAAATATTGATTCTGACTTTATTGAGTGAACTGCTTTGATTCAAAGATAGACACGTTTGAATAAAAGTTAATCATCATCTATCGGTGTGCATTAGTGCACAAAGAATCGATCTCTCAAATCTATGTGTCATATATGACCACCTGAGGTACTGACACACAGGCACACACATGCAGATACTTTAATTCTGTGAAACATGCCTTTCCCTTAATTCTATTTTTAAAGAAACTATGTACTCTAAATGAAACAAAATGTAATGATATTGTCACAAATTCATTTTGACTTCTTTCCCATTGTTATGCATAACATGCCATCACCTTCTTGTTTCCATACTCTCTCTCTCTCTCTCTCTCTCTCATTATCTATGCGTTTAAAATTCTTCTCTTACAATGGGTTTTTCATATTATCTGTAAGAATATGCTTCTTAACATCTAAATTGCTTTCAGTCATTAAACTGAATTGATTTCACTCATTAAGTTGTACCAAGAAGTAAGCCACGAAATAAGATTCTTTGTCCTTAAAATATACTGTAAAATACATATGCACGCACACACACACACATACATACAGATAACGAGAAGTGATTTCACACTTTAGCCTCTCTTTTAACTTCCCATATGTGCGTCAGCTGAGCAGCTTCCCTCTTCTGATCTCTACATAGATAGAGCGTCTGTCACACAAAACACATTCACTGAGCTAAATGGGGATTTTCCATAAATGTATATTTTCATATACAGATAGAGTTGTTCTGTAGAATACCCTAACAGAAAACTAAAAATATGGTAGAGTAGGCACACACATATACATGCAAGCACAAATATTGATTTTCTATCAAGTTAAAAGTATTTTTTTTTCATCACACCTATACCCTTATACATAATCCTCAAAGAGACCTGTGCAAATCACTAGATTTAAATGTAATGATTTATAAGCTTTAAGGTCCAATTCACCAGTCTGTGTTCAACAAGGGTTCACTATTATTGAGAACGTTTTTCAAAAGTGAGGACATTTTGGACCTTAAAAGTCAAACCTGCACACACACACACAACAAACACTCAAACAACATGCACGTGTACAAACATAGAACAACTCCTAATGTGAGATTTTTCAAAATGTCCATAGTGAAAGAAAATATAATTTGAAAAATAATACAATTAGCTTGTATTTTATTGTATTTTATTATTTGGGTGTTCTGTGTGTTTTTGCACATTGCACAAGTTGTTATAAAGATGGTTGCTGTTTCTGGTTTTTAGGTAATTTTTTTAAATGTATGCATGTGTGAGCAGATCCTTCTGCCTACAATTAGTAAGAAGTTTTAAAAGTTCTGGCTCAGCACCATCCCAAATAGACCTTATCCCCACAGCAAACTTTTATCAGATGGCCTTGCGGCCTTACAATAACACTGGCGCTATCAGTCAAGCACAGGCTTTATCTGACATTCCTGCCCTATAACAACAATAAATACACTCACTCAGTTATGCGTCCAACTTCAGTCCAGCCTCATTCCAACAACAATAAATAGACTTGGGGGAAAAAAAGTGAATTAAATGTAACAATATTTGAATGTTTTTATTTGATGTATTTGATTAAATTACATGATGTCAAAGATGAAATGTCACACTGTATCTAGTAATTCAGCCAGAGAGGGCTAGTAATTTCTATACACCAACATAGTTGTGTGTATATGCTATTGTGGTGACCAAATGTCCCCACAAGGCAGTAAAACTTGAAATTTTTGACATTGTACGGACTGGAGAGGGAAAAATATATATTAAAAATAATAAATAATGTTTCTCTGAAAGTGTAACACTACAAACATGTTTTCTGTAAGGGTTAGATTTAGGGGATGAAAAATATTGTTTGGTCAGTATAAGTAAAAGTAATAGAAGTCAATGGAAAGTCCCCATAATTCACAAAAACAAATGTGTGTGTACATTTGCACACATTTACTTCAATCAATTTTTTTGTTGTGAAAGTTGCTGCTGCACAGTGGTGCCCCATAATTACGTCCAGTCTAGATTTTTCATGTACATATTATAATGGGATTCTTTCATTAACATTTACATTTATACATTTAGCAAACACTTTTATTATTTCATGTTGCAGACAATGGAATAGCAATCGATGCAAAATATTTTCGTTTGCTACAAGCAGGATACACACAAAGCACATTCAACTCGGAATGTGTTATAATAAACACTGTTACCATTTGCGTGTCCATGCTCAATGCGCATCTCGTGAAAAGCATTTTGGGGCCCCTTGGCATTTTGGGGCCCAAGGCAGTCAACTACCTTTGCCCCATGGGTAAGTCCGCCCCTGTGTGAGAGAAAGTTTATTTATTGATTATTGGTCTGCCAACATCCGTTTACACACATTGATCTATATCTGTTAAATGCAACACCCAAATTTATGACAGACAAACAACAGGACATTATGATCACACACACACACACACCAAGTTGTCTAATTCTGCCCATAGAGGCAGCCAAAACTGAAGACTAAACTATTCTCCGCCGTCGTGTAATCTATGAAGCTCAAAATTGGTATGCATCATCTCTGGTACACACGCTGCTAGTATGTTCTTCAGAAATGAGTCAGACATATATATAAAAAAAATGACCAAGGACTGAAATAATGGTTTCCACTAGAGTGAGCCATTAGAAAAGAAATGCTTATGGGGCTGAATATTTCTTGCTTTCCTGTTTGAAGTTGTTTGTTTTTTCGAGACTATCATGTATTTTTCTACACTGTTTAAAAACTTATATTTTAACCTGGTATTCTAGAATATTACTTAGCAGTGCAATCCCATAAAATAAACCCAACCATTGATATTGCATGTTAATGCTGAGACCACACACACACACACACACACACACACTGTGGGACAGAGGAAGTGCTAAATATGAATACTAATGTGCCTGTTACACTGAAAAAAGGTAAAACAGCAGTGTACATGTATTTAACGTACATGACTGCTTTTGCTTTCTGCTGCCTCTGGGGTTATCACAGGTTATCACAAATCCCCTATTGATGGCTTTTTGTAACAAAAATATTTCCAGTTTTTAAATGATAACATAAATCATTTAGTTCCGGCAATGGTTTCATGCGTGTCCATGAGAGCATCGAGATCCGGGTACTGGGTTGACCTCTGACACTATGTATGTTTTATGACATAAGCTGCTTGGATCTCTGACTGTATGAGTACATTATGGCATAATTTACATTTTTGGGTGAAGTATTACTTCAACAGTAGCAGAACCTTTTTTTTCTTTCTTTGAATGTATAGTGCAAAAACCTTCCACGGCCTTTTAGCACACATGAGAGGATAGAGTAAATATCAGTAAATATAATAATAATAATCTAATCTAACCAAAATAATTTTGGTCAGTATATACAGTG
>JAUYWG010000040.1:23197720-23214584 GCA_034779775.1 Enteromius afrohamiltoni
GTTACAAATGAGACACATGGGCAAGGAGACACAATGAAAACAAAACACAAAGACACATGGAACGCCGGGGCGTGACACAATGACAGTAATAGGATAATATTCTTCATTATACTATTTAAAGACACCAGAAACATATAGTTAATGCCTATATAAAGGGAATGTTAACAATTACAATACATTTGAAATTAATTATTAAATCCACTGGTTCCCAACCACATTCCTGGAGGACCCCCAGCACTGCACAATTTGCATCTTTCTTTGGTCGGACACACATTTCAACTCTTGGAGTCTCTACTAATGAGCTGATGATCTGATTCAGGTGTGTTTGATTAAGGAGACATGGAAAATATGCAGTGTTGGGGGGCTTCCAGGAACGTGGTTGGGAACCACTGATTTAATTTATAAAAATATTTTGTATATATTCATTATATGTAAATCTTGTTTTAAAGGCATTTTCTATGTATGAGTGAATACGTGTATGAAAGTATTTTAAAGCACATTTTAGTTCATGGTATTGCAAAATGTACATTTGGATGTTGTAAAGATTTCAGTAAAAATAAAAAATATTTAATATAAGTACGACATTAAAGTGTACTTAAAAACTTATTTTACTGCATTTTCCCCCACTACTGGTGAAGCATTTTTTTTGTTTTGTTTGTTTAAAGATAGTAAGTACGAAGGCCGAGAGAGCTCAACACGCTGCAACTTAAACACATGCAAACAGAAAAAAACACATTAAGAAAATATCTTCAGTTTGACAACACAGGCGCTGCAAATTCTCAAAACGCAACCAAACATGCAAGTGCGCTGCAAACACAGAAACACACTGCAAATAACACGGACTACAACGGAAACGTTTCAGGGGGACCCCAAAAAGTGACGAACCCATCTGAAAGTAACTTTAGTTAACATAGCATTAAAATAATGTTTCACAGTTGTGCAATTAATCAGATTAGTCCAATATTATCCAAAAGGCCATATGATCAAAAAAAAAAAAAAAAAAAAAAAAAAAAAAAACACCTTTTAGTTCAGGGACATCTCTGCTCTGAACAAAAGCCACTGAACAAATAATTAGTTCCCAGATGGGTTTGTTGCTTTTTGAGGCCCTCTAAAACAATTCCGTTGTGGTCCAAGCTGCTTGCAGCACATTTCTGTGTCTGGTTGCATTGTGAGAATTAGCAAGTAAGTGACAACAGAAAAAGAAAAATAATATGCCCCTGCATCAGCCATAATTGCAGACTCTTTTAGAGCAATGTAAATTCCATGCTTGCCAAAGAACTAAATTGAAGATTGAACCATTCAGATGGTAAATTTTGGATTTTTTTTTTTTTTTTTAAACTAATCAATGTACACTTATTCTGAACTGTATCTGAGGTATAAAATGGTTTTAAAATGAGACTAAGCTAATAAAATTAACCAACGAAAAGGGACAACTGGATAAGGATTGTTATATGCACATTTTTGCCAATGTCAGCAATTTAACACTCTTCAACTAAGTCTGGAACTTGGTTAAACAATGCTTTTGTGAAAAGGAGATTGTAATGAAATGCAGGTTATTTTAAAACCCCTGTTATTTATTTATTTATTTATTTTTAAAAACACTTTAAAACAATTTCAGAATTTCTTTAAACAGAATAATTCAAGCAGAAAGCACTGTATGAGAATGTCAATTATTGATAATTATTGATCCAAAAGACTCAGCATTAAAAACTCTTTAATTACACAAATAAAAAAAAATGCATTCAACAAATAGTGCTACAGTATCCCTACAAAACATGTAATTAGTTTGGCTTTTTCCTTAGAGATGTTGTTGCCCTTACAGACTTTCTGATTGTGCGACATAGACTTCCTGTAGATTGTGGCGTCATTGATTCCTTAATGTTGACCAGCAGACCACACCTTGGACGAGGCTGTCCTACAGAATCATTAGCCAGTTTTGCAATTTCCTGACGCAAACTGTTTATCTCCTTCTCTTTGGCCATGACATCACTTTGTAAGCACTCCATTTTTTGCTCCTGTTAAATAAAAGGCTTTAATAACAAGCATGTCCATACTGTAGGTTGTCCGTGTATGTTCTTACTTGATTTGAGAGTCTGTTTTGTAGATTTTGGACCTCTGCAAGTTTTTCCATGTAGCTCTCCCCAGCTTCCTGTAGAGTCTCATTCAACTCACCGATTCGCTGCTCATAAGCTACAATCAACTTTAAAACAAAAACGGTATATTCAAATAATTTTTAAAAGTAAAAAAGTAAAAATTCAGTTCAGTCCATTTACCTCTTGCTTATCAACACACAGTTTCTCCACCGCACACTTTTCCTTGTAAAGCATTTTGAACCTTTCTGCAACGCATGAAGTTCATTCAATGGATGGATGAGTACACATGACATTTATATTTTATTATACAAAGTAAAATAAAAATATACTGCTCAAAAAATAAAGGGAACACAAACGCCACAAATGTAACTTCAAGTCAAACCACACTTCTGTGAAATCAAACTCCCCACTTAGGAAGCAACACTGATTGACAATTTAACATGCTGTTGTGCAAATGAAATAGACAAGAGGTGGAAATAAGCAATTAGCAAGACACCACCTATAAAAGGAGTGGTTCTGCAGGTGGCGACCACAGACCACTTCTCAGTTCCTATGCTTTCCGGCTGATGTTTTGGTCACTTTCGAATGCTGGCGGTGCTTACACACTACAAACCACACAAGTGGCTCAGGTAGTGCAGCTCATCCAGGATGCATTTTTTAGCAGTGGCAAGAAGGTTTGTGCTTTCAGCCAAAACAGTGCAGAACATTTGGCATTTGCCAGAGAACACCAATATTGGCAAATTTTCCACTGGCGCCCTGTGCTCTTCACAGATGAAAGCAGGTTCACAAGGAGCACATGTGACAGACGTGACAGAGTCTTGAGGACGTTCTGCTGCCTGAAACATCCTTCAGTATGTCAGTAATAGTGAGGTGGCATTTCTTTGGAGGGCCGCACAGCCCTCCATGTGCTTGCCAGAGGTAGCCTGACTGCCATTAGGTACCAAGATGAGATCCTCAGACCCATTGTGAGACCATATGCCGGTGCAGTTGGCCTTGGGTTCCTCCTAATGCAAGACCTCATGTGGCTGGAGTGTCTCAGCAGTTCCTGCAAGACGAAGGCATTGATGCTATGGACTAGCCTGCCCGTTCCTCAGACCTGAATCCAATTGAGCACATCATGTCTCGCTCAGTCCACCAATGCCATGTGCACCACAGATGGTCCAGGAGTTGCCAGATGCTTTAGTCCAGGTCTGGGAGGAGATCCCTCAGGAGACCATCCGCCATCTCATGCCCAGGCATTGTAGGGAGGTCATACAGGCACATGGAGGCCACACACACTTCTGAGCCTCATTCTGACTTGTTTTAAGGACATTGCATCAAAGTTGGATCAGCCTGTAGTGCGTTTGCGTCAATTTAGAGTGCGACTCCAAACCCAGACCTCCATGGGTTAAGAAATTTGATTTCCATTGTTCAGTGAGCGGACAAAAAAAAAAAAAAAAAAAAAAAAAACAGAAATTATGTAAAAATATTTAATAAGATTATTTAATTCATTCAGATCTAGGTGTCATTTTAATGTTCCCTTTATTTTTGTGAACGGTGTAAATAAAAAGTTAGCTTCCAGTCCAGTCACTCTAAAGAGATAATACCTGACTCTTCTGTGGCAGGAACTGGATTTGTTTGCATGGAGTTGTCCTGCATGACTGGTGGAGGACCACACTGCTGGCATTTCTGTTCCAACTCTCGAACTAATTTCTCTAGCTCCTATATTAAAAATGTTAGACTAACATTTAGACTAACAGATTTTAGACAATCTATTGGTTAATATGAAAAGGCAGCAAGGTTAACTTTTTGTGCAATCACAAAGTTAAACTGCCAGCCTACTATATTCTCATGCAGTACACCACATAACATGTTTTTTCCCCACAATGATCACGTTTTTTTTTTTTTTTTTTTTTTTTTTTAAATAACGCATTCCAATATTCTCTGTAAAAGTCAACATCAACTTTGTTTAAATTGCAGAATTTAGTACGGCCTAGATTTATTTTAGCAAATGTATCATCTAGTACGGTCCTCCAGAGCTTTAAGTATACTGCTCTGACCGTTCTTGACACAGGGTTCATGACAAATTTTCACATCTGAACCGTTTAATTCCTGGAGTACGAGCTTCCTAAAAGAATAGTTCACCCAAAATGAAAATTAACTTCCTCACCCTCAAGTAGTTCCAAACCTGTATGACTTTCTTTGTTCTGCCCAAAAAGTTTGTAACCAGGTTTTGGGTCACCATTGACTGGGTGAAATGGGTTTATTTTGCTTTGGTGTGTAAAAGCGCTGGGTTAATTTGGAGATACTCCTGCCAAATAGTTGTGGGTTACATTTGAACAGTTGGGTTACATTTGAACAGTTGGGTATATACCTTAAGTCGCTCTTGCTCTTCATTGTATTCCTCTATAGGGATGTAATCCTCTTCTAGTCTCTCCAGAGCACATTGGTATGCATGCTCTTTCAGTGCCTCTTTATACATCTCAAATGTGCTGTCCATCTTCTCTGCATAGCTCTCCTTTAGGTCCTCCATCTGACGACTTAAACATGTACAAGTTTTTCAATGTGTTGAATTTTTTCCTGTGACTTGCCTTTCTGTTGCTTCTGAATCCACAAGAACATACCTGTGCAGTTCTTCTGCCTCTGTGATTTGTTGCAACATTGCATCTCCCATCTCCTTTCGTATCTGAATCTCCTGCAGCAGATTTTTTCTGCGCTCGGCCAACAGTTTTACACGCAAGCTTTCAACTAAGCTTAACAACTCCTATAAAAATACATCAACACATTGCAAAAAAAAAAATAAATAAAATGTTCTTATTTTAGCAGTGAGCCTTTTATCAATTTACAGTAGTTAAGCAGCAAAGCCGATACACCTCTTGAGGTAATATTGACATATCAGCCTCCTCTCCATCCAGCAGCTCTTCCTCTGACAAGTAGTCATCCACAGCCTGGTCATCAATAACTCCATTTTTCAGCAATGGCTTACCATCCAGGCCAACGAGGCGTGGTGCAAGAGACTCAAGAGATCTCGGAGGCATGACCTGTAACACCTACAATACACAGAGACATCAAATGGCAAACTTCAGTTGTGGGGTCATATGAATCATGCAACCATTTTATATATAATATACATCATCACTATAAAACTTCCAGATTGTTAGATGCTCTAGGTAAAGGACGAGGAGACATGCAAATAAACTATAAAAAGTGTTTGTACTACAGACTATTGTTTTCATAAAGATATTCAATTAAATTTACAGAAGATGCACCAAATTTCAATTTAAAAAAAAAAAAAAAAAAAAAAAAAAAAAAAAAAAAAAAAAAAAAAAAAAACACTGAACATGGATGAGACTGGTAGAACACAAACTTGTCTGGCAACAGCAGAGAACTTCATCACATGGAGGGTCTCATCGTAAGTTGAGGCACACTGATTAATATTCACAATCATGGAAGCCTTGCCACGCCCACAAAACATTCCTTGAAAGAGCCTTGTCAGTTTGCTTTCTCGGAATGGGATGTAACTCATCTTCACTCTAGAAGCAAACAGGAACACAGTTTTGAAGACATGGCACATAAAACAGACACCCTTAACCATTTATATGTACCTGCAACCTTGGTTATTCCGGAGGGCGGCAATACACTTGCCTAGAATCAGCAATGAATTGTTTATATTACCAGCTTCTTTCAGACGCTCTCCAAATGTTTTGGTTTTGTTACACCTTTCAGAGCCCGCTAAGTCACAAAGTGAGAGACTAATGCAAGGAAAGGACAGGTGTTACGCTTTCAAAACATCATGGGTTTCAAAACAATCCATTTCTGTTCAATCACTTACTCTGACAGTCCCTGAATATCTCCTCCTTCCATTCGTATCAGTTTGATGGTAAAGATGCTATGACTGCAAAAAGACCAAAGGGTTTGTTTTTGGCAGCTTCATTTGCTTTAAATCTACAGACAGCACTAAACTGCAGATTGTGTCACTTACTCACTCTCGAGTATTACCAAATCTGAATTTCTTTGTTCTGCCAAACATAAAAGGAAGATATTTTGAAAAAAAAAAAGTGTGAAAGCATTTTTGGGGTCACCATTGACTTCCATAGTAGGAAAACAAAATACTACTGAAGTCAATGGTGAACAGCCTGGTTTCAAACGTTCTTCAAAAGTATCTTTGCGTTTGGCAGAACCAAGAAATTTATACAAATTTGGAACTACTCAAGGGCAAGTAATTGACAGAATATATTTATTACACAAGCGCCTTTATATTTGGGAGGTTTTTTTTTTTACCTTCTGCTGGATGACTGGTTCATCTTGGTTGCTGCCGCACTGCGGTTCTTATTGCCCACACGCAGGATCTTACTAGCCTCCTCTGCATTCTGCACATTAACCCATCTTAAATCTACAAAAGACACAAACTGCCTTTAGGGGAGGAGAGAAAACAAAAAAAAAAAAAAAGGGGGGGGAGACACCACACACACACACTACCTCTAATGTAAGAGCTCCCTGTGCTGTCCTCACAAACCCGCAGTGCAAGACGTCTTTTCGATTTATTGGTGTGGGCCAGCTGAAGCAGGTCATAAACATGCTCATTGTAGATTTCATAAAACGCCACCCAAACAGAGTAAAGGCATTGCCCTTCAACCATTCCATCAACACTGTCAGCTGAAAGATGTGGGCAGAGAGCTGCAACTAGATCCTTGCACATGGTCTTTCCACACATTTTATTGATCATAATGCTTATTACCTGTGTGGTCATATGAAACACTGGAAAATGACAAACTGCTGACTGAGGATGTTGAGCTTCGGTTTCTACTAGATTTTGTGGGTTCAGGCTCCTGACCCCCCCCAAAAAAGGGGGATGAAATAGTGACTTCATCAGCTATAAAAATCAAAGAATTACTTATTTAAAACAAAACTTACATGCGTTATCGGGTCTTACCTCTTTGAGCAAACTGAAGAGTGCTGCCTTGGCATTCTTTTCTACTTTTAGCTGTTCCGAGTCCAACTTTTGCACATCTGAGCTCAAATATGGCTTCAGGTCCATATGCTCATACTGGCGGCCAGCAACATGCTTAAACACAACCTCTAAAGCACGTGGCAAAATGCCAGGTTCTTTCGGTGAACCTTAAAACAGACATGTAATGATTACAAACACCAAACAACAGGGAAGATATCATAAAGTGCATGTGCCATGTGAAAGTTAAATTTACCTTGTATGGTGTATGTTTTACCAGCATTGGTCACACCATAACTGAAAACCAATGCATTTTTGCCATGAACGAAGTCGTGCACCTGTGAACTGATTGTGCCTTCAAAAAACTCTGCCTGAGTGCATGTGGGCCCAAAGATCTGCATTTGCAAAATAATAAACATTCACACATACTACACGTGTGCGAGATATAGAGATAAATAAATGTATGCATGTATATAGCCATAGAATTAAGATTTAAACAAATTCTGTGGTTTTAATAGCATTGTACCTGGCTAAAGGTAAATTTATAAACTTGTTGACCAATTCCTTTCTCGCTGCTTTTCATGGTGGCAGATCCTTTAGGAGCATGAAGGGCAATGGTCTCAGAGTCTTCCAATACAACACAACCCTGGAAGAAAAAGTGATGCTCACAGAAGTACAACACTTGATACACGGGAAACTCTGGTTAATGTTGCAGTCAACAGAACACCAGATGAGACAAACCAGGTGTGCCCAAAACAGATCTAAAGAAACCAGATAGAAGTTTATTACCCATTCTCAGTGGTAAAGTACTCAAGCAACATTCAGAAAATGAACAAAAATAAACAAACTTCAGAAAAGTCATCCGAAGTGCCATCAGCCTTAGTCCAAGTTCTACAATACCTGATCCTCATTGGTTTTGAGTTCCTCTTCACTGAAAGGGCGCACCTTCAAGTAAACACGAAGTTGCTGTTTTTCAGAGACTTCAGCAATATCACTCTGCACATAGCAAAAACACCATACAGATCTATACTACATACACAAAAAAAAACAAAAAACAAAAAAAAAACAAAAAAAAACACATTATTAAAAGAGGTTATGACAATATTAATACTTGTATGACCTGTGACGTTATGGAAGAAACTCCAGAAAGTTCAGGTAGAGCTACATGATGAGGTTCACAAGCAGTTGACTCCATAGCCACTAACAGAGTGTCCTCACTTGTCATGTCAATTACTGTTGTCATAATCAAAAATCGTTTTTTTGCTTAAAACAGTTAAGAGTTAAAATTTATAGTCTTCAACTTGACATTAGTATGAATTTGAGATTCAGACAAAACAGCAAAATCAAACTTATACAGCTTGCAACAACTATTTTAAACAATTGCATAAAGTTGCTTTGGCTAACACAGCCAAAGACATGATCTTACCCAAAATGCATTTGTCACACCTGGTCACCAATCAGTACTTAACGATCAGTTCCTAAGAAGACATTCAGCACACCTGTAAATTCTTTTTAGACGTATATTGACTGTCACACAATCATAAATTGCAGCTGCAATTTTGGATGACCTCTTGTTCTTGGCCCAATTTTTAATTAGGTCTGATCAACACATGTGTATTTATGTGTGCATATATATATATACATACACACACACACACATACATAATTTAACATAAATACAATAGTGTTGTATAAACATGTACCTAAAAGTTCACATTCCAGGTGCTGTGAGGGGCTTCTTAATCATTTTCCAGGGTTGTGTTTCATAAATCATCTTTACCACTTAAGGCAGGCTTATTTCTGTTATTCTGAACCAAATGACTCATTTTGAATCAACGGACAAGTCAGACTTACTGGTATAAACCAAGCTTATTTGGTGAACTTGTTTTAGTAAAAGTTACCAGTTTCTTAATCCTTACCCCAGGGCTTTCCAAACCCGGTTTAGCTCCAACCCTACTAAAACACACCTGAAGCAGTTATTAAAGCTCTTACGGGGCATGTTAGAAACTTGCAGGTGTGTTGAGGTAAGTTAGAGTTAAACACTGCAAGACACCAGCCCTCCAGAACAGAGTTTGGACAGCCCTGCCACACACATCTGTGTAAAAAAAAAAAAAAAAAATTCTAATGACCAAGGTTTTTTTTTGGTACTTTAGTGAAAGCACTGCAGAAGATCTGAAATAATTTAACTTAACATCTTGATATGTCCAAATACTCATTCTTCTGACACACTCTCACGTAGCTGCAAACTTATGTTTTTCCATTTTACGGAACACAAGAGCCAGCATTTAAGAATGTTGGAACTCAAACAATATTGCAACGCAAAAACTTTTAAATGTCACTTTGATCCACAAAGAAAAAAAAATGCATACAGGCATCTAGCAACGTGAAGGAGTAGACAAATGAATTTTATGGAAGACCTAATTAGCCTGAGGTCAGTGGGGGAAAAATAAAAGACAGAAATTCAAAATCTCAGTTTTATTGAGCGGATGGCAAACAAACAACTGATTAAGCAGGAAGACAACAATTATGCATCTGCAATGGTGACCTCCACCTCAACACCAGGCTCAATGCTGATGCTGGTGATCTGCTTGACGATCTCAGATGGACTGTGTAGATCAATGAGGCGCTTGTGGATCCGCATCTGGAATCGGTCCCAGGTCTTGGAACCTTCACCACAGGGTGTCTTGCGAGTAGTGATGCGAAGAGTCTTGACCGAGAGAAGAGAAGAGAAAAAAAATAAAATATAAAACTTAAATTTAGAATAACAGCCTGATAACAAGCATCTTAAACAGTGACACAAACACCTATACAAGTTTTTAACCAAAGTTTTTTGAAACTTCCATTTGTTTAGATATGAGAATACCAATAAAACTGGTACTCACCTTGGTGGGCATACGCACAGGTCCTTTCACCTTCAGACTCTTCTCCTTGGCACCTCGGATCAAGTCAGCACATACTAAAGAGACAAAAAAAAAAAAAAAAAAAAGTTAAACATGCCTGCCCTATTCAGACACAAAAATCTGAGTTTTGTGAAAAGGCTCAGAATAGCGTATAATATAGCTCATGCTTGTGTCGTTCATATTATTATCCTCACTGCCATCAATTTAGTACTACCAGAGCACTGGGGCACAAATGTACCTTTTTCCAAAGACTTGACATTGCGGCTGGTCAGAGTGATGCGGATACGGTGAATAGCCACCTCAGCCTCAACAGGAGCTTTACCAGTGTCTTTAAATGCCTGCAAAACATACATGTAATGTTAATAAACATCTTAAATGCAACTGATAATACCTGCTCCTTTTCTTAAACACTTTTATATAATAACTCAGAGCTGACACTCACTACATTTACACAGGTCAAACTAGGCAAGTCAGGATATTAGGGTTCCTACAACAATCTAACTTAAGAACGTAATCCAACTTAATAAAATAAAATGAAAGCTGCATATTTATTCAATACAACCCTAACAAATGTAATTTTTCTCCGCCTTAAACGGTCTAGGGCACACATTTAACTACAAAACTCAAATATTTAACTTAAATGCATAGAAATTGGATTATATACAAATATCAGTAAAACGACATTTGCGAAGTCTTTACACTTCATGTCAAATGTTTCTAGTCCTTCCTAGACCATGCCATGTACACGTGCATTTATTGGTAAAACATCATCAAGTAACGTAAGCCAAAAAGACTCCTGCTATGAAACGTTCAAGTCATGCTCTAACATTTCCCCCGTTTAAAAAAAAAGCTATGATGTTATTAATGGGACTACACAAAAACCTAACTTTAATAACCTTAAATACAGAAATGGAAGTTCTAGAGAATACTTTTTTTTCTTCGTTACTACTCACAACTTCCAATTTTAAAAGATGGAAGATAAAATGTGCGATCTTGCAACAATATTCAGTAACTTAAGTTACACTAAATAAACGGTGTCATAATTTATCGACAGATAAGAACGTTCTCGGCATAAAATGATTTTCACTGAACTCAAACCCTGCAAACACAACGCCGGGACGATATACAGACATGGTGGCACGTGTTTAACGTTACACGAGATGTTTAACACTTTAATACGGACATAAAAGACCACTTCTCGATGTCCATATAATATTAGCGAAAATGTAAATTACCATGGTTAATAATTCCTGACCGACTTATTCGTGAAAAATCTTGAAACGCGAACAGCGGTGAGCCAGGAAGCGCGCTACTCGACCTCGCTACGGTCCTTCACGAAAGGAAGGCTTGAAGGCCTGCTCGTTCATTTATAACTTGCATCCGGGTACTTGTGTGACAGCAACACCACGTCAACATTTCCGCCGGAACAAAAAAGAAAAGAATCACTGGGGATACTGGCAAATACAACGAACAAAAAAAATTAACAGGGAATTATTAAATACAATAAATGTCGCTATTAAAATAAAACTAAATAAATAATATAATTCATAAAAATTACCATATAGGTATATAGATTACAATTTACTTATAGAAGCAATGCCTAAATAATAAGAGATTCCCATAATTCTTTTTTTATGTTATTATAGAAACAACACACCCTGACAAAACCCTCAACTCAGTACTTTGTTGGGACGTATTTGCTAATTGTTTATTTTATTTAATTATTTATTTATTTACAGATTGCAAAGTATAAAAATCATTACGTTTATGGAATGTCCCAAATGGAAACCACTGTGTGCTGGTTCATTTATGCAAACACAGATGACACAAATCTCTGGTAAAGTGAGTCTTTCTTGTGTTTATTGATCACTCATTACTGTGGACAGTATTAACACTGGACCAAAATCTCTCCTCTCCTCACATAGCAGCAAAGGTCGTCTGAACATACATAGAAACACACATTTTTCATCAGAAACATGCACAACTGCCAACAGCCTGCCTTCCTTAACACACACCTGACTCAGCTAGTCAGTGAATAAATAACTTTCTCTTTGGATGATGTTATCAGTAGAAGACAAATTAACTGTCAGCTGTGGCAGCAGGCTCTCATGATGGAGACAAATGCATAACACACATTCATACACATAGATATATAGGATTCTGTTTGTCTTAGGCTATACATGTACAACAGTAGTTTGTAAAATACATTAAAGTAAAATATACATGATTAGCAATAGCAGGCCATTAACACAGAACGGCATTAAAACAAAAAGAACACCTTGACACACATAATTATGGCTGGAATGCTGTCTGTCCTTTTCATCTATCCATATCATCTATCTTGGATCATAAGTCAGTACCTCCACAGCCTTCCGCATGCTGTGGTGTCGTTCCATCCTCTAAATGGTTTGTGTCATATGCACCATATTACAAACACATTAACAATATGGCTCACGTAACCCCCAACCCATGACACACACACACACACATTCTCTCTCTCTCTCTCTCTCTCTCACACACACACACACACACATACACATACACATACACATACACAAACAAATACACACACTCCTACTTTAAAACACAGTTTGAAATGTTGGGGGGTAAAAAGAGGAGAGAAAGTCGGTTGCACCACCAGGGGCTATACACTGTCCATTAGCAGCATTATCCATCAGATTTATTGCAGGAGTGTCACTCACACACTCTTGTGTTGTGATTGTACCAATGACAATGAACAGGAGAGTTTGTGGCTCCCAATAATAAAGTTGTCTTTTCTTGTAATCCTAAAGATGAGCGATATTAGTCTGTGATTCAGCAGCAATATAAATGAATGACATCACTCATTCAGATGACCTCATGATAGTGGGTCACCTAGATCTACTCAATTTTGTCAATAATCAAGCTACCAGAAACCTTAAATGTCATAAGTACTTGCTAAAGGAATCTTGCTGGAATTGACCTTTTTTCTTAGTTTGGCTGAAGCCTCAATCAAGAGACACTGACAATTAGATATTTTGTGCAATAAAGCAAAACAACAATAAAACACTGTATTAAGTGTACCTGTAAAAATATCACACATATAGCATTGTGTTTGTATGTTTATAATCTTCTAAAAGCTATATATGACATCTATACTATTTACTTTCACAAAAAAAAGCATATTATTTTTTTTCTGAAAGTGCTTTTATGAAATATATGCCCCAAATGGAGGTTCTCTGAATGTTTAAGCTTTAAAAAACTTTAGCTTCCAAGGAAGTAAATCAAAACCCATCAAATAGAAATTTAGCCAATACTCTGTTCAAATACCTATAAACACACAGAGACAGATATCCATCTCTAGGAGATGTCTACAGAGGAAGATGCATTCTCACTAACAGCAGTTACATTGCTGGAGATCAACCACTTGCTGTACTGTGAGTTACTAGCAGGTATTCCTACTCAACTTCTTTATTCACTGACAGATCAAATGAGTGATCTCTTAATGTGTGCAGACTTCCTTTAATAAGCATCACATTGCTTCACTGGCCATTTACATAAAGTTGAGGTCTGTCACTTGTGTGGCCTCAAATTGCCAAGTCTAATTAAAAAATGAAATTTTCAAATCACTGTCAATGTGAATAACCTTCATGTTCATTGCAAACTTCAATTTTCTTGATACAGAGATCAACTACATCCTCAGCTTATATTCAGGTAAACTGTAGAAAAGTCAATATAATGACTCTGTCACAGACTGTATTTTGTATTTTGGAGTTATATAAGCTGTGAGCTTAAACCAAGTCAGCAAAAACTGATATGAATGTTTCTTTCATTGACAGCTTTGATCAGTGCAATTGCCAGCATTCTGGTGGATGAGGTTGAATGAAGTAAGAGTAAAAAGGTGTGAGCGTGTATGTGGGTGAGAGAGATAGTCTTCGTCTTTCTTTCCCTTTGTTGATGTGAATTGTGAAGCATTCCTGCACTGGTATCCTTTGAGGCCCTTACAACGAGTAGCAGCATGATGGCAAACAGCCATCAAAAAACAAAAAAAAAAAACAAAGAGATGAACCTTCATTTTATTTCTTTTAGATATGAAGGTTTTGGTTGCCTTTGGCTGTAAATAGTTGTGACATAATCACTAAAAAGGTGGTAGTTCAGTACCCAACAGTTTAAGAGCTATGTATCAAAAAAGAAAATGAATATAACTTTAGACAAAATATCTTTTAGCTTTGATGGAACTTTAACACTGCTAGAAGTTTAAAGTGTTAATGAGTTAAAAGTGTTAAGCTCTCTCTCTCTCTTTCTCTGTCAGCATTTAGAAAGTGATAGGTCACTGCAAATGGAACTCTTCTCTTACAAATCATACAACCATGTATGTAATGTTCACTCATATTTTTTTAGCTGATTGGGATCTTCCATTGTTAAAATGATTGCCCAAATCGCCTTCAGACAGAAAATAAAATGAGTATTGCATTTTCAAAAGTATGATACTGTCCTCAAGACTTTCCTTAAAAAATGGAGCATTGGCTTGAGGAAGCAGATTGTTGCCTTGGAGAGATTTCAGAGACTCTATGCTTGTACGAATCTGATTAAGGGCTATGTTGATAATAAACATAAGTGTGTTTTAATAAGTGCTACAAAAACTGTAAGTGTGTGTATGTATTTGGGTTACTGAAAGGCTTGGTGGAAGCGAGGCAGGGTGGTGGTTGTATTCAGAGATGGCGGATGTGTATAACTCGGAGTGATTGCATTGGTTTGTGACAGTGTGTGTGTATGTGTGATTGTGTGAAGGAGACTAAGAGGCTCTGGGGTGTCCTGCACGGGGGTGGTCAGTAGCCCCTCCTCCTGGTTGTAGGCCATTCCCAAAGTAGGCCCTGCCCCTTGGTTGTAAGGCAGAAAATTGAACAATGGAGACAGAAAGTCCAGTGACGATGTTGTCTCTCCAGTCACTGTTGCAGAAGCACTCAGCTTGGGTGTATCTTCAGCCTGTAGCTCTAAGAGATAACTTTCAAGCTCTGCCCTCAATGGCGGTGGTGGCGAGTAAGAAGCATGACCTATTGGATACCTTAGAGAGAGAGGCCCAGATGTTGGCGAGGATTGTGACTCCATCAAATCAACGGGCTCTGCCTTAACCCTCAGCAGCTCGTGAGCGTGGCTTTTCTTAACATGCCGGGTAAGGTGGTCCTTACGTCCGAATCGTTGTGCGCAGTACTGGCAAAGGAAGTCCTTGCGTCCTGTATGCACAACCAAGTGGCGTCGCACGTCCTTACGGGTGTAAAAACGCCTTTCACAGTGCTCACACTGATGACGCTTTTCCTTAGTCGCCGTAGCGCTTTTCCCTGCGTGCCCACGTAGGTGCTCCAGCAGTAGGGGAGTGCTTGGGTATGACTGCAGACACACTTGGCAGGTGAGGTCTCCACGGTGTGCGGCGTGAAGGGCTTGGTGCCTTCGAAAGCCTAGTTTGGTATTGTAGCTCTTGCCGCATTCTGTGCAGCTGAAAGCCTCCTTGTTGGGGTCGTGCGTGTGAAGGTGATTCTTCAGGTGATCTTTACGGTGGAACATCTTCTCGCAGTAGCTGCACTTGTGTGTCTTTTCTGGAGAGTGTGTGGCCATGTGCCTATAGACACAAACACATTAGTGTACATTGACCAGACTAGAAACTATTAATGTCCAAATGTCAAAAAACAAAACTGAGTACAACTGGTCTTGCTTAGTAAGATTTCATCAAGTTACAATACCAACATTCTTATCAATTGGTCAATTAGATATTTTGTTTTAGCTTAGAAGGTGGAATTAAGATGTGGGGCTTCTGATATTAGGTGTAAATTGGGATTAAGGCTTCAACAATATAATAAACTTATTTACCTCTGAATCTTGCGGTAGTTAAAGGGAAAGTTTACCCACAAGTGTGGTGATGTGGTTTCGACCCCATTTAGTTTCAGAAATACCATTTGAAACAACATGAGGGAGAGTAAAATGAGAGAATATTTAATTTTAAGTGATCTATTCTTTTAATGGTCAATATTAAGATGCAGGTAAGAATGTCATTCCAAGACCACTATACTAAGAACACTTTATTATGCAAAATAACAATTACCAGATGACTTAAGATCACTCACCTAGTTGTAAATTTTGACTAAGTCAAAAACAGTGGATTTGCATCAGAGATGACCATGGAATGGCTTGTGAAAGTATAAGTACCTACCGTAAGAGTTTATACTTGGAGACGAAGGCCTTGGTACAGTCAGTGTGTGTGCAGTGATACGGCCTTTCCCCTGTGTGGGAGTATGAGTGTACCTTCAGCTTCTCCAAGCTATTGAAGGCCTTCTCACACAACTGACAGGAGAAGTTCTTCCTCACTTTACCCTCTACTCTCCTCTTCCGCACTCGACAGTGTTCTGCCGTGGTGGGGCAGTCGTTTGGAGATACCGTTGCCATGGCTAATTAGCGACAGCAAGCCATGTGGTGGACACGAGTGATATGTCCCAGCACAGAGAGAGTGTGACAACCTAAACCTTCAACACAGCAGAGACGCAAGGCCCTAAGAAAAATACAGCAAATAGTGAATTAACTTGATGAATGAGCTGTCTCCTTTTTTTTTTACTGTGTTAGCAGTAAAAAAAACAACAACAACAAAAAAACCACTGCAATAGTGCACAGCAGTTGAAATATTTCTGAAGAAAAAAAAAAATAATAAAAAACAAAAAAATTATTAGTATGTTATAATTAAAAATTATTTTTTTAATTATAACATACTAATTATAGTATGTTATAATTAAAATTATAACATACTATATAATTTTATAGTATAAAATAACTATATTATAGTTATTTTAAATTACTATAATAAGTAATTTATTATTACTTATTATAGTAATTTAAAAAATTGGCTGTTGAAACAATACAAAACTGTGCATACAAAGGGGCACACTACATACATATTAAACATATAGGAAACTTGCAAT
>JAUYWG010000040.1:23225892-23240423 GCA_034779775.1 Enteromius afrohamiltoni
ATGTTCAGTGCTTTGCTACAATCTGTATTGTTAAAAGAGCTATATAAATAAAAGTGACTTGACTTGACTGCATTGACGATGTGGCATTAAATGATTATGCACAGAATACCAACAGATGTGATCACATTCTGTAACCATGGTCAACAAATGGCAGGACAACAGAGAAACAAAAGTGATCAAATAGATAACTAAGACAGACAAAACATGAACTAAACAATGAAAAAGAAATTGCTGGTGGAACATAATTGGTATGTTCCATCTGCAATTTCTTTTTCATTGTTTAGTAGTCACTGTTTCAGTGTACTTTTGCAGGTTTGTATGATAGTTTTATGTTGTGTCTTTAAATGTTCCAGTTCCAGTGTCCTGTAAGCAGTCCTGTAGTGCTGAGGTAGCATCGCCTGGCCATACTGTGATACGAACCGGTTTGGCGAGCTTGAGACAAAGGCTTTATGCTGAAATTAGCATGACAAAGATGTGATCAGAGTATACCTTACCTGAGAGGTGGGGGCAGGGGAGAGCTTTGTATGCAGTATTTGTCTTTAGTTTTGGTTATGTACACCAAGTTCAATGTGTTTGGCAAAGTTAGAATAACTTTTGTATTCTACAAAATTGTCTATACTTGGTCGAAGTTACCAGTTACAATGAAAAAGCCATCACAGTTTTTGCTTGCTGACAGAGCTGTAGAGTAAGTTAGTTGTAGAGGAGGTGTGCCTTAAAATGTTTATGTACCCCTTACAGCCCTTTTGATGTCTCCTTGAGCAGGTCATGTCATGTAGTAAACAAGTTCTTGTTGCTCCTCCATTGTCATTGGAGAGGCATGGTAGGCAATGTCAATTTCCAAATGGCACAGACCATGTAGACATTGCAACATAGTTTTCTGATAGATTTAGAATAAATGACATACGCACCATCTTTAAGACCCAGAGTAGTGGGTGCCTATGATTTATAAGATGCGAAAAACATGGACGAAATTGCAGAATTCAGTTAGAAAAATGAAAATTGCAGAATTTTGGCAGAATTAATCAAATGGTATTTATAAAATTGTGATATGATATAGTATTAGTAAATATTAATATACAAAAATACTATTTAAATACGAATCCTGCATGTTTCTTTATAAATGAATGGCTCAGAAGCACAGTTTTTCTTTAATAATTTTATTCGTGAAGCTTGTGTGAATTTCAGCATCAGTCTCACTAGGACATAAATATATGAACAACATCTCCAGAACAACTTTGAGAGTCACTTCATGAACATTTTACTGTGCATTTAAGTTAAACTAGCATACCTGGCAAACAAGCCTGTATTTGCCCTGTGCATTTACCCACTACCCCCCAGCAGTGGGATTCCAGCGCAGGGCTTCTGAGATTTTGGCCCTGCATGAGCAGCCTTCACTTAGTCCACACTATTTAAACAGTGTCCTGATCAAACACATCTGAACCAACTAGTTAGGATCTAAAGGAGCACTTGATATTTAACAGACAGGTTTGTTTAATCAGGGTTGGAACTGAACTGTATAGGAAGGTAGATCTCCAGGAACAGGATGCATCTGTTTTGCTTATACTTTTCAGTCTTTGGGGAAAACCATTATTATACATCTGTAATGGATGCATTTCCCACATAACTATTGTCAAATCAATTTATTAAATGTATGATAAAATTTATGTTAAAAAGAGCTAAAATGAAAAAAAAAAAAAACAGGAACAGTCAAAAAATAGTCCAGACTATTGTCTCACATCAAAAAGAACTTTAAATCCATATTTAAACTGCACCATGTAGTTACCTTAAGAGTCATTTTAAAATGCATTCAAATACATTGTCTTAAACTCTTAACATCAATCCAAACATAAGCCAAGCCATGTTCCATCTCTGCCAAAAAAAACCTCCTTTTAATAGGACTTGAAGTGATATATTTACCAACAAGGACAACACATTTGTTCAGCAGGTGAGCCATGCTGGCTACTGCTTCTTGCTATTGCTAATTGCTTCTTATTCTTGTCTTGGTTAAAGGTGGACTGCAAACAACCTTTAGGTGCATAACGTCACCTATACAAAGAGCGTGTAACGTAATGTTATGTTAAGTGTGCTCATATTCTGATTATTAACCTTGTGTGGTTAAGGAATTTAAATAATGCTTTCCTACTGATCCTTATCCCCTCCTCCTCTCCTTCTGTTCCTAATATCCCTAACTGATTCCAATCCCACCCAGAATTTTCTTTAAGCCCATAGTTATCACAATTCCCATTGTTCCTTTTCCCCATTAAAGTCAGTGTAACATCCCTCCAACTGTCTTTGTTCATTTCTGAATGAAACGCCTCCAATCAATTTGCAGAATTGCAGAAAAACGTACACAAGTAAAATCGGTTGCAAACTTCTGGTTCACATGACTAAAAACAAGACGCTATTCCATCCAAAATATCTCAATTGTGTTCCAAAGACAAACAAAGCATTTATGGGTTTGGAACAACATGGGGATAAGTAATTAATGAAAAAATTTTCATTTTGGGGTGGAGTAACGTTTTAATTTGGGCAGTCCTATAATGTGGGTTCACAGAGAGCCTACGGCAAACCCAAAGCTACTCATGCTCTATTTTACTCTGATTTACTCTACATACTCTATTTATTCATACCTCTATTGCTGACAATAAAATGAATTGTTTGCCACTTTTACAGTCGTTATTAAGCTACCTGAATGTAATGCCCCAGCTATTTTATACAGCTTTAATGTTCTTGTCACAAGGCCAAAGGACAGTCTGATTCTACATTTAGAAGTCTAATTTATTTTTACTTGTTTTCAACATTTAATAATTTGTCCTAGGTAAAGATAATAGAAAGCTTTCAGTGTTACTTAATTAGAATATACTGGCATTGTACACTCCTACTCATGTCATGATCCCTAATGACTAATTTGTTAGTCATTTACAGATGAGTCAGACCCTACTGCATTTTGAACATTGTTAACTCCACGATGAAACACGATTACATAAGATCAAAGAGACAATGTCATCAAAGACAGGTCTCAAGATTCAACAAAATGACTCATTCATGTAAAAAGCTTAGTAGTGTCATATTAGCAGGTATTAAAAGAAAAAAGAAAAGAAAAGAAAAGAAAAACGGCAGCAAATTCACACGGTTTTAAACATTTTAAACAAATGTTCTCTGAAACAAAGCTACTGCTTTAAAGAAATTATGATAATTTCCCTTCCTTGAACTGCCACAAGGCTGCAGTTTTCTAAAGCACTACCAAAACTGCATGGCAACTCCAGGTCTGCCTCCATTCCGGTATAATGTATACCCACTTTCAACAGTTCAATTAATTTAAATCAAATAAATAAATCAATTGCAAACACAAATTTATGTTGTTTTCAGTTATGTTTGAATCAGTCATGTTTTGTTTTTTGTGCTGCATTATAATATCTAATTATAATTTATGTAAGTATATATGTGTTTACATTTAAATTTTACATTTATTATTAAGATATAATTATATATAATTAAATATAGTCATTGGACAAGCGTTTGGAAATGTACTGCTGCTGCTGGCAGATCCATGTCTTTGTTGTGGGCGAATATCCTGTAATGTGCATAAATGTATATTACGGTATAGATTCCACTAAGAACAAATTTGTAAGCCAAGATCTATTTACTGCTCTAATGTAGTTAAGCTAATTGTACACAGATCCTACTGTATAAATAACGTTTTAGTGTTTTATGCTGGTTTTTGTTTTTTGTCTTGTTTTTCATAGTAGAACAAAAAATCCAGTTCTCAGCTACTAATTGTAAAATACATACGAGAAGTCAAAGAAGCAATGATCAAAATAAGACAAAAATAGACAGGAAAGAACATTAAAATAAAAGTCCTTACATTGACTGGTGACAGCACTGGCTCTGGGTCCATGGTTGATCCATTCTTCTCAACCACTCTGGGGTTCTACAGTTGAACAGCACACATATGAAATTTGTAGAAGTTCACCAGGCAGGTGTGCTCTGTTCAGTGCACTCAACCCAGCCAAAAGAAATGCCTAGAAGGAATCCTATAAATAAGGTGATAGGCAAGGGTGTGGTGGAGGAAATGTACTGCTGCTGGCAGATCCACGTCTTTGTTGTGGCCGAATATCCTGTAATGTGCAGCAGGCCAAGGGTGAGGATCAAAATAAATTAGATTTATTCAATAAATAAAAAAACAAACCAACAAACTTTAAGAAAAACATATCAAAACACAGGCAAAGGTAAACAAGTGTCATACCAAATGAAATCTTGCCTCTCACCAGAAGATGTCTCTTGACACTGAATCATCTGTCAATGCATTTTCCAAACGCTTGTCCAATGGGGATACAGTGTAATATCATGCAAGAACAAATTTCCCATGTTTATAAACTGGTACCACAAACTATGCAAAAGCAGCAGCCCTTGCAGTGCACTCAGTGTCTGAAATTGCTCACTTGTTTTCATTCAACCCTTCAAGTAGACTATATTAGTGGACTAATGTAGGGAATGGTGATTAAGGTTATAAGGGGCAATTTCAAACACAACAATGATGGACACAAACTATGGAAAGGTACACTAACAACCAAGGACATAGAAACTAAGCACAGGAACTAGAACACAGGGACAATGGAAAGCAATGAACATATGAACAATGAACAAAATAAGAGTCATAGAACAGATGATTTGTGACACCAATATTATCATTATTAATATAGATTTATTAGGAGCTATAATAATAAGTCAGTTGCTTCCATAATACAATCAGTCAGTATTATTTCAAAAAATTAAAAACTGGTAAAATGGTAAATTCTAAAGGTTAAAACAGTTCGGTATGTAAGTGCTTTTAAGCTTGTTTTGTCTAACTATTCCATTCACTTTCTTGGTACTTTGTGGCAGGACAATGTTTTGTTTCCTCAAACATCTCTCTGCGATTTGTCTATCTGGTCCACTGGTTGGTTCTGAATTCTTCTGGTGGTGGAAATTAATTGCTCTTTTTTCCATGGCCTTTGAACTTATCCATAAGGTTGAATGCTCCTAGATATCCACCAAGCAGCACACCCGTTTTAGTGGGTAAAAGACTATGACAGAGTAAAAGCAAGACATAGATGGAAAATGTTAAACATGCAAACTAAAAGAAACAGATGAACACACGGACACACCTTTTTACCGTATATATAGCTATTTTTTGTTTAAAAACCCCATCATCTTAACAGTGATACCACCCTTTAAGTTGTTTAGTTTAAGCAAGGCAGCTTTTTATAACAGCTTAAAATACTGTTATTATAACAGATAGGTCAGGTTGTAGGTCAACCATGACTTACCTCTTTAAAGCGACGGCAATGTACATGATTCGAGGCATACAAAGAAAACCCTGTTCCCTTCTAACAGCATCCACAATTTTTCTACATGCATACTCTGGCTCAAGAATAGGCATGATTTTGGGCCATCTGCAAAAAACACACATACACACCAGTATAAGCACTTTTTAAAGACATTTATAAAGCGGAATTACAGGAATAATAAGACACCCCAACAAGAACAAATATTACTCGCAAGTGGCAATTAACTTCCCACATTCGATTCCAAAATATTTGTATATCCATCATTCAGAAACATTCTACACATTCTCTAGCTCCTTCTGTTTATCTGTGAGATATTTTATCTATATTTGAACATAATTGGTACCAATAGCACTACTTGCTGAACACATTGTAGTTTTAATCTGATTTGAACAAATGCACAAAAGTACTCATTAGAATCAAGCAATAAAACATATTAATGTTGCAGTGAACTTCACAGACCCTACAATATGCAAAATGACATGATTTAAACTGACCATTTAATTTCAGTGTTTTCAAGCACTGAACCTACCTGCAGCCCACATTTTGGTTGTGAGAAATAATGTTTTTTCCCAACCAGCAATAAATTCCAAACATAAAAACACTCTTGCATGCTGGGAAAAAGAGGAACACACACAACCAAACACAGATCATAGAGAGCACTGGGAGAATTACATGACCTTTTGTCACGCAGTTAATAATTCGAATTGCTTAATGCACACAGAAATAAGTTTGAAGTTTTTCAACATATTATATAACAATGTAACTCATGTATAAGTGCACTGTATGTTTGATGTCTGTGTGAAGAACAGCCACTGACATGGCACTCTCTTACCTCCACTTATACAAATTTACATCCCCTCCAAAACCCTGCAGTTATAAAATGAGCTGTGACTCATACCACCACAAAAAGACACATTATCACTTCCCCGTGTATTCCCGGATTTCATGTACATTGTTTCTCAATGGTAGAAAGCTCTTACTAACCTAAAAGACAGATGAGTGTCTTATATTATTCAAGAAATATAAAATGCCTTCTAAAACAACCTAAAAAATAAGCTGCTCAACATTCAAATATGTGGCTAGTGCTTGCTGTATCAGTTGCAGCTCAGAAACTGTGTTTTACTCACCCTTAGGTGTATAGGACCATCCTAGGTGTATAGGACTTTTGTCTTTCAGACTAATTCAATCCAAGTTATATTAATAACCGTCCTGGCACTTCTAAGCTATATCATCGCAGCGTGCGGGTGTTTTTCTTTAACAGTCGCTTTTTTTTTAAAATTTAAAAAAAGGTTACTCACACAGCTCTGGGGAGTGAATAAATGACTCCTATACTGAATTTATGCGTTTTTGTCAGAAAAAAGAAAATAATTATTATTTATTACATTTGAAATATGGATATTTTTCTGAAAAAAAATGCATGTATTGGCTACAGCAGTCCTTTATTCCTGCCCCGGAGCTGTATGAGGCCCGTTTAATTACGGACCTGGCTTGAGGGTGAGGTTTGTATGTGCAGCAGTATTTTCTACAACACCAAACATTCACAACGCTATGGTTGAACCACTGATGTCTTTAATACTAGTATGTTTGATAGTCTTTAATTAGTATGTTTCTTACTTTGTGACGGCACCATCAAACATGCCAGTGTTGATGAAAAATGGGCAGACTATGGTGGTCTTCACTCCATCACAGCCCATGGCCAGCAGCTCTAGTCCCATAGACTCAGCAAAGCCAACTGCAGCAAACTTACTTGCACAATAATCTGTACAAAACATTTAAAAGCACAATTGTCATTAAATGCGTACTCCTTTCTAAGTGAGGGATTTACATTGTTAACTGAAAAAATCTACCTGCCAGTCCATTTACTCCAATAAGTCCAGCGGAGCTTGCAATACTGACCAAATGGCCATGATTGGCAGCAATCATAGCCGGCAAAAATGCCTTGTACATCTAAGAGGAGATATAGGCTATCATGCATGCATTATTTTAGCATAATATAGAGGCAAATAGACAGTCAGACAAATAGATAGGTATACACACCCAGAAATGTGCCAGACTATTGACCTCCATACACTTCTCTATGAGAGAATCAGGAGATTCCATGAACTTCTTCCCAGTAACTATTCCTGCATTATTTATCAAAATTGTGATATCACCAACTTCACGCTTTACCTGAATAAAACAAAGGGATTAGGTCATTAATTACACAAGATCTTATTAGACAGTCAAAATGTAAACTTACTAGCCTTACACTTTAAGGATTACTGTTGCCCTAAAGTTTAAAGTATTAAAAAAAAAAAAAAAAAAAGTGATGTTTGATTATACTTACTAAAATCATTAATAGGCACTGTTATAATGGTATAACTTTTTACAGTGTATCGAAAATAAACATTGCATAAGAGAGTTAATGTTTGTAGTAATAATGTTTATGGTCACAAATCTGGCACCTGTGTAGGTCCTGTGGCACACAGATATTATTTTCCTGACCCCGGATAAAGGAAAAGGTAAATCTCATTAAAAATGTACATATACATATAAATCCTAATACACCTACACACTATAATGTGAAATATATAGGCCTAAATAAATAAAGTATACTGTTTCTAGGCCTATGTACAGTTGTCAACTATGTAAACTGTACACAAGTATGTACTATAGGTCTTTGTACTGAAGTGCAAGAGTGTATTCCACCTGGTTTGCGATTCTGTACACTTCCTCCCGGTCGCTACAGTCGCAAGTATACGTGTACGCTCGCGCTCCGTGCGTTTCTTTAATCATACGAGCAGTCTCTTTATTGCCGTCCTCATTAATATCCCACAGCACAAGGAGCGCGCCCAGTCGCGCGAACTCTAAGGCCATGAGGCGACCAATGCCGCTGCCCGCCCCGGTCAGCAACACAATCTCACCGGACACGTTCTTCTTTCGAGGCGGTATGAACAACCTAACGAATGCTTCTACGTTGTAGACCAGTGACATCAAAAGCACCCAAAGAGTCTCCAAGAGAAAGTTCATGATGGTGATGAATAGATCCTAGAGATAATAGTTATGTGTTTAGCAAGTTCATTCATTTTTTTAACAATATTACATTTATTATGCCAGCACAAATTAATAATTTAGGCGAAATGTATCATGTAGTCGTATTTAATCGAATTTGTCTGTATACAACAACTGATGGCTTACCTCACTCGTTTCGATTAGCGCTTACTAATACAGCAACAGGTTTACTACATGCATTTAACCGATTGGATGGATTATCGACCTTCGCTCTGGCTGTGCAATTATTAACGTTACACTTCGTGTTTACCGAAAGACAAAGTTCAGTATTTGTGTAGCGAGAGTAGACCACTAACGGGACAGGATGTGATGGGCGCGGCATATGTTTAACCATTTGCTGCCCGCGAGTTTCCTTAACAACGCGCACATAGGAGACCATAAACTGGCGTCTACTATTGAATTGAACCTTCATCGTTTGCCGTGAATAAATTATTAAAGCGAAAGTTACAGGCAGCTCGTTTTATTATGGCGGTGGAACTCGTTTGGGGCTGCAAATCGGTAACACTTCAGAATACGGTTCCGTCATTAATTAATAACTACAAAGTAATATTAACAATCCAATAACTACTGTTAACTAACAAGAAACCCCGATAAAGTAATAGCACAGAGAGGACACTAGTAGTACTATTAACTAATCGGTAACTTCATATTTTTTTCATTCTTCACAGAGACAAAAGAGAACGTTTAATAATTCATGCAAAACAATAAGTAGGCTGGAAAAATGACTAGCATTAGCTATATAAACATTGTATCTGCTGCTATAAACAAATTTGACTGTTTACATGACCTAATAGCTCATTTCCACCTCAGTTGTGGAATTGAGCGTGGAAGAGAGTGCTGCCATTCACTCCCCCACTTGCAATCCTAGTTTGGGTTACAAGTCTGAATCTAAGCATTACTGACTGTGTGTATCTTGTTAATGGTTTTAAGATTCTACACTTTAGGATTTTCATTAATAACTACTATAAGAATCATGTAACCAATTACTAGTTACTCAGTTGTTACTACAATCTTCTCAAAGAATAACTAATTATTTGGATATGTATAAAGTGAAGATCTTGGTAAATGCTCTCGTCTGGTAGATTTTGAAATAGGCTGTTTCATTACAGTTAGCCTCCTGCTTGGTTTGAAAATGCATTTAGTTATTTGGTTGCAATCCAAATAAACAGTGTATAAAATATACCCATGAACATTTACATCACTACCTATTGTCAAATTGCACCTCTTGTCTGGATTGTATGAGTTTTATGATAGTCATGTCATTAGCATAAGTGCTTTTCACTTCTTACTCCCATTATAAAACATGCCATTACACTACCACTTTAAAATAAACATGTTTGGTCCAGAGGCACAAACCAAAGGCATTTCTATTCATGACGCACATTCTAGTGCAGTTTCGAGCAGTTTATTCAAGCTATACAGCAAATGACAATATTCAGACAGGTACCCAAAAAATATACATCTGTGTAAAAGACAAGTGTCATAAAGAAATAATCACAATGTAATGAAGAAATAAATATCTGTCTCGTTTTCTCTAAAATTTCCCTCTTTTAAGGCTGAATGAATGTCTCATGCAAACTAGAATTGTAATATTGATTAAAAAGGTAAATGGTTGTGATACAGCATTTGTCAGAAGTAGGTCATACTGATTATTATCTGCTACACAACTTGTAAATTTAAATTTTAATTCAGATTCAATATGCATTGTTAAGACAATAGATCCATGGTCTTTGAGGTCTTTAATAGGTCTCATTTACATAAAATTATATCACCACAATAAAGACATAAACACTTTATTAAAACATTATGAGCGCATTTAAAGCGTTTTTCCTCTTTCAGGTTCTCAGGTGGTATCTAAGGGACTAGAGAGGAAATTAACTAGGGCATAGCAGAAAACACCATCTTAATATCCCATGAATCCACCATACCTCTTTTCTATCTCTGATGAATTTTCATCTTCATCTTCCTCTTGGGACCGTTTTAAGAAGCCTCCATAGCGTTTAGACTCCTGCCACCACTGTGGTCGGCCTACACGCCTCATAAAGCCACCATATCGTTTTTGTAGTGCCTTAACCCCACTCTCCAGGTCATAAAGCTGTCCCCTCTTCATAAAGCCCCCATAACGTTTTGCCATACCCTTTACGCCCTGTGCTTCTCCCTTTGAATCAAGGATGTCTGTCAGAGCCTCCTCCTCTCTCTCGCCATCAGACTCAACTTGATTGGCCAGCATTTCAACATCATGATTAGTCAGGATTGCTCTGCCATGGTCAACGTCCTCTGGCTCATGCCCATAGAGCTCTGCTGTCTTCTTCATGAATCCTCCATAACGCTTCATGAAGCCTCCATAACGCTTCATAAAACCCCCATACCGCTTCATGAAGCCACCATATTTTTTGTCTACTGGATGCTGTCGGGTGTCCAAATGTTCCGTTTCTGTAGATGCCTGGTTACCCTCAGGAGTATTATCAGCATTCTGCATAAAACGTTTGCACAAACTCCAAGAGCTGCCTGCATTCAGATGCTCCTCACACTCCACCACACATTCCTGTGAAAAATGTGAAAATACAGTCAATGAGACATACAAAAAATTCTTAGAAAAGACTGGATGTTTATTTTGCCCGGACACCAACGTTAAAAGAGGATATGAAGCAGTTGCTCAAACACACATTTTTTACTCCCTCAGCCTTCATCTCCCAATTCATAACTGGGCAATATGCAAATTAATGAGTGTGTTTTGGGTGATATGGGGATGAGTAGGTGTGGAGTGTGTGCTAAGCTTGTAGGAAACCATGGAAACACTAATGCAGAGTGACATACTGAATTTGAACAAAATACACAAATACCCTAGTCTCAACAACAAACAAACATAATTTTTAGCATGGAGAGAGCAGGATCGAGTTGCTCATTCTTTAATGTTATTTAATGTCGGAACCAGGAAACATATAAGGCCAATGTGAGCGGAAATGTAACCTCCATGTAAGAACAAGACCAGACACATTGTCAAGATATAATAATAATATGGTAATATAATATGCCATAAAATACATTTCAGCCAATGGATCACAGGACAATAGGCCAGGATTTTGAGGTAAATGTGGACCTGAGATCATAAGGGGTGTTGGCTAGTCAGAGCACCACAGCAGAGAAACAGACCACTACAGTGAGTGTTAAAGCACACAATCCTTCCAGGTTCACATTGCCAGCCAGATCACAGAACGATGGTTTTCATATACCTTGCCAAAAGCAAGGAAAAGAGTTCTGCTGCATTCATTATTCATCAGGTGGTGGTTCATCATTTGGTGAACTCAACGTTGAGAATGCCAAACTTCAGCATTTAGATTCAAATTTTAGATTTTATGTTAAAACTACAATAAAATAACAAAAGTTCATCAAAACATTGGAACAAAGAAACAGAGAAACAGAACAGAGCAAAAAAAAAAAAAAAAGGCAAAATTAATATAAATAAAACAAAACAAAAAACAAACTGCTAAAAGAAATGGACACAAATGAACTAACAATTAACTAACATTAACATTAAATTAACAAGACACAGAAGCAAAATCAGGAAACAATGAGAGCAAACAAGAACAAGTTGAAACTAACAAAGTCCATAGCAATCACAAATAGCAGGACAACAAATGTATAATTCTGTTTACATTAGCCTACATTTTCGCACATTGACAATAACACATCCGTGATATAGTCAACCAAAATTGAAAAATATGTTATTTTCAATCATTGTTTTTTTTTTTTTTTCTAGAAAAACAATATTTTCACATTTATTTATTTTGGCAAAAAATATTACAATTAATGACATTAATTTAAATAATTAATACTTACATTTCTTGATCACGCCATTATTCTTATTATTTTTTTGAGCAATAGGTGGTTAACAACAGAAAACATCTTTCTGTTCCGACTACGCAGTTTGGACTCAACTCGCTAGGAGTCGATTAGTGCAGCCTAGTGGTGGTCTGTCCCACAACATTCTGGTGCATTTCACGATTTCAGCCTTTTTTTTCTCAGATCAGTTCTTGATCGCATTAATAGACCATGACTGCAAAATCTAGAAATTCTGCTGAAAATACATAACCACCACGGATCCTGTCGTACATATAAACATATTAATAGGCCTATTTGAACTGTTCTTAAAAAAACGACTGTCTATTCGACCTTTTCTAAGTCATAGTTGACGCTTCATTAGACGAATTAGTTCATAAATTAATTTAGTAATGTTTTACTGATAATTTGTTCTTCTGATAATTTAGTTTTTCCAGAGTGTTGTAGAAATTAATGAAATTATAGTAACCTAATTTGTTTTCTATAAACAAATATAGGATAAAAAGATTAAGCCTATGTAAACGTATGCAAATAACTTTAAAATAATAGGAATTTATTTGGCAAAAGGGCGCTTCAAATCACGAGACACTGATACTTTTAATATATTCAATATAGCTGTATAATTTTGTATTTCTACGGAATTGAATTTCAGATAAGTAGCCTGCCTTTATCCCGTTTTCTTCACATATGCACACATATCACATATTTATGTATATATGCATGTGCATTAAAACAGTAGACTTACTATTAAGTGTATTTTTGTGAGTTGAAGAGGCAGTTGCTGTGAGCAGTACGCGCAGTCTTCGCCACAGTCCGCGCTCGCAGTCAGCGTCAGATATGCGCTCAGCAACAGTGTCCACCTGGAGCTTACGGGAACTGTCAGAGTCTTAAGGGGGAAATAAATTAAAGATTACACTCAGTTTATTGCTTTCTTAACGTCTCCTTCAAATAAGTGCCATTAAAACACAAGAAACAACTAGTTTTCCTAATTCCAAAAACAAAACAAAACAAAAACATTTAGCCTATTTAAGGAGGTTTACTAACCTTCATGACGGTGCCAGTTACTCCTGTCTGCTTGGTGCATGTAAAATCTTGTCAATACTAAACGTACAAGTGTGCGTTACTCCCTAGAGTGGATCGAGTGTTTGGGGAGAGAGTGGGGGCAGAGACAGAAAGAGAGAGAGAGAGAAAGAGAGAGAGAGAGAGAGAGAGAGAGAGAGAGAATAGCAGCATATACGGATTTCTGCTTACAAAACCAATATACACTACAAAAAATAAGCTAATTTATTTAGTAAAATTTTTACACTCCCTGATATATTTCCTAACCAAAGATAACAATATTATGCGTGACAAATAGCAATTGACTGTGAAAGTCACGGAGTGATGTTTTATGACTTTTCAAATGCATTTATTGTTAACTGTTGTGTAAATGCTGAACTAAATCCTAATGGTATATGTTTTTCTTAAGACTGCATGCATGCTTGACAGTGGTTTATTTCTCTTTATCAAAACACATTTATATCCGCAATAAGGTTGTCAAAATGTCTGCAATATTTATGAATTGCTTACTAATAAAAAAAAATTATTGGTTTCCATTATGCTCACAAATAAACAAACATAATTAAACTTAATAACAAACAGTTTTATGTTATTATTTTAATTTTTTTCATACTTCACATCATGGATTAACCATTCATAGTGTGGAGTAACTGAACCCTTGAATTTAAACTCTAGATGTTTCAGTAGGGGAGACATTTGGTCATGTAAATATTACATACATATGTTGTTATGTGGTGAAATGTGTTTTTCCATTATTCCTCGTCTGACAGTGCAGTGACAAACAGGAAACAAAACTATTAAAGACATACACATGTGGTGATGATAATAATAATAAAAATGTAAAATATAAAGAAAAAGAAAAGAAGAAAACAATTATATTTAGTTTGCCTAATAAAAAACAAAATGTATAAAGTATACAAAACCTGCATTATATGTATTCAGTGCAATTTTTGTATTTGTGTGTGTGTGAGAAAGGAATATGCACACTTTCCAATTGTCCTTGTTTAGTAGGATTTTTTCCCTGACTGTTGAAGAAATATTCAAGCAGTGACTGTTAATGTGATACCATAGAGGATGTCCAGTTTCTCTAAGTATGCACAAGGTTGATGGCATCATCTATGAACCTGGAAAATACAAACCGCAAGGCATCAAAACGTCTCTAGGTTACGTATGTAACGTGTCAACGAGACACTATGGGAATGCCTCAAGCATGACGGCTCTGAAATGTGTGTAGAATTAGCCAATGAACAG
>JAUYWG010000040.1:23249886-23261470 GCA_034779775.1 Enteromius afrohamiltoni
ACTTCGTTTAGTACTGAGATGTAAATTTGCAGACGCTCCCTAAAGCAGCTTTGGCGAATATCAAATCTAAAACTAACTTTACTGCGCTCCGTTCACCCCGGTGCGTTTTCGTTTTAAAACGGCATTAAGAATAAAAACGATCATCGTTTACACTGGTGTTAAACTACCCCCATATTAAACCTTCCAAACTAGAGTATTCGAACTAAAACAGGGTCTGCAGCGTTTTCATAAGTTTTCGTTTTTGAAAATCCTCGTTTCGCCCCTGTGCGGCGCATCACTCATTAGCTTCATTCATTCAGCACGCTTACGTTTACTTTGTAAGTATATATTTTTTAAGCTGATTGTCAAACAGTTAATATTTTTTATTTGGGTTCATTAAAGGGTTAGTTCACCCAAACATAAAAAATTATTTAATTATTACTTTCCCTCATGTCATTCCAAATCCGTAAGACCTTTGTTCATCATCGTGACCACAAATTAAGATATTTTTGATGATATCTATCGATAGAACTATCGGACCCTCCATAGACAACAACACAACTGAAATTATCCCAGAACAAAAACATAGTAAACACCTCAGTAAAACAGTCTATACAGTAGTAATTAAGTAACAGGGTGAGTAATTAATAACATAATCTTCATTTTTGGGTGAACTAAACAACAGGTGAATAGTGTAATAATATTCCTGCTACACTTCTTCTAATATTTTTAGTTAATGCTTTTTATATATTTTTTTTTTATTTTTGTTTTAGGATATTGTAATCAGATGTGCTATAAAGACACCACACAGAGAACCCACATTTGTATAGGTCTCTTTTTTTGTCATTTATAAACTGTACACAACTGTTTAACTTTTTAGCAATAACTGTTTGACCACATAACTGTTTGTGCCACATATAAATTATTTATTAAATTTTTTTGCAAATATTGCAGTGGTATGAATGGAGAAACTGATAGGTTTATAAACAGATGGCATGGAAGAGCAGGTACTACGACAAAGAAATTATTCTTAAGGTAGGCTCCAAATATAACATTTACCACTGAGATCACTGACATCTGGCTATTTGTCAATATGCTATTTGTCTCTTTGTCCCTCTCTTTCATTTATTCTGTCCCTCTTTTAGGATACACTTGAAATCCTGGGAGTTCTTAGATGTTCTAAAGTGTTTCTTATGCATTTGTTGATGTCAATTTTTCAATAATCAATTCTAATAAAGTCTCATATTTTGTACATTTATATGGTGTCATTTTTACTGGGGGGTATTGAGGGAGGAACTGCATGTGTGTAATATTTGTGGAAATAACATTGTTTTAAAAAAATGGAGGAAGTCTTTAATAATAATTGTTATTAGAGGACTAATTAATTACATTAAGAGTTGTACTTATCCATGTCTATATAGCAAATAAGCTAATATTGTTTTTGTAAATTTTGTTGTTCTTATTAATTAAATAAATATAAGTTTGTATTTCATATACATTTCAATTTGGAATCCAGACTCCGGCCAGTTCCGGGTGTATTGTATAATTTATGCTGCCGTGATTCTGGCACGTCATTCACTCCCATGATTCAAAAGAGTCCAGCAACCGCATCCGGGCTGAGTTATTTCTTCCGGCTTGCCGGATTTGTGCCATTATCGGGCTGGATCATTTTGGCTACCTGGGCTACAACAGGCTGATTAGATTTTTTTAAGCTCTATTACCTGGCGTGGATGCTGCCTTTTGGTGTAGTGGTAGTACTTTCACCTCCCATGTGGGAGACCCGGGTTCAATGCCAGTGCAGGCAATACCTTTATTGCCCAGACAGGTAGGGGCTGCTCTTGAGAGAGTTATTCCTTCTATCTTAAGGTTTCTTCTCGAGGGAAGTAGTCTTCACTTGCGTATCAAATCCCGCGTTCGTAGTCCCGCTTTCGCTGAGGCAGCGCGGCACATACATTCGTGGAGCTCGACAGAAAGACTATCGTGGTGTCTCTTTGTGCCAGGGCAAATCCCTGTCAGGATGGATTTACTCTCCCAGCAAGTAGGGCTAGTACTACATCTGCACCCAGAGATGTACAATCTATGGCTGTGGCCTCTGAGGGGGCACAGCTCATTCCGGCAGGTTTGTCGGCAGAGGTCACTCATACTATTGTGCACTCCAGAGCTCCTTCAACTAGGAGGTTGTATGCGATGAGGTGGAAACTCTTCACCTCAGGGTGCACAGAGCGACAGCAAAAAACAATTAACTGCCCGAATGGCTCAGTTCTGGAATTCTTGCAAACGAGACTCTCTACGGGGATAGCTCACTCAACCCTAAAGGTGTATGTGGCGGCTATTTTGGCCTTTCATATACCTATTAATGCTCTGCTGAGGCTGGATGCAATGGTGCAGAGGTGGCCGAGGCACCCTCTGTATGCTTTCCCCCAACTACTCTGCTCCCAGCAGTATTAGAGAGAGTTTGGCGGGATGCGGTCAGCTTACTTATAGTAGCGCCATTCTGGCCGAACCGAATATGGTTTGCGAACCTGTTTTTTCTCCTCGACGAGTTGCCATGGCAAATCCCTGTCAGGAAGGACATACTCTCCCAGCAAGGAGGGCTAGTCCTACACCCTCGCCCAGAGACATACAATCTGTGGCTGCAGCCTCTGAGGGGGCACAGCTCATAGCGGCAGGTTTGTCGGCAGAGGTCGCTCATACTATTCTGCACTCTAGAGCTCCTTCAACTAGAAGGCTGTATGCGCTGAGGTGGAAGCTATTCACCTCTTGGTGCGCAGAGCGACAGCAAGATCCAGTTAACTGCCCTATTGACCCAGTAATGGAATTTTTGCAAGTGAGACTCTTTACGGGGATAGCTGACTCAACCCTTAGAGTGTATGTGGCGGCTATTTCAGCCTTTCACATACCTATCAATGACCGCTCAGTGGGCAGACACCCACTAGTTATACGTTTTTTGTGGGGCGCACTGAGGCCAGTGGTGCGCTCTAGGGTACCAACCTGGGACCTGACAGTGGTTTTAGAAGCTCATTCTAAAACCGCCATTCGACCCATTAGATCAGATATCTGATCGTCTTTTAACCATCAAGGCGGTAATCCTGATGGCACTTTCCCCACTCAAGTGGGTGATTTGCAGGCGTTGTCAGTAGCACCTGACTGTACTGACTTTGCACCCAGACTGGTGAAAGTTTTTCTCTTCCTGCGAGCGGGATATTTTCCTAAGGTTCCTACGGTTCCACCGCAACCTATAGTTGGCTTTTTTCCCTCCCCCTTTTCAGGAGGCAGGCCAAGAAAGACTTCATTATGTATGCCCAGTGCGAGCACTCGACATTTATATTCGGAAGTCTGCGCTATGGAGTAGGTCGGATCAACTATTTGTATGTGTCGGCCCTTTTCGTAGAGGTTCGGCTGCATCAAAACAGATGTTGAGCAGATGGATAGTTGATGCTATATTTATGGCCTATGACTCTGCAGGTCTCCCCTCGCCGATGGGAGTCAGAGCTCATTCCACTAGGGTGTGGCATCTACGAAAGCATACTTAGCAGGTGTCCCGGTATCGGACATCTGCAAGGCAGCTGGATGGTCCTCGCCCCTTGACCTTTGCAAGGTTTTATGGGCTTGACCTTCCGGCTACCCCAGGTTCTGTTGTCCTTAGCTGTGCTGCTCCACACTAGGCAGGAATTTGTGGCCTGGGGGCGTTGGTATTCCATTCCCAAAGTGTCTATAGACACAGTGTTTCGTTCCTTCAAGGAATGTCTCTGGGTTATGTATATAACCCCAGTTTCTTGAAGGAACAAGACACTGCGTCTATAGATGCGTTGGGACCGCCTTGGCGTTAGCCATGCTCTGAATCTGCTGCAAATCTGTTATATACATAACCCAGAGACGTTTTTCACCGGTCTATACCGATGGAGCACCTCCAATTCACATTCTGTGAAGTTTCTCTTCTTGCTTGCTTGCTTTTGCCATTGCTTTTTCGTTTTTGAAGTAGAGCCATTATCATATTTATACGGGGGAGGAGGCAAGGAGGGGTTTTGTGTTCGTGCATGTGCGCTCAATTTACGCAGTGTTTCATACATCTGAAATTTTTTGTACGTACACGCATACGCAATGTTTTAATAATAATTCTACGCAAGTCTTTGTACATGAGGCCCCAGGTTTTACGACTAGACCTATAAAGCTGCAGATGGATCTAACCCAGTCTGGTGACTCTCATGCTTCCCGGAGAAGTTTGATGGCTCTCCCATGAAATGCCATGACTTCCTCCTCCGGTGGTTGCTCTTTGTGGAACAGCACCTGCCTCTCTACCCCACCGACGGGAGCCATATAGCCTTTGTCTTTTCCCTGCTTACCAGCAAGGCTGTGGATTGGCAGTTTGGCGGCTTGACTGATCAACCGTCCTTACGTTCGCGGGCCATCCTCACCATCTTCCAGGAGGTGTTCAAGCACTCCAGTGATGGCAGCCAAGAGGGAGTTTATTTTTTAATATTACTGTCCAAAAATATAGACTTATTCCAATCCCTACCCCTAAACCTACCCCTACCCAAAATTCATGTCTAAAATCTGTGAGAAATGATAGCTGATTAATAAGGTTGTAGAAGCACCTAACCATGATCATAAGCCTAAAATAAAAAACATTAAAAACTGAAACTGAAAAATTATTCCCCAATTCTGATTGGTTGATTGGAATGTTGTCCCAGGAGCAACAAAGATGTTGATCCAGGAACATCTTGTACTTGGTGAAATCACGCTCACCCTCCTGTGACTACCATGACCAAGCATCAGACCAATCATTTGCAGTGGACACTCAAGGCTTTGGAGTCTTTCCAGAATTTAAAAAAGGTGCTTCACCTCCACACCCATTCTCAGTCATCCTAATCCTGGGAAACCCTTTATCATCAAAGGTATGAGGGTGGGGGCCATCCTCTCGCAACGCCATGAATCACCGCCCAAGATGTATTCCTGTGCCTTTTTTTGTGGAAGTTATCTGAATGGAACTAAGACTCCACCTCTTTATAAGCTGGTCAATTCTGAGTCTTTACCCTTTCTGCCTTGTCTTGTGTGTGTTGATTTGAACTGTTCGCTGCCAGACCTTGCTTGTTCTTCTTTGTCTAGCCCAAATTTGCCTGTTTACAGATCATGCCTCTACAACTACCCCAATAAAGCTGCAGATGGACCCAACTCAGTCTGGCACTTCGTCACATGCTCTGAGCAGTAAATATTTTCTGTTATCTACCTTTTGTAAATGCCATAGCCAAAATAAAATCTATTTTGCTTAGTACTTAAATTTAAGTATTTAAGTACTTTTTTAACACACTGTAATAATATTTACAATAATAATGATGATAATTAGCAATTACATTTTACTACTACTACTACTACTACTAATAATAATAAATGCTATTAGTTTTTACTGTCATGCCCTGGACTGTTTTTGTGTTAGTTTTGTGTAGGCTCCGTCTGACCTAGTTCTGTTCATTGTGTTCAGGTGTGTCTTGTTTATTTGTCGTTATTGCCTTTACTATTTAAGTTCACTTCTGTTTAGTCATCCGGTATTAAGGTTATGTTCTCGTGGTTACCCTGACTTTCTGTTCTCTTGCCGTGTGGATTATTAAAAGGATTATATTCGTGTTCCTGAGTCTGCCACTGTCAGAGTTGGGTGTAGGAGCAGCAGCAGACAGAGACAAAGGGTGTAATTCAGTCTCCTCCAGTGTGGATCAGGAGCCTTGGGAGGCTTGCCAGCTGTAGCCAAATCCCCTCCCTACCCACCACTTCCACGACCCTAAACCTTTTACCCCCCCCAGGCCCCAGGAAGGACCAGGCTCTGGAGGGCGCTCTTGCACCATGAACTCAGGGGAACGCTCTTGCAGGGTGAACTCAGGGGAACGCTCTTGCAGGGTGAACTCCTGGCCATAACCTAGGGGCTGGAATCGGAATCGGGCTCTCCTGGCCGAGGCTCTGGAACTGGAATCAGGATCAGCTCTCCTGGCCGTAATCTGGGGGCTGGAATTGGCTCTACTGGTCGTGATCTGGGGCCATATAGCCTTTGTCTTTTCCCTGCTTACCAGCAAGGCTGTGGATTGGCAGTTTGGCGGCTTGACTGATCAACCGTCCTTACGTTCGCGGGCCATCCTCACCATCTTCCAGGAGGTGTTCAAGCACTCCAGTGATGGCAGCCAAGAGGGAGTTTATTTTTTAATATTACTGTCCAAAAATATAGACTTATTCCAATCCCTACCCCTAAACCTACCCCTACCCAAAATTCATGTCTAAAATCTGTGAGAAATGATAGCTGATTAATAAGGTTGTAGAAGCACCTAACCATGATCATAAGCCTAAAATAAAAAACATTAAAAACTGAAACTGAAAAATTATTCCCCAATTCTGATTGGTTGATTGGAATGTTGTCCCAGGAGCAACAAAGATGTTGATCCAGGAACATCTTGTACTTGGTGAAATCACGCTCACCCTCCTGTGACTACCATGACCAAGCATCAGACCAATCATTTGCAGTGGACACTCAAGGCTTTGGAGTCTTTCCAGAATTTAAAAAAGGTGCTTCACCTCCACACCCATTCTCAGTCATCCTAATCCTGGGAAACCCTTTATCATCAAAGGTATGAGGGTGGGGGCCATCCTCTCGCAACGCCATGAATCACCGCCCAAGATGTATTCCTGTGCCTTTTTTTGTGGAAGTTATCTGAATGGAACTAAGACTCCACCTCTTTATAAGCTGGTCAATTCTGAGTCTTTACCCTTTCTGCCTTGTCTTGTGTGTGTTGATTTGAACTGTTCGCTGCCAGACCTTGCTTGTTCTTCTTTGTCTAGCCCAAATTTGCCTGTTTACAGATCATGCCTCTACAACTACCCCAATAAAGCTGCAGATGGACCCAACTCAGTCTGGCACTTCGTCACATGCTCTGAGCAGTAAATATTTTCTGTTATCTACCTTTTGTAAATGCCATAGCCAAAATAAAATCTATTTTGCTTAGTACTTAAATTTAAGTATTTAAGTACTTTTTTAACACACTGTAATAATATTTACAATAATAATGATGATAATTAGCAATTACATTTTACTACTACTACTACTACTACTAATAATAATAAATGCTATTAGTTTTTACTGTCATGCCCTGGACTGTTTTTGTGTTAGTTTTGTGTAGGCTCCGTCTGACCTAGTTCTGTTCATTGTGTTCAGGTGTGTCTTGTTTATTTGTCGTTATTGCCTTTACTATTTAAGTTCACTTCTGTTTAGTCATCCGGTATTAAGGTTATGTTCTCGTGGTTACCCTGACTTTCTGTTCTCTTGCCGTGTGGATTATTAAAAGGATTATATTCGTGTTCCTGAGTCTGCCACTGTCAGAGTTGGGTGTAGGAGCAGCAGCAGACAGAGACAAAGGGTGTAATTCAGTCTCCTCCAGTGTGGATCAGGAGCCTTGGGAGGCTTGCCAGCTGTAGCCAAATCCCCTCCCTACCCACCACTTCCACGACCCTAAACCTTTTACCCCCCCCAGGCCCCAGGAAGGACCAGGCTCTGGAGGGCGCTCTTGCACCATGAACTCAGGGGAACGCTCTTGCAGGGTGAACTCAGGGGAACGCTCTTGCAGGGTGAACTCCTGGCCATAACCTAGGGGCTGGAATCGGAATCGGGCTCTCCTGGCCGAGGCTCTGGAACTGGAATCAGGATCAGCTCTCCTGGCCGTAATCTGGGGGCTGGAATTGGCTCTACTGGTCGTGATCTGGGGCCTGGAATCAGAATCGGCACTCCTGGCCTTGTCTCTGTAACTGTATTCAGGATCGGTGCTACCAACTGAAAAACTCTGGGACTGGACTCAGGAATGGCACTCCTGGCCATTAATCTGGAACTTGACTTGGGAACGGCACTCCTGCCCATAACTCTGGCACTGGATTGGGAAATTACGATTAAAGCTGGCATATCGGACCTCAAATCTCGCTCCAGACATGGACTACGTGGACTGGAATCCGCGCAGTACTGGATTTGATTTTGGGGTGTAGGAACAGCAGCAGGCGGAGACAAAGGGTGTGCAGTAATTCAAACATAGACTTTACTGGAACTTGAGTAGACAAAGAACAAAGGTACAAACACTCCAAGTAACACAACCAAAATAACATTGACGATCGACGAACTGGACAGAATACACAGGGCTTAAATACACATGGGAAGATGCAGGGCAGGTGAGGAAAACAGGTGGCAAGGATAAAGTATTAACTTAACAAGAACAAGACCAAATAAGGACAAACAGGAAATAACAAAATGAAACCAAAATGAGCTAATGACATCATGCCTGTTTTTCAATAGCTGTTATATTTTGTCTTAGTATGTTCTTTAGAATGGAAAATTAAAAATATTATATAGTCATTGTCTTGTTGATCCACAATTTGTATGTTTTAAAACATCTTTAAAGCATAGTCAGTGTTTAAACAAACAAACATAATCATTTTCATTATTTGACAATTACAACTTAAGCAAAAAAAGTGTGTATGTGTGTGTGTTACATTTCTAAATGTAAGCTTTTGTGATATTATAATGCTTCTTTTCATTATCAACCTGGAATTCACTTCTGTCATATATGGGTCACTGAAGTTACAAAGTTTAATTGAGTGTGCTTGAATGTGTATTTTTTTTGGAAACTGCTTTTAAGTCTTATGTATTGTAGGGTAAAATCAGGGTATAGAACCTGAAAGTACTTATTTCAGAAAATGATTGCAGTAAACATTGTCCCTAAAGAAGACTGAAAACATAAAGGTTGAAATAACAGCTGACAATAGAAACCACATATTGGTTTTGAAGAACCATTCCGTTAACAAATTGAAAGTTACAAAATAATAACTAAAACGTTTTCAGGTGTGGCTAACAGAAGGCATTTGCCCTAGCAGGAGAAGAAGAAGAATATTAATAATAAAATGCCATGTTTTTATTATTTTTAATTTTATTATTATTATGATTATTTATTTTTATTTTATTATTTTTATTTAGTTTTAGTTATATGTTTCCTTTCACATACGCATTGTTTCAAAACTCATTATAATGATTTGCATGGTATTTCAATGTTGTTGACAAATCACCTATATCATAAATATTTCTTAGACCTGGCCTATTACTAAATTTAAAACCAAAAGAGTGTTTTAAGTTAATGGGTGCCTTCTGCTCCTCCCCTGTGCTTCTTCTTTTTACAGTGTGGCAGAAATAATGGGTGGTTGCAAAATATATCGTCACATGACAGTAAAAGTGTACAGTTGGCAAGATGTTGAGAACGTGTGGGTCAACTTACCCACTGGCTCATCTTACCCCACTCTCCCTTCAAATTAACTACTAGGCATGTCCAGAACTCAAAAGTTGGCAGCCCTGCAGTACAGAGATGTACTTGAGAGGCGAGGAGCTCTGGTTTCAATCCCATGTAGCTATGGTTTGACAAAACATTTAAAATTTGCATAACAGTAATTTGAAATGACATGGTTGCTTCGACAAATGCTTTATTATATCAGTTTTGGGGTTCACATATTGAACCTAAGTTTTAGCACCACTTAGTGGATATTCCTCTTTGAAATTACGGCAAATCGTGCAGTAAGGCACATAAAAGCGGTGTCTATTTTTATGAGACCAGGTGGCCTATTTAGTAGTTTAGTCCTGTTTCCTGGTTAGTCATGTAGTGCTTACCCTGTGCTATTATGCGATTTTGCATTGTGGTCCTTTTGTTTATGTGTCATTCTTTTATTGGTTTATTATCTGGTCTTGTGTTTTTTTGTTTGTTTGTTTTTTTTACTCCATGCATTTTTGCCTTAGTCATGTACCTTGTTTCCCATTAGTTGGTTTGTGTCATGTGACCCTCTTTGTTTGGTATTTATAGCCCTCATGTTGCTATTATCTCTTGTCCCCGTAACCTCTGTTGGTGAGTTCTTGGTTTTGTTTATGTCAAAGCTGCTCATGTTATATCTGTTCATGCAAAGTCAAGTTGTCTTTGTTTATTGTTTGATCACTTTTTAATAAAAGCTGGGGAAAGCTTTGAATCAACTGAAACAGTTGCTTCACGTAATTCAAAGTGCTCAAACACCACATGCTAGTGACGCCTGCTGGTAAATGCAACAAAAATGCTAAACATGCATAAAAACACCTTTTAAAATCTCATTGCGAATGTTTTACTGAAAGTATAATACAAATGCAATAAAAATAATAAAATACCATTAAATATGAAGTGTTTGTATAATATATATCTTATGTATCATCTGTGTTTCTAAGATATTTTTTGCATGATGTAACTTTTTGTAGGAAATTATTACTGTGGAATAACTGTGAAAAAGGAGGAATGATTATTCTGTTGTACGGTAATAGGAATGTTCTGTCAAAGTTGTTCTGCCCATACTAACAATTATTCATACCATTAGACAACTTAAGAGAAGAACAGAACAACTGGAAATAAATGTAATTAATAATAATTGAGCAGATGTTAGAGGGTTGGAAAGGAGGGACAAGGCTTCAAGGACTCTTTATAAAAATGCAAAATGCGCTTTAATTAGAGCTTATTTTACTTCACTGAAAGACATGAATGCTTCTGTTTCTTTCTCTTTTTTTATTATTTTTATTTTTTTATTTTTTTATGGAAAGAAAATAAATTGAAAGGAAAAGATGTGTGGAGGATGCTTACAACTGGCTTTTATACAAAATTGTCATTGTTCTTTAAAAAAATATCCTGTAAGTTTCAGAACTCAACACCTTATATTGAAGCCAGTCAGCTGAAATGACTACTCTATGATGAAATTGTGCAGCAGAACACCACATAAACAGAAGATCAACACCTGCTACATCTCTGCCTGTTTAACCCACTCAATTAACACATGTAATGTTTACAAGAAAGGCAAATACGCAAGCCTAAAGCAAACAAAAAAGATGTCACAGAAGACAACAAGACGCTGTGCAATGCCAAGATGTGGAAAAAAAGCATTGCCTTTCTTCTGATCTCATCATAAAAAAAGAGTGAGTGGATGAACTTTATTTTTAAGTTCCAGACTGCATCAGTAAGAACTTTGTTCATTTAATTTTATCACTGGGTTATTTACAAACAAGGCAAAATTCAATGTGGAATTTTCAGAAAGATTAAACCTAAAATACTTTTTTGCTGATTCTGATTCACAATATAAGTGTGAGTTTGTTTTTTTTTTATTTTTTTTTTAGTATGTGATCACTGTTGCTTTGTCTGTTATACAGATGGATTGTTATGAGTATTTATGTGGTTTTAACCTAAATCACTGCAGTGTCCATCTGTTAAGGATGTATGCTGTCAAATTTATACAACTATTTGCTAAAAATATGTTTGGAGGCTGTTTGAAATTAAGGTATTACTAAGTTGTAAAGGAGTTGTACTTTCATTATTTCATAAGAAAGACAATGTACTTTATCAGGACTCAATTTTTTAGCAGCTGAACCCTCTGTCAATTAACAAAAAAGGTTGTTTCCCTATGTCACGCCGTCTGTCGTTCCATGTGTCTTTGTTGTGTTTTGTTTTCATTGTGTCTTGTTGCCCATGTGTCTCATTTGTAACCCCGCCCCGCTCGTTACCTGTATCCTCCTCCAGCCGTGTCTGTCCAGGTGTGT
>JAUYWG010000040.1:23261570-23274130 GCA_034779775.1 Enteromius afrohamiltoni
GCATTTAATCCCGTTTCCGAGTCCTGCCTTGCCTGGTCCTGAAAGGAAGCGAGAGCGCGAGCTCTACAGCAGCGCATCGTTACACCCTATGTGTGCCTTGTTGTTTTGTTTCCACATAGCCTTTTGTGTATTTAAGAATAAAATCCTTACTCTAAAAAAATATTTTTAAACCAAATTCTAGGTTCAGCCTGTTGGGTCATTTTATTGGGTTGTTTTAAAAATTTTTACAGAGGTGCTGGGTCATTTTCACTGTCATATCTGCGCAGGGTGAATGTAAACCAGTGTCGAGTAAAATGTGCCAAACAAGTTAAAACTGGATACATTTGTCATTCGTAATTTTATTTTCTGTCCTGAAAGAAAACTTGACTGATGGGACATCACTGAATGAAATTAAGATTTGTATTACATTGTATTCCTGCCAAATTATTCCTGTGTAAAGAAAATCTCTGTAGTCTCACTTTTTTTGTTGTTTTGTTTAAATGTATGTCACAAATGTATGACACTAACGTCTGCTTTGAATGCTTTCTACAAATTCAGCACCGGATCTACAATCAGTTATGTGCCATCTTAGAAGTTTCACTTTTTGCTACTCATATAAAAACATTTACTGAATGTTTTTGAGTATTTTATTTATTGTAAACGTCTAACTTGACATTAAATAAAAATGCTATATATATATATATATATATATATATATTGTATATATGCTGTTCCTCTCCTATATAAACAGACAGGTGTTGTTTGCTGTCCTGTGATCACTGTCAGGTTCATTTGGTTACACATTAGTTTAACAAAACATCAAATCAGTTCTATAAAATAGTATAACTATATATAAACAATATTAAAAGAAATCAGTAGTTAGTTATTAATTGATTAACGTTTATGAACAGTTAGATTAAACAATAATGATTAAACTGAGTGAGAACAGATTTAAAGGTTAAATTCAAGATTTAAAAGCAAATTAGAAAGGCTCAAATGTTTTAGGGTAAAAAAATTAAGTACCTAAGCTTTGACTTTCTTGCAGGTTAAAAAGTAGGCTGTTGTCAAATACTGTAAGTAAATGGAGACATCAGTTGTAGTCCAGTGGGGATTAAAGACAGACCTGTGCCCAACAATGAGATTTTGTGGATATTTATAATGCTAGAGAGTACTTTTTTAAAAATAAAAGAGTACTTTTTGCTTGTTTCTTACAATTACCAAACAAAGTAAACTTACTGCACACAATCCCTGCTTCCTCACATACAGTTGTCACAGAGGCTCATGCAGAACACCCTTAAATGTATATTGAAAGGTCTACAATGCCTCATTAACCTTTATACAGACTTTATACAAATGCAAATGTTAAAATTCAGTCTTTTGTGTGAGAAACATCAAAAACAGTTACCCAGTAATGGCCACAGTTAAATTTACTGCATGCAGTAATTCACGCTATGTGAAAAAAAGTATTGTATTATTTAATTGCTTCAAACATCTGTTGCAAATGTGTATGAATTTGTCATCAAGTGTTCATGAGTTCCTTCTCTTCCTATTTCAATCTTTATCCTTTTCTCTCCATCCTTTTATAACTAATATAAAATAATCTCCAATGGCCTGAAATGACACAGGTACTTCTCAGGCTGCTGTTTCTTCACCTTTTGTGCAATAACAATCATAAATAGCCATTGACAAAAACACAATCTTAGAAATGGTTCTATACTATATAGAGAAGGTTGAATAAGGTGATTTTAGAAAAGAAAAATGCATAACCATTTGATCTGTCAAATAAGATGAAGAAGAAAACAGGACAAAGAGAATTTGGGTCAATAAGGTGGTGGTGTGTGAAATGTGTTTGTGTGTGTGTGTGTTTGTGCGCGCATTTGTCGGTTTGGTCACATGCAAAAATAAATGAACCGTAAATGATTATTAAACCTATATCATCTTAGTGTTGATTAATACTGACATTTCACACAATCATCCACCCTTCTAATGCACACCCTGAGACAAATCAAACACACACACACATACAAAGCAAGTAATCAACAGTCTACTGATTGTAAATTTCTTAGATGTGTCAATCAAAACTAATGATTTTGTTTGTACGCAATTGCAGGTGTTCAAAGTAGATCAAAGGCCTAATATGAATTTAATCTTGCTATCACAATTTGATGCTACTCTTTTGTTTTTGTAAAATATTCAGGAACAAAATGTTTGTATCAGTGGAGCTAGAATATTTCAGTACATCAGAAGCAGTAACATTAATATGCCAAACCTCACCTCAATAATGTAGACATTCTTCCCAGCAAGAAACTGTTTTTATATGTAATTTGGTGAGTATTTTAATTCAACACTCACACAATTAACACTCACCTGCTTCACCAATTACAAAGGTTTGGAAACACTAACTTTACGTTTGTTTATTTCTTTCTAAAATGTTCCCTCTGGCGGAGACGGAGAAACACTTCAGGTTGTGACGTGATAACAGGTCTTGAGAACAGCACTCCTGACCGTGACTGTGGAATGGAATCCTCAGGGAACTGGAACGGCTCTCCTGTCCGTGATTCAGGAATGGGACTAGGGAGCGACTGTCCTGGCCATGACTGCGGAGCAGAATCCGTGGGGAACTGGAATGGCTCTCCTGGCTGTGACGTGGGAACAAAACAAGGGAACGGCTCTCCTGCCGTGATTGCGGAACGGAATCCATGGGGAACTGGAACGAGTGTTCAATGGCCTCTGTGGTTGTGGCAGGGCAAGGCAAGTACTCAATGGCTTGAACTGATTGTCTTGGAGGTTGTGCAGCCATTAGCGGAACCACTGGAGACTCTACAGCCAGAGTCTACATCTCCAGGGTTTGTGCAACCACTGGCGGAACCTCCGTGGCTGGGACTGGGCATGAAGAGCATTACATGGCATCCCTTGTGGCCGTAACTGAGCAGAACAAGGGTACAATGGCACAAATTACTGGATCTCACAGTAAAGGCAGAACCAGACAAGATTAGGGTGTATTCCACAAAGTCCTGAAGGCTGCAGGACTTCCGGTAACCATGATCTTTGTTCAGTCCAAAACTAAACAAAGTCTTTAGAAATCCTTCCTCTAAACGTGCCTGATTAACCATTATGGAGAACTGAATGGCGTACTCCTCAACAGTAAGACGATTCTGCCTTAAGCCGAGTAACTGCTAGAGTCGGAGGCATGCGGAGGCCATTTGCCATTTGCAGATATCTTTATTCAAGGTTGACAGGAAGGGTCAATACGCCCGCAAACAGAGAAATCGGGACGAGACAGAATCAAGGTCGAGGCAAACAGGAAGATATCAGAGCAGGCAGCAATCAATCAACAGAATAAACAGTCCAAGATAGCAACAGGAAAACAAACACAGTAGAAACACACGGAAGTGACAGCCAGGGCAAATCAAAACTTTGCAGTGAGTTGGAGAGAGATTTAGGCTTTTATGCAGGGAGTAATGAGTGTGCGGGTGTGGTAATGAACTACAGGTGTGTTTGATTAGTCTAGGAGTGAAGCATGATGGGCAATGTAGTCCGGACAACAGTTGAGAGTTTGTGGTGAGTCCATAAGCAGGATCGTAACACTATCAATGATGCAATAACCACGCTATCCTCATTTTCCACCTATGAATACTATGGCAACAAACGTGGACAAATGCAGAAGTGGTAGTTATTTATTGTTGAAGTGCATTTCAGGTATCATGAATCACAATTACTCTTTGCAAAATCCCAAAAAAACGTAGACATACACCAACTGAATCAAGAAGGTACTGGAACAAACAACGAAATAAGGGTAGAATTAATATTGGCGTGGCATTTCTGAAATGGAGAGAGCTTCGCAAAAACCTCATACTGGACAGAGACTCTTGTGTTATCATATCAGTAAAAAGCTAATATTGAATCAAATTTCATGTTTTTTGCAGATACAATGACATAAAATAATGTTATTAAATGTACATGTAAGTTCATCTATGAGCATGATTTGTGCCTTTAATTTGTACATATTTGAAACTAATAGTTACAAAAGTGTTCCTTTTGAAAAGGTACCACCCCAGTGACAGATTTGTACCTTTATTTCTGAGAGTGCACCAAGCATATTACTATGTTTTAACAAGTACTTTGTAACACATTTCATAAAATTACACAAGTTAATCTAATCTGATACTTTGGAAAACACTTTATTTCAATAGTCCACTTTAGACATTCTGCTAACAGTAAGTAACTTTGCAACTACATGTCAGCCAGCAGGCATTATAGACTAATATCTAACACTTTATTATTATGGGTCCACAACATACAGTACAACATACTGACAATGAGAATCTTTTGCAAGTATATGTCAACTTATTCTATTAACTCTAAACCTACCCTAACAGTCTACTCAGAGTTAGTAGACAAGTAGTTGTAAATTAATGGAAATTAGTTCACATATATAACACCATTCACCAGACATAGGACTTTTCCTATGCAATAGGACATCAGTTTTCCACAATACATCTGAAAGAAGCTGTGTGAACTTTCCAAATTGGATAAAAAGGTTAAATTGTGCTTATATTATGCTTATTTTGATTATTAAGAACAGTAATAAAGGGGGAAAAATGCATGATCTATAAACAAAATCATGAAGAAACCTGGTTTCATAAAAATATTTACCTCTGTGCACTTTTTGTGCAACTCCGTTTTTACATGCCTTACTGCACATTTCACTGCAGTTTCAATCCACTGAGTGGTGCTAAAACATGAATTCAATATGTGAAACCTTTTTTTTGTTATGCACATTTTTGTTATGTTGTTATAGGTATGTATTGCAGTGCGAGGTGAAGGGAGGTGGAATGGAGGTGGACGGTCTGCTGGTGAGGTCCATGCAAGGGCAGAGGGGTAGAAGTAAAGACAGAGCACAGTGCCAGTGTGGAACCATTAGGGCAGAAGACCAAGCCAACAGTACGGGAGACAAGGGGGGAGCCTGCAGTGCAGGAGGCCAGGACAAGGGGACTCTCAGGATTCCTGGACTGAAGCGGACTCTGGAATGGACTCTGAGAGCTCCCGGACTGGGGCAGATTTTGGAACGGACTCTGAGGATCCCCAGACTGGAGCAGGCACTGAGGATTCCCAGACTGAAGCGAGTTTTGGAGGGACTCTGAGGGTTCCCGGACTGGAGCAGACTCTGGAGTGGACTCTGAGAACTCACAAACTGGAGCGGGCTTTGAGACAGACTTATTGGCCCACAGAACATGAAGCCTAAGGGGTTCAGGTGCAGATAGCTTCGGTGGAGCAGGCAGTGCAGGGGCCTGGGTGAAGGCAGCAAAGCAAGGGGCATGGGTGGAGCCGGCAGGGCAAGGAGTTTGGGTGAGACCGGCAAAGCAAGGGGCCTCTGTGGAGTGGGCTGCTCAATCTCTGGAACCACCTAATTAGGGTCCTCCTGGACCACTAGGCTTGGAACCACCTGAGTCTCGCCTTCCAGGACCAATAGATTTGAGACGACAGCGTCAGGTCCTCCAGGACCACGGGACTCAAGACCCCTTAAAGTTGGATCCTCCAGGACCACCAGACTCGATCTCCTTCTCGCCCTTTGCTTCTCTGTAGGAGTCGCAGAGTCAGGATTGGTAAGAAAATCTCTGCTGAGGGATTCTGTGAGGCCAGGTGTTGCCCACAATATTCGGTGGCTTAGGTATTAAACAAAACCCCAAAAATCTAAAATCCTGAGCCCCTCCATTTCCCATTGAGGCAAAACATCATCCAGACATGTGTTTAAACTTTCCTTAAGGGTCTCATCTTTGTATCCCAGCCCCACTGCCAAAGTCCAGAAGAACTGGACGAAGCACCCAATCTCCTCTCCTCATTGATGCAGATTCGTTAACTGCAGGAGTCGGGCTTTTGACAAAAAGCAAGCAGAAATCCAAGGCAGGGTAAAAAAACAGAGCAACAGAAAGACATAACAGGAAACATAAAAATCAAGCAACAAAGGGGTATTTACCAGGTGTGATCCTGACACTAGACAGCACGACAGACAACAGTTTGAGGTGAACACAAAACCCCGGAGGGTGGATTTATTAACAATGAATGGTAAGTATTTGAATACGGTGCAACTGATTATGGCAGTGCTTAGCGTGACAGTGATCCCTTTTTATCCTCTTTTTCCTCATCCAGATGCCGGTGAATATTGCTCCGTGAAGTCATCTGTGGCCCAGGCATCTCTTTCATGGCGAATCTTCTGGGGAATAGTGAAAGGTAAGTCATTCAGACCATTGAATGGAGTCATAGCTCGTTACTTCCGCGTGGTGTGTTTCTTTTAAACGGGTTTGGCCGGGAACGATTGGCAAGGGCAGATGAGTTCCACGTGGTAGTCCTTTGCTGCCAGGGCAACGCTGATGGGTGCCCACCACACAGGTGAGACTAATGAGATAACACACATACAGATTTAAGTGATGAAACACTAATGACAACCGAGGGAGATGGTAAATGCAGTCCAGAACATTTAAGTACTGAGTCCAAAAGAGTGACATCTGGTGGCTAAACTTGGCACTCTCATAACTGACTGTGACAAATGATTTATCAAGTTTGAAATTTGCCCTACACCAAATCCAACCGTAAACCTGGAAGTCACTTGGCAAAGAGAGCAATGTAATTTTTTTTTCATTATCTTCAGATAACGTCAGCAGATTCTCTGAAGGGAACATAGACAAAAAAAAAGTTTTATACATATTAGTTTTTATATATTAGCATATTGTAAAAACATTTTCAAATATATAAAGTATGTTTATTTGTAGCAGTTATGCTAGCAACAATAAAACAACATTTATGACATTAAAAGAGTGACATCTGCTGACGGACACTGTGCTGTGTTGTCACAGGAACATCCCAGCTGAAGATAATGAGGACATTACATCGCTCCCTTTGACAAGTGCATTCCAAACATGGCACCCACATGCCCTGCTCACTCCAAAGTCCACACTAACAAGGAAGATCACCGTTCGATACACGGTACACATATTGTTACACCCTTAACATTTATGTCATGAGACTAGGTAGAAAAAAACGTACAAACAATCAACTTCCCTTAATACACAATGTTTCCTTCATAAGCATCAGCAAATGTATTTTTCTTTTAAACTGAGTCCCTCAATTATTAGTCTTTAGTGTGAAATGGTTATTGTTGGAAAAGGCTCAGACATGTAGAAGATGATGGTGAACCTGAAAATGTATGCAGTACCTGTACAGTACATACAATGGACTCACAGAAAACTGTAATAAAACATGAAAACAATCATGGCATATTTAAGTATTAACGGACAACTAAAATAAACATCTATGAAGCAAAATAGTTTTATTCAGAATAGTACTAAATGATTTTGCAGAGTGTCAATGTCAGAAATAACAGTACAGTTAACATTAATGTTTAAATAAAAATAAATAGTATTAAAATTTGGATGTAATTAGAATTTGATTAACACCCATTTAAAATATAACTAATAAAATACTATTACTTGTGTTTTGTATTGTTACTTCCAAACCCTGTTTATAGGTATATAATTTTAATAGATTGCAGCACAACAATATTTACTAGTGCATGAGTTGTAACTTAGTGCCTTTTAACATTGCAATTAGGCTAAGATGTAATTTTCAGACAGCTGGTGAAACCAGCCCCTCAATGCAGGCTTTCAACTGTTTTACAATACACTAATGATGATGTAATTTCTTTTGTGAGTCTAGCAAATGAAAGAACCAATTAAGCTGCCATTTTTCAGAAAGGCATTTGTAGAAGAGAAATGATGAGTGCATTAACAGAGAAGATTTTCAGAATGTGACAGTAGATAAAAGAACACACACACAAAAAAATTATTTCTCTTTCACTCATTTTGACTCCAGTTGAGTTTTTGATAGTTTTTAGAGCAGCAGAGAGTGTTCCATTTTATGGTCATGCCTCTATGTTTCTTAACTATGTCAAGTTATCATATGTTACTCACACTGAGGTCAAGCCAGCCCAAGCTTAAAAATATACAGTCAAGCCAGCTGTGAAAGAAATCTTGTGTCTATCTACTCCAATCAGGCGCAACATTATCATGACTATCCTTATATTGTGTTGGTTCTTTTGTTGCAAAAAGAGGTCATAGCCATCATGAAATGCCATTTTCATGAGAGGGTGTACACGGTACTGTGAGTTCCACAGGTAAGTGACACACGAACCCAGCCATCCACATGATCTAAAAGATGATGTTATGGCCTGGTCCGATAATGTTATTAGACCAGGCCATCTTCTTCCATTGGTCCATGGTCCAGTTTTGATGTTCACATTACATTGCCACTTTCTGCCATGGACAGGTGTCTGCATGGGTACCCTGAATGGTCTGCGGCTATGCATCCCCATACGCAACAAATTGCAATGCACTGTGTATTCTGACACCTTTCCATTAGAACCAGCATTAACTTATTGAGCAATTTGAGCTAAATGATCTGTTGGATCTGACCACACAGGCCGTCCTGTGTTCCCTACGCCTTGGCATCCGTGACCCCGTTGCTGGTTCACCGGTGTTCCTTTCCTGTACATCTTTTGATAGATACAGACCATTGCAGCCCAGGAACACCCCACAAGAGCTGCAGTTTCGGAAATGCTCTAACCTAGTTGTCTAGACTTTACAATTTGGCCATTGTCAAACTCACTCAAATCCTTACCAGTTGTAAGTTGACAAAATGTTCACTTGCTTCCTAATATATACTACCCACTAACAGGTGCTGTAATAATGTCATAATGTTAAGCCTGATCTGTGTATTTGCAGAGTTGGAAAGCGAATATTCAGAATATAACAACTTATGTTTTGAGTTCATTTATTGTACTGTAAAATATTTGTATAATCTATAATAATGAGGGGGGGCTATTGTCTTCTTCTATATAGATGGTTTACACTTTATTTGTCATTGATCTAAACAGAATCAACACTAAACTGAGTCAAACTGAATAATAAAAATACTCCCAGTTTCACAGACAAGGCTCAAGGTTAGTCCAAGACTAAAATGCATGTTGGAGTTGTCTCAATTTAATATATCTTGCTCTAACATATCCTAAAATATGTCAGTGACATTGTTCTATTTAAGGTGCACGTCTGCAACATTTTCTTCTAAGACAGAGATGGGTAACTCCTTGAGGACCCATGTTTATGATTAGGGTTGGAGCTAAACTCTGCAGGAACCCGAAGTTGCCCATCCCTGTTCTAAGACATTATTATAAAAGATGCTTAAAAATCTACATAATATTTAACTAAGGCCTAGCTCTGCCTTAAGCTAAGCTAAGTAGAGTTGCATAAAACTGAACTTAACTTATTCACTTAACTTTACACAGTTACTGAACCAACATTGAACTAACTGGAGTTGAATAATAAAACTGTTATCTTTCCACAGTTGCTTCACAACAAAATTTGAATTTGTCTGATTTTTTTAACCGTATCAAAAGATGTTCAGTCTGCAGTCTGCCCTGTTTTATCAGAGTTATATTGCTTTTCTGCATGTCTCAGCTCAATGAGAGCCTGTTCAGTGCTCATTTTTCAATCTCCTCTACAACTGAAAGGAAATGCAATGTGTTTGTGTGCAATGTCTGTTCAATAATATCTATATGCAGTAGTTAATAAAGTTAATAAAGAATCATTCCACTGTGTTGGAGGGGAAAAAATGTGAACATGACAGCAGTTGGCGAGTGAGGAAATTACTGTTTTTTATTCCTGCTTATAGCACACAACATAAATCAAACTCTATCGATTTATGCAGAAGTGTGGGAAGTACTCAGAGTCATTTTAGCGTGGGCCTTCAAAAAAATCAAATTCAAATACACATTCCAATTTGCTTTCAAGCATGCTTCAGTGGCGTTATTTCATCTGCCATTCATCAGAAAGATGCACCAATGTTACGGCAGAAATAGAGAGCCTTTTAACAAACCATACTGTGGAAACTGTTCCAGCAGCAGATCGTGACAGTTTTTTTACAGCTGTTATTTTCTTCTGCCAAAGAAAAACAAAAAAAAACACTTAAAAAATATACTGGGACATTGGCCCTATTCTATATCTAAGACAACTGAAACTTGAAACAGCTTTTCAGAATAATTACATGTTATTTTGAGATTTTCACACATTGATTTGAAATATGTTTGATTTCATGCCCAGGTAGTCCCTCATCACAGACATTTCTTGATGTTTGCATTCAAAGGAACAGCATAACAAGTTACTGTCCTGTCCTGGCACTCTCTGGGCTATTGCAGAGCTTGGGGTTCATAGTCAATTTGACAAAAAGCATTTTCATTCCCAGTCAGCAGGAAAAAAGTGATTCATTGTCAGTGTATGCCTTTAGCAAATGACTTGCAAGAGCTTTTAAGATGTTTCAAGGTAGGAAAAATACCTTTATCTCAAAACATTTTAAATTATGCTGGATTTGATGGCAGTGACATCATCTGTGATTTTACTAGAACTGTAAAACATGTGCCTTAACTCTACCCAAAGCCTGCATTATCTGGCATCCGGGTCATGAGAATCACTGTGCTTTTACATGGAGCATCCCTTTGAAATACAGTCATGTATGCAGCCAGCACAGGGATGGCACATACCACTCTTTTATGGTCAGTTTTCACAATAAATACTGTCGCTGCACTTTACCTGTTACGTGATTTATATTGTTTAGAAGTTAGTAGGTTTATACGGTGGCCCAGTATTGCACAACATAACGCAATTTAAAAAGCAAACATAAGCTCACAACACCGCACAGTTCGCCACAGCCATATCAGACTGCAGCCCAAGCTTGGTTGTCCACTGAAGCTAAGCAGGGTTGAGTCTGGTCAGTACCTGGATGAGAGACCTCCTGGGAAAACTAGGTTGCTGTTGGTAGAGGTGTTAAAGAGGCCAGCAGGGGGTACTCACCTTGTGGTATGTGTGATTGTAAAGCATTTTTAGCAATACACTATGGGTGTATGGCTATACATGATAAAGCGCTATATAAATGCATCATTCATTTAAAAAGATAAACATAAGCTCAAACAATGGAAATGCTCTCGGCCACTAGGGGGCAGTTGGTCTGCAGGCATGTACTTGCAAGTGCTGCTGGCTGTGTTGGTAGTAAAACCTTGTAGGTAAGACTCACAAAACGGACAATACATTGTGAACTGAAATAAGATCAGGGGATGTTTTTAATGTCAGCATCAAAACAGGTACAGACCGCTAGTGAATACTCATGACATGCTCAGACCAGTTTCTGCAGACCAACTGGGAGCATTTCCGTTGTGTTGTGGCTTAATATCATTGTGTTGTGAGCTTATGTTTGCTTTTTAAATTGCGTTGTGTTGTTAGTTTGTGTTTGTTTTATCAATTTGGTTCTGTTTGCTTTTTTATTTTTGTTGTGAGCTTATGTTTCCGTTTTAATTCTGTTGTGTTGTGAGCTTATGTTTGCTTTTTTTAATTGCGTTGTGTTATGATCTTATGTTTGCTTTTTAAATTGTGTTGTGCACTCCTGGGCCACTGTAGGTTTGGGGTGGGGTAGGGTTAGATGCTTCAAATGAAGTATAAACTGATATTAAATTATTTATTTTTCACACAAATGAAGCCAATGGAGGACCCTGCACTTTGAAAAGTGACGCTAAAGGAATACCTAGTCCTGACCGAGCATCAATATGTGACAAGTTGGGAATTCAAGCGTTTTGCTACCACCGCAGGAACTAGGGGTGAGAAACTAGATTAAATCTATTGTGCACACCGGGAATTGGCTAAATGCTCATATTGGTGGGGGGTGGGGATTGAGTGGGTGCTCAGTGGTAGAACACAGGAAATTGCTGAGCAAATGGAAAAAGAAGAATGTCCATACTTAGCTTTGTGTAAAATCTGATGAAAGTGCATTTTTACACAAGACTGCTTTGATGGGGGCAATCTTCTAATAACTGATGTCTAGCCCTGCATGCTCTCTGCATTCCTCTCTCTGTCTCTAGCCTCCTTAGCTCATAGGTATCTTTTCACAAAGTCTGGTGTCTCTGGCCACCTTTTTTTAACATGGCAGAGCAGACTCAGAACTTCTTGTGGATTCCCCATGTAGCCAATGATGATAATCTCGCTTTGGGGCTTGCCTTATTTTACGTGGCCTATAAAGATAGCCTTAGGTGTGGTATGAAGGTGCATCTCATAGTCACAGGTGACGTCATCCATTTCTGGGGTGTCGCGGGAGTGTTTGTCTGGTAAGGAACTGCGGTCGTACCTGGGTTTCTGAACATTTGAATAAAAAAAGGGATTATATACTCCTGGCTATCGTATCTTTTTAGTGTGGACTGAGAAAGCCGGAGGTACAGCGCAGGTGGTACCCGACTGCCTTTACGTCTTGGAGTTAAAATGCCCTGTGCATCGCAAACAGTTTAACCCGGTAGGTTGTGTTGATTTATTGTTTGTTGCAAGAAGGGTTTGAATTGACTATTTTAAATTTGTATTTCTCTTTCCCATTACAGACGGAGGGAGAAACATTGCAGTGGGTTTCTCATCAAGTCACTTTATTTATATAGCGCTTTTAACAATACAGATTGTAGCAAAGCACTGAACATTATCAAATTGAACAACAGAGTAATA
>JAUYWG010000040.1:23279166-23290764 GCA_034779775.1 Enteromius afrohamiltoni
GCGAACTATCAACAAACAGATAGGTTTGATAAATACTATAGGAAATATCGAGGCAGTTAGGTTGTATATTTATCGCTCTAAACAGCAGCTAGTAACAGACAGAAAAACAATGTATACTTGTATATACTGACTTTTATACCATTTGATTGCTGTGCAGTATGATTGCTGTGCAGTATATTGCTGTCTCGACAGCAGAAGTGGATGCATAATCTACCGCGAGCAACCTTCATGTGCTGCTGTGGTAAAAGGGTAGATTTCTGTTCAAAGTTGGACACTCACCACATCAGCTGTCTGGGAGTCTGACATTCCGCAGATTCAAAATGATGGTTTAATGTAACTCTCGCTTTGAGATATCAAATGGTTTAACCATCCAACAGTCATTATTTGATCCGGTTTTCTTTTGACCGGTGTACACTATATAAGTTGAATTATTTTTTTGTTTGTTTATTCTGCATGCTCTCTTGCTTTGTTTATGTGAAACCATTGCTTTAAAACTTTTATTCTTTTGTGGTGGAATTGCTCTTTTTTTTGTTGTTTGAATTTATTATTTCGTTGTTAACCAAGTTTCTGTGAACTGATTGTTAACTAAACAATTTCTGTTATTGGATTAGAGTTGTGAATTCGCATTTTGTTTTTTTTTTTGCATCCACCATTTCAGTGAACTGACTCATTAGTGGATGGCAACCATATATGTGTGTAATTGCTTTTAATTAATTGAATATTTAGTTTCATAAGAATGTATGTGTCATTTTTAGAAAATGAGCGAGTAGTTCCACAGCCCTGGAGTGGAGATTGAAGTGCGTGTGTGTTTTTTGTTTTGTACATTTTATACATGTATTTATGGTGCTCGAATAAATAAAATTGTTATTTTGTATTTCACCTATCTCTGGTCTTATCTCAGCCGCAACCGAACCTGTGTGCTTTAAGTTAATCTTATCAGGCGATTCCCCGGTAAATTTGCCTCCGGGGTAGTGTAGTCGGGTATCTTAGAGGTATCTTACCTTGGTGTAAACTTTAAAATGTATGCCCATTCCAAATTAACTCGCCGCTACATTTGGCTTAGTCGGCAGGATCTGTGGCTGGGTAGGAGATGTGAGATCGTGGAGAGTGTTTGTGTTTGTGTTGCTAGGGTTTTTTTTTTTCTTTCTTTCTTTTTCCTTTTTTTTCAGATCATTGGTGACTGTTTGATTGGGCATTCCGTTGGGTAAGTGACTTTTGTAGTATTTCATCATGGTGGATGAATTGCGGGAAAAATGAGAGAGTTGGTGGCTCAATTAAGGGCAGATAATGAGAGGCTGTGGCAGGAGCAGACACCAATTGATTTCCTTGCTCCTGGCTCTGCCTCTACTAGTGCGGCACAGCCGGCTACGCCCCAGTTGGCTGATAGGAGTGGCAGCGCATCTAATCGATTCGTATTTGTCCCGAGAGAATGCCGTTGTCCGAGATTTAATGGTTGAACTGGTATTTCTGCCGGGCTGCTGAGCCACAGTCCGGTAGGGGAAACGCATGGCTCGTGTGTTTTTAATGATAATCAGTTTGTGTCCCGTTTGGTTTCCTCATGTCCACACTTAGTTGCTAAGATTGAAGGGATTGGCATGTCCTGTCTGGTGGACACTGGGTCCATGGTGTCAACCATTACAGAGAGCTGTTTTCGGCTCTGGTTTGAACCATGGGGCCAAGATCAGTTGCGGTCGTGTCATTGGCTGCAGCTTCGAGCAGCTAACAGCCTGGAGATTCCGTATATTGGTTATATGGAGGTAGATGTTGAACTTTGCGGTAATCTTGTTCAGGGTTGCGGCGTATTAGTAGTCCGAGACCCCCCTGGTGGCAGCTCTGAGATCCAGGGTGTTCTAGGGATGAATGTGCTCAGTCGCTGTTACCAGGAGCTTTTCGGACATTATGGTTCTATGCTAAATACACTACCTTCTGTAATACACGATTCCAAAATTATTCAAGCCTTCCAAGAATGTCAACGGGTTATCTGCACGACCGAGCATGGCGGCAACGTGAAATTAAGGGGACGTATTGTGTGTCGTGCTCTAGCTGGCACTATTAAATTTGTAGCAGCTACGTGTTCTACCCAGTATAAGAGCAGTACAGTACTTTTTGAGCCTCCAGAGATAGGGTTGCCCGGGGGTTTATTAGCCTCCCCTTCATTGGTGCAAGTAGTTGGGGGTACCGTTTATGTACTGGTAGTGAATGTTGGGACCATTGATGTAGTACTTTACCCCACTACTGTAATAGGTACATTTTGGGAGGTGTATCTGGTTGACCTGGGTGACCAAAGTTCCTACTATGAGCTTTCAGGCAGCATCGTGTTGTGTTTCCGCCACAGCAATACCAGAGTCAGTTGAGTTGGGGGCATTAACCATAGAGGAACGGGAGCAGGTTAGAGCCCTATTCCGGGAGTTTCAAGGCATATTCTCTACTAACAAAGGAGATGTAGGCTGCACTAATCTCTTGTCACATGAGATTCCCCTCAGCGATAACATTCCGGTCCGACAGCTGTACAGGCATGTCCCACCATCAGAGTATGAGCTGGTAAAGACTCATATCAGTCAGTTGCTCGATGCACAGTTTATTAGAGAGAGTTGCAGCCCTTACGCCTCCCCAATAGTACTAGTTAAGAAAAAGGACAGCAGCCTCCGTATGTGTGTTGACTATCGCCAACTTAACTCTAAGACTCGCAAAGATGCATTCCGCAAAGCAACATCTGCAGCGACTTGCAACAGCTTAGCTTAGCTTCATGGCGCCCCCCGAGGCAGACATGTTTGCTCGCTCTGCTCCCAAATCCCAAATTTCTTGTGTTTTTTGTCTATTCTTTGTTCTTTTTGCACTGGATAAGTTTTGTGCACTATTAACATTTATGAGGCAGACACTTCTGGACCTTGGTAACATGCACAAAAATCTGGAATTTACTCTTTTCTTACCACTGGAGTCATTGTCCGCCCCAGTAGCCGCCAGCAACACTACCACTCCCAAGATGGCCTTGAAGGATCGGGCCCCAGTGAGCACGCTGACCCCAGAAGAGTGCTTTGGAAACAGAGACACAAGCGAGGCATGATGGGGGGACTCCATGCTATTCAGCTTCAGACTCACACCGTGGAGACTGGACTACAGCCTCCGGTAAGGCAACTGGGGGAGGTGTGTGTGCATTTATTAACAACTCGTGGTGTGGGGACTTACAGACTGTCCACAAGTACTGTTCGCCAGACGTGGAGTTTTTAATGCTGGAATGCCTCAATATGTTTTATTCCCGCTTTGGGACCCCCCAGACCTCCCAGACCCTCCAGAACTCCCAAGAACTCCCAGACACCCCATTTCTCCCAACCCTCCACCGCACCAGCTTTTTCAGTGTGAATGAAGTAATGAATGAATCATTTATATAGTGCTTTACTGTGTATTGCCATACACCCAAAGCGCTTTACAATCATGTGGGGGGGGTCTCTCCTCACCACCACCAGTGTGCAGCATCCACTTGGATGATGTGATGGCTGCCACAGGACAACGGCGCCAGTGCGCTCACCACACACCAGATACAGGTGGAGAGGAGAGAGATACAGTCAATCAATGGATGGGGATTATTGGGAGGCCATGATAGACAAGGGCCAGTGGGAATTTGGCCAGTACACCGGGGTTAGACCCCTACTCTGAGTGTCATGGGATTTTTAATGACCACAGAGAGTCAGGACCTCGGTTTAACGTCTCATCCAAAAGACGGTACTCCATTGACAGTATAGTGTCCCCATCACTATACTGGGGCATTAGGACCCACACAGACCACAAGGTGAGCATCCCCTGATGGCCTCTCTAACACCTCTACCAACAGCAACCTAATTTTCCCAGGAGGTCTCCCATCCAACTGACCAGGCTCAACCCTGCTTAGCTTTAGTGGGCAACCAGGCTTGGGCTGCAGGGTGATATGGCTGTGGTAGACCAAGTACACAAAGCCCTGAAAAAGGCCAACAGATCCACATCAGACGCCAGCGCTGCTGCCCTTCAATACTCCCTTTCAGTGATCGGTCGCATCACTGGAGGGGACGAATCGGCTTACAGGAGTGAGGTAGCCGGCCTGGTGTCTTGGTGTGAGCAAAACAACCTTGCCCTCAACACTGGTAAGACGAAGGGAATGATAGTGGACATGAGGAAGGAGAGGAGGCCTCACCATCCACTATTTATCCGGGAGCTTCAAGTGGAGAGAGTGAGTAGCTATAAATACCTGGACGTCCACATCAGTGAGGACCTCACCTGGACACATAACACCACAAAGCTGGTCAAGAAAGCCCAACAGCGGCTGTATTTCATGAGGAGGCTGAGGAAGTTTGGTATGTCAGCCAAGATCCAAGGCAGCTTCTACAGCTGCATTGTGGAGAGCACACTGACCAGCTGCATCACTGCTTGGTATGGCAACACCATTGCTATGGACCGAAAAAGCCTGCAGAGAGTGATAACAACTGCGGAGAAAATCATCAGGACTCTGCTGCCCTCCCTGCAGAGCATCTACCAACGCAGAGTCCATAGGAGAGTTGCCTCCATCCGCAAAGACCCCACACATCCCCAACATGGACATTTTACACTTCTGCCCTCGGGACGTAGGTTCTGAAGTGTCAGATCTAGAACCTCCCGTCTAAAAAACTCCTTCTTCCCTACTGCCATTAGACTCCTAAACAGCTGACCTACCTCTTACTGTCATTCTGTACATTAAGCCACCTGGTATACTAAGCTCTTTTGCACATCAATCTACCTCAACTTCTGCACTTTGCAGCATTGTTTGTGGACAGCAAAAAAAGAATGTCATCGCAGAGAGAAATGTAATGTGATGTAAATGCATGTGGTAAGGCTTGAAGGAGAGGGTTTTACTCTTTAGTTCCAGTTTTAGTATATATAGTTCCAGAGTTGTTAAGACGAGTTTCAGTCTTGGACCCGGGGATAGTTTCAACACAGAGTGCTATACAGGCATGGCCTAGTCGTTCCACACCAGATCTTATTGTTTTGTGGGAGGCAGACCCGGTTGTAGGGGAAGTGAGGAAGTTCTGGCAGCTCGGGCAATATCCAGAGCCCAGGGAGTGGCGGCAGTTGCCTAAACCGGTTATGATGCTACTTTGTCAATGGGACTGATTGCAGGAGGGCCTACAGTATCGTAAGGTCTTCGGTCCTGATGGAGGAGAGGCAATGCGACAGCAGTGCTATTGGCCCGGTATGTCGGCCGATGTAGCTTGTTGGGTGCGAGAGTGTGAGCGGTGCCAACTGGCCAAGGATGCAGCACTGATTGCATAAAGTTATATGGGACACCTGTTGGCTTCTCGGCCGAACAAGATTGTGGCTATTGATTTTACCCTCTTGGAGACATCCCGTTCGGGACAAGAGAATGTAATGGTGATGACTGATGTGTTCAGTAAATTCACTGTGGCGGTGCCCACTAAGGACCAGCAGGCTGAGAATGTTGCCCGTGTTCTAGTGAATGAGTGGTTTTTCAGGTTTGGGGTTGTTGGGGTGATCAGGATTCGTGGCTGGATGAGCCTCTCCCTCTCTGTCTGCTTGGTGGTGGTTTCCCCCGATTTGCAGTGCTCAACAATTGTGGTCTGAAGTGTTTGCAGTGTTATTTTTAGAAAATGAGCGAGTAGTTCCCCAGCCCTGGAGTGGAGGTTAAAGTGCTTGTGTGTTGGGTGTATTTTGTTTTGTACATTTTAAACATGCATTTATGGTGCCCGAATATAAAAAAAAATGTTATTTTGTATTTCACATATCTCTGGTCTTATCTCAGCCACAACCAAACCTGTGTGCTTTAAGTTAATATTATCAGGTGATTCCCTTCTGTGCTCTAGTGCCACCAAATCAAAACCATTCTAATGCATACCATCCACAAAGTCACAGGGCTTTGTAATACTTCCACCAAACCTTAAGATCTCTGCTATGGCTTATGGTGTGGAATTAGTAATTAGTGAATTGGTAACCAGTGTTACTAGGAAGGGCTTACAGTTGTGCCCGTAACAATACACATTCATCATATTGAGATTGATGATTCAAGATTTTTAATGTCTTGGCATATACAGTGGGTACGGAAAGTACTCAGACCCTCTTAAATTTTTCACTCTGTTATATTGCAGCCATTTGCTAAAATCAATTAAGTTAATTTTTTTCCTCATTAAAGTACACACAGCACCCCATATTGACATAAAAAACACTGAATTGTTGACATTTTTGCAGATTTATTTAAAAAAAGAAAAACTGAAAGATCACTTGGTCCTAAGTATTCAGAGCCTTTGCTCAGTATTTAGTAGAAGCACCCTTTTGATCTAATACAGTCATGAGTCTTTTTGGGAAAGATGCAACATGTTTTTCACACCTGGATTTCGGGATCCTCTGCCATTCCTCCTTTGAGATCTTCTCCAGTTCTGTCAGGTTGGATGGTAAACGTTGGAGGAAAGTCATTTTTTTCCATCTCTAGAGCTCAGCCACAGTGATCTTTGGGTTTTTCTTTACCTCTCTCACCAAGGCTCTTCTCCCCGATAGATCAGTTTGCCGGACAGGCAACTCTAGGAAAGGGTTCTGGTCATCCCAAACATCTTCCATTTAAGGATTATGTATGCCACAGGATTTGAAGTTCAGCAGAATTTTTTTTGTAACCTTGGTCAGATCTGTGCCTTTCCACAATTCTGTCTCTGAGCTCTTCAGGCTTATATAGACAGGTGTATAGCTTTCTGCAGAACCTGATTTTGCTGAGTTCAACGTGATCCTATGTCAACATCTTTGTTTACCCTGGAACAGCATTTTGATTAACCAATCAGAACCAATCAGTTTGAAGAACTAATTTTATAGTTTTTATAGTTTAGGCTTACAATCAGTGTTTGGTGCTTGTCAGTTACAGTATCTATCATTAAATATGATTTTAGAAATTAATTATGGGTAAGGTAAGGTAAGGTAAGGTGTAGAGATATTGTCTAAATTGGGATTAAAACTTTGTTTTCCGGGGTCAACAAAATATGTTGACCTAGGGACACGTCGAACTCCGCAAAATTAGGACGTGCGTGGCTTACCTAATCAAGTCCAGTCAGTATAATCAAACACAGCACAGCTGGACTCAGATGAAGGTGTAGAACCATTTCAAGGATGGTCAGAAGAAATGGACAGCACCTGAGTTAAATAATAAAAATTTAAAAAATAAATTTTTTTCTTTTTTAATAGATCTGCAAAAATGGCAACAATTCTGTTTTTCTCTCAATATGTGGTGCTGTGTGTACATTAATGAGGAAAAAAAATTACTTTACAAAAAATGATTTTAGCAATTGGCTGCAATATAACAAAGAGTGAAACATTTAAGTTGGTCTGAAGACTTTCCGGACCCACTGTATAATATCTTGATATGGAAACGCTAATTGTAAACAGAACAATACCCTGTCATGGGTTATTAATATAGCTTTCAAAATCATTGGCAGGTCACATAAATCTAGGGGGAGTGTTAATCTTAATTTGTGTTGGAAAAAGCATAGTGTATTCTAAAGATACTACTCATCCCGTGTATATGATCAGTTTGTTCTACTGCCTTCTGGAATGCCTGGGGCAGATAAGAATATTTATACTAGATCATTTTTATACACTGCTTTTCTCTGTATATGGTATTTTGTTTTTAATATCTTTCTGAAATTATACGTTTTATATTGCTGATGCAGTTGAAGAGATTTTCTTTTTACGTTGTTTGACATTGTTAAATTGTGCTGAATAGAACAATTATCTCCACAGTTGAGGGGTCCTGAGATAAAACTGGAAATATGTTGTCCATTACAATAATTATTATAATCTGCCTTATTTGAAATCCCTCTAACTAAATGCTTAATGTCTGTTGGGATGTTTAGAATAAAAATATATGTGATTTGGTTATACAAATTGTGTTATCTTATTGTCTGTAAATTTATCTTATGTGTCATCTTATCTTATGTTGTCTGATATTGGTATTAATGTATATCAATGCACATCTACGACTAAGGGGGAAATATGTGTCAGGCACTATGATTTTTTTTTTACGTTTATTTCTACCATCACAAAGAAATTCATAGGTAATTTAAGAGGAATGAAGATGGGGAGGTACATTTTCAGAAGGGGGGGGTTTGGAATTGATGTTAAATGACTTTGAGCAGATGTGTGCTGAAAATTAGAATGAAAAGGGGATTGAGAGAGAGAGAAATCCAAATGGTTGCTTGGCAACCCTGAATCATGCTGATGTTGAGTGTTTGGAGGTGTTTTATGTGTGTGGAGGGATATACCGTAAGTATTGGGTGATTCAGAGTTATCACAAGCAATCCAATCTCTCTCGCTCTCATATTCTCTCCCCCGTCTCTCTCTCTCTCTCTCTATTTGTATTTCTTAAGACTGAGGGGAGACATGATATACATGTCTTTTTGAGACTGAGTGTGTCTGTGTGTTTTATTTGATTTTTACTATTAGTGCCCTAAAATTATGTTTTTGTTTTTTTTGCTTTTTGATAAACTAACATCTAAGGAAAATGCTGCAAATGACACATTTCTTCATTTGGGGGCATATCTCTGCTGCTGATAATCTTAAATTGCTTGTGGTTGTGTGAGCAATAAAGTTAATGTACCACGGAGGTCATTATTGGTTTAGAGCATTTGGTGTTGGTTTTCATATGTTCGTCATGCTCTTTTCGTTCCTATCATCAGTGAATGCAGATGACCCACGTGCACTAAAACTCTTCAATACCCTCCTATTGGGATAATGAGGTACTGCCATGTTCGGTCACTGTCATTGTGTTCTCTCTCTCTTTCTCTCTCTCTCTTTCTCTCTCACTCACTCTAAATAAAGCAGGCACAAGATGTAAGAGACAAACAGTTCATTTGAGAGTTTTATAATAAAATGCATTATAATTATGGGATGTCTGATATATGGAGTAATCAGCAATCAGGAAATTGCACACAAAGGATTCAGAGGTCAACATTGATCCAGGGGTTGTAAATGATAAATTTATGAGTAATAAATGGAAAAGGTCGATATTTAATTAAAAATGTCTATTTGGAACACTCAAAAGGTGGAAGGAATCTTGACAGACAGTTATACTAAACAGTTCAGCAAAACTTTTACAAGAACCATATGGAGAGAAAGAAAGAGAGAGAGAGTAAAACCAAGTCAATTGTTTCCCTGTATCTCATCAAATTAATTTAACCATTTTATTCATTTATTTTTAAATTTTTCATTACATTTTGCAATCTCCTTAACCAAACAGCTGAAACACTATAAGACCCAGAACAGGTGTGTAAAACACAGGAGTCATGTACAATGTGGTACTTGGGGTACACGAGAAACATGAATGGGAACCATTGGTCCATGACGCCATCTAGTGGATAGAGTTTGTTTTATTTGTGTTTATTTGATTAAATAAACAAAGTAGAAATAATCATTGCATACATAGTATATGTATATACATAGTAGGCCATTTTTACTCATTGTTTTTGCATGGAAAACTTAAAAATAAAGGTTCATTATTGGCATAGAGTTTACATTTCAGTTGTACTTTAATTTACAGTCCTGTTTCTCTATGTAGTTACTATAGTAACTACAATAAATAGGACTAAGCCCTGAGCCTACCCCTAAACCCAACCTTATGTCATTTAGTTTTGTTGCATATTACCCAGTACGTTTGTAGGTAATTAAACTGTAAGTACACAAACTGTAAAATAAAGTGCATCCAACCTTGCAATATAGTATGTAATTAAATACTGTATGAATGAACAAGAAAATGAATGCAAGAAAACGTATCTGAGATTGTCCATTGATTAATGAAAGTGTCTGTTATAATCATTAACAATAATCAATAACTGTTAACCGATTCTTCAGAAGTGGGACAAAATAGGGTGTTTTGTTAAATTAACAAATAAATCAATTAGTTGTTCCCCCATTCATTTACATTCAGCAGGATCGTAATGTTAACATTGTTAACAAGCTTGATTGAATTTCTTTTGCATATTTGTATTATTTATTTATTTGTAATGAACACACTTAAAACAGTAATGCGGTTTTTTTTTTCTTATATTTGTTATGCTGTTTTTATTTTTTTATTTTTTTGCACCTATTCTCATTTATAATAACAATGCTAAAATAAAAAAAAATGCTACATTTACTATGGAACCTTATTATTCTCTGTTGACTTCAAACAGGTGTAAACAGTAATTTTTTTGTCCAATTCCATCAAATCATACATCATTTAGATGGTATTTTGATGGTGACTTATTTTGCCAGCACATATTATCCAGGTAATGACATCCTTATATCATGGTTATGTGTGTGAAGTCATGGCCTTTAGATCTGAGGGAACAACATCTTTTTGCTGATTAAAGCTGCTTGTCTCTTTGTTGTCATGTCTGTTTGTGGAATCATCTTTATGTGGTTTGTGCATTAGCACGTCTCTTTAGTGCGGATGAATCTACAACCAGAATTCCAGAAATGATCTCATTTCAAATTTAATGCCCGTTTACAGGTCTCGAAATGTCATGTTTACCATACATACCATACGGGAGCATACGTTGTTCTAAAAACTTTATATACCTTTTAGCATTCATAATGCCTTTCAAAACATGCAAGACGCCCATACCATCAGAGATACTGTCTTTTGAACTGAACAATTGATAAAACATTGGAAGGTCTCCCTCCTCTTAAGCCTGGAGGACACGGCATCCATAATTTCAAACAAGAATGTCAAATTTGGACTCATCCGACCATATAACACTTTTCTAATTCGAATCAGTCCATTTTAAATGAGCCTTGGCCTACAGAATACGACTTCTGGGCCACGTATGGTTTTCTTCTGGTTCAGCCAATTTGATGTCCCTATTATGGGTTATGTAAGGTATATATTTTGGTTTTGGGAGTCCAAGTTGACATGCATTCAAGTTCAAAATGGACTTATAATATGCATTATTATAATTTAATTATTAAAATTATTATAATTAGAATTATGTATTATAATTTTTTACCTTATTATGTCAACAACTCCAAAACGATTTGTTCAATGATTCATTTTTCAAAGCTCCTTATTTGTGTGACACTAATTCTGTGGTGATTGGTCAATTTTATTATTTATCTAGCGGTTAGGATTCAAATTTCAACAAAGTCCCTCACTCACCCTTTCAAAAAGCATACAGAAGCTACGGAAGCTGACACAGAACAAAAATGTCGACGTCTGTTACACCTGACAGTAGCCAATCAAGCAATGAGGTTTCTGTGCAAAGGTAAGTCAAATAATTATATTTACTTAATTGTTCAGTAGACCAGTATGCTATTGTGAATATTATTGTTACTCATTGATCATTGTCTCAGGTTTATTCGCTGACTTTAGTTAGATTTTTAGTATGATAGTAGGGTTGGGCGACATCTAGCAAATTGACATCAGACAAAGTCTACAGTGAAACATCATGATTAAAAGTAAAATGCGATCATGCATACATGCGAGAGGAGGCTGTTTCCCGAACCACTTTTTACAAACGCGCTGGATTTTGCGGGCTTTGCTCTTTATATGTCACACGCACCGGATCACGTGAGGTCACGAGGACCCGGAAGTAACCTCACGCAGGTATATAAACAGGAAGTAGG
>JAUYWG010000040.1:23299432-23318736 GCA_034779775.1 Enteromius afrohamiltoni
AATTACGACGTGGGAAATCGAGAACTACTAGCCATAAAGCTCGCTTTTGAAGAATGGCGTCATTGGTTAGAGGGAGCTAAACACACGGTCACAGTTATCACTGATCACAAGAACTTGTTGTACTTGCAAGAAGCAAAACGTCTCAACCCACGTCAAGCCCGTTGGGCCATGTTTTTCACTCATTTCAATTTTAAAGTGACTTACAGACCAGGGGACAAGAACCAAAAGGCGAATGCCCTGTCCAGGATTCATGATCCAGACGTCACAACTGAAAAGCCTGTTCCCATTCTACCACCAGAAATATTTCTAGCACCCATCACTTGGGACCTGGATGACCAAATTCGCCAAGCCACCTTTCAAGAACCTGCACCACAGGATTGTCCCAGGGATAAAATTTATGTACCCACCTGCCTACGTCTTCAAGTCATTGACACAATTCATACCTCTCCAGGGACTGGTCATCCAGGTAACAAAAGAATGTTACAACTGGTGAGACAACGCTTCTGGTGGCCCACCATCGTGCAAGATGTAAAGCACTATGTCAAGGAGTGTGCCATCTGTGCCAGAATGAACACGCCTAGAAACCTGCCAGTAGGAAAGCTGAGACCCCTACCCATACCTGAACGCCCATGGACCCATATTGGGATAGACTTCGCCACAGATTTACCACCGTCTGAAGGTTTTACCACCATCCTGGTCGTGGTCGACAGATTTTCAAAGGGCTGTAAACTGATTCCTCTTGTGGGCATCCCATCTGCTTTCCATACTGCACAGGCCTTATTCCATCATGTTTTTAGACACTTTGGCTTACCTGAGGACATTGTCTCCGACAGAGGTCCACAATTCACATCGAGGGTCTGGAAAGAGTTCTTCAGACTTCATCAATGAAGTGTCTTATGAGTTACAGCTTCCACAGAACTACCGCATTCACCCCACCTTCCATGTTTCCCTATTGAAGAGGTACGAAGAACCGGTCATTCCACCACCTGACGACGAGCAACCAGAACCTCCACCGGAAATCAACCCCGACGACAACATCTATCAGGTCAACCAAATACTGGACTCAAGGCGTAGGAGAGGCCAATTACAGTATTTGATTGACTGGGAAGGTTTCGGTCCTGAGGAACGGTGCTGGATCGACAGAGACGATGTTATGGACCCCGCTCTTCTCAACGAGTTCCATCTGAGCCATCCCAATCGTCCTGGTCCCAGAGGCCGAGGCCGACCACGCCGTCGTACCAGAGCGCCAGGAGTCGCTCGTAGAGAGGGGGATGATGTCACGCCATCGAGCTGTGTAGTGCCTAACACAGCCGATCACACTCCCATAAACACACCTCCTAGCTCTACTGATCCCAGCACAGCCACTTACTCACGTTCACAATCACCTGACTTTTAATTACCCACACCTGGACTGCACTAATCTAGTGGCTTTATATGCTCACCTCACTAGTTCCACGACGGCTGTGATCGAGGTAATACTCCTATGCTTACCTTTATGCTCCTTATCAAGATTGTCATTGTTGTTACCTGGACCCGGTAACAGGAATGTGTAGGAATGAGGATACTCTACACCCTTGTAGATGGTTCCGGGGGACGGGGGGATTTCGGGACGGTGGTCTGTGAAGACAGGTAAGTAGACGGTGAGTAAACTCTGGTAAGTATTTCAAGAACTCACGTTCTATGTGTGTACGTATGTACTTCAAGAATAAGATAAACGCACTAAAAACTATATTCAAACATTCAGTGATTATGTAAACAAAATATTCTAAAACTTGTGTCAACAACAATCTAGCAATACTATTATGCAATATGTACATACTTCCTCTACGTAACTAACGATTATCCTAAAAATAATTCATAATATTGTAATATCCTACAGATGAAAGGTGATCCCTTGAGTTCTCGTTTCGAGACAACGGCAGTTACAGCAGCCATAGGCGGCACAAAAGTCTGGCATCTTGTCAGCAATATCCTGTAGAAATTATAATGTAAGATGTTTTAACAAACCGACCAGACAGGAAATCATGTGTAAATCACGTGATGAACAAACGACTCAAACCCAAAGACTCGAAACAGGTGAACTAATTCCAGTAAGAAGAGATACTTGGACTTAAAGGGACTTTTGTTGCTTTACTTGCATTAAAATAATTTAATTTTTTTAATGTCTCATCCAAGATATTTGAATACTTAAAATCCTCTTTTTGCACTAAATACTTTATTTCTTCTTCTTTTTTTTTTTTATTTCTTACTTTATCTATGATTTATTTCATAGATATTTGGTGATTTAAATGTGGTTTTTGACTTAAGGAAACTTGATCCACTGAGACTTTGTATCCATATGCAGTCTGCATTGTTTGTCATGCTTTGTAAAGCTTGGCATAGACTTAAACTCGCTACAGATTTGCATAGAAAGAGAAGTTAAATATGTACCATCTCATCTGACTTTCCAATCCAGATATCAGGTTCAAGTCAATTACACATTTAATTTTTAATACAATGTAAAAAAGTGCAGCCTAGAGTATACACCGAATAAGAATTGTGTTCCTTAAACCTACAAAAACCATCCAAGCGCAGAGGGTCGTGTGAACGCTACATAGCGCCATTCTCGCGAGAGTGCATTTTTGCATGTGCGTAATGTTGTGTGCTCTCACGGTGCAGAAATGCTCTCTCACAAGAATGGTTTTCCGTGTGTGCATATGCATAGGTCTTGTTTTTATGTGCACTAGATTTGAAACTAGGCAGTTTAAATGCCATAGTCACAGGTAGGCTATGATGGATAATAGAAAAAGTCTAGGTTACGAACGTAACACCGGTTCCCTGAATGAGGGAACGGAGAGGTTACATATAGGAACTCGCCAGAGAGACCAACCGCTTTGAGCTTTACACAAAAAGGCAATGAACATTGGTGTACACTTAATTGCGCTCAGGTGCACCTCATCACTGTGTGAGTATAAGAGGGCACAAGCGCAGTGCACATGCAGGTGTTTTGCTGGAGAGGCGAGCCGGCATCAGCGTTGTGGCAGGTGAAAGTGTAACGTCTCCGTTCCCCTTTCCCTTTCAGTCAAATCACTTCGATTGTTACATATGGGAACACCCATGGAACAGGCCACAACTCTAATGCCGTGTTACACGGAGACCCCCTGCTGACAGGCGAGATACTTTTTCAAGTTCGTCAGCAGAGGATCTGAACATAACCTTCCCAACCCCCTGTGGCCCAGAATAAGAGGCCCACAGGGTTGCGAGTTGTACTGAAGATGCTTCAACCACCCAACCTCTGTTTGGAGACAGCTTTCCCTTTCTGCTGTCCACCAAAGCAAATAAAGAGCTGCTGGGAGCGTCTGATGCTCCGAGTGCAGACAGTGTAGAGGTGCAGAGCGCATACAGGACACAACAACTCTAAGGCTGGAGCCGCTATTCTCCAGGTTGGGTGGACTGCCGTGAAAGCTAATCCGCTGCACGGTTGAGTATCCCTGAAAAGTGAACAGCATAGAGGGATTTCAGCTGCTTGTGACTCCACAGGAGCAGATGGCGGGCGAGTTGTGACATACGGGTATGCCAAAGCAGCTGAACCGCTGTGCAGGGCCCCGAAGTTGCCTGCCCGCTGCATGCACCCCATGCTCAACCCTCGAATGCAAACCGGAAAAGGGGTCTGTGTCGAGGCAGGATCGAAACAAGACAGTACAAGTCCTTCAGGTCGATGGCTGTGAGCCCACCCTGGCTCCAGAAGCATATTATTATATTTTAAATGGCAGCCTGAGAAGGGACCGATTCAAGGCTCTCAGATCCAGGATGGGTCTCAACCCCCCGCTCTTTTTGGGCACAATGAAGCAAGGATTGTAAAACCCTGACCTCATCTCGGCTGGAGGGGACAGGCTCGATTGCTTCCCAGTCGCTAGGGGAATCAAGGGAATGTTGACCGCCGTGCAAGCAGTGTGGCAGCCAGTAGGGGGACAGGGGCAGGGACTGTGAGTCTGGCTGCTTTGAGCAGCGCTTACCTGCATCCCTGCTCCGGGTCAGCATCTGAGGAGACAAATAACATTGGGTCAGATGGGAACCTCGAGGCACTGGGTGCTAAGTGCCACGGGGGAATGCTCTCTGTGACAAGCAGACGGAGACTGTGCGCTCAGAGACTGGCTGGTCCTGCGAGGCAGGATGTGAAACATTGCCTCGGTCTGCTTCCGTACTACCGAGAACTCCTGAGCCAAGTCCTCGACAGTGTCGCCGAATAGGCCGACCTGGGAGATGGGAGCATCAAGAAAGCGTGCTTTATCAACGTCTGCCAACTGCGCCAGATCTAGCCATCGGTTTTGCTCCTGGACCACAGCTGTGGACATCACCTGACCAAGAGAGTCCGGAGAGCGAGGGCGGTCGCAGCACGGAGTTCCTGCATCGCCCCTTGATCGGGACCACTCTCGTGCAGCACAATAGGCTCAGCCTAAAGCCTGTTTCCGTCACTGAATAAACAAATAAAAAGGTTCTTGCAAATTTATATCTCACAGTTCTGACTTTTTTTCTTAGAATTGCATGTTATAAAATTGCAAGATATGAACTGCGAGATATAAACTCATAATTGCGTGATATTGTTACATCCAGACCCACTAAACACTAGAGGTCACCCCCTCCTCACAATAGACTCTTGCACTGCAACACTGTTATATTTTAATACGGACTTCAGTTCCCATCACTCATTGCACTGACAACACTAGCACACCTGATTCCACTAACAACACGCTCATTCTCACACCATAAATAGCTTTTCCACACACGGTTCAACGCCAAGTATTGTTTCAGCTATTAGCTACCTTAAGCCATTCCGTTTCCTAGTTTTGATCTTGTTTGTTTTCTCGTGTTTGGACTCAGCGTGTGTACCTCAAATGTAGCCTTTCTGTCAAGCCTCTTGGATACTGTTTGCCTCTGTGTGGATTATTGCTCGATTGTCTTAATTACCTCTCTCTGTTTAGCCCCTCGGATAATGCTTACCGATCGACTGACCCCCGCTTGTTGTCTTAACTATTCTTGTGTTTTGCCTATGCCACAACTGTTTGATGTTGCTCGGCCCTGCCTGTCTCTATAACCACATCTTTTAATAAAAACCTTCATATGGATCCGCTCGCTTCAGACTCCTTCGTCAGAGATATTATAAAGTCATAATTCCAAGATTTCACAATTCTGAATTATTTTTTTATTCAGTGGTGGAAACGGGCTTCCATAATTTTCTGTGAAAAGTTTGAGAACCACTGTGCTAGTATGTACTTCAGCTTGTGGAAGAGTTTCTTATGATGACCTTTGTCATCTGGCTTTCTCTTTTACCCCCTGCATTATAGTCAGTAGACAGTATGTTACAAATGAAACAGATTTTAGTAGCAGTGTGTGTTGTTAAATTTAGTTGTACATTTTACAGGCTATTAATATGTTATACTGTGTTTTTGGAAAAAATAAGGTCTATGCTTTCCATATCACCTGCAATCACTTTTTGATTTAGATTTGTGCAAATTGCTGTGAGATCAAGTTGGATCCGTGTTAGATCCATGACTGACACATAGATATTATTAAAGCATGATGCAACTGTTGACAGTAATTTTACCATGATACTTTTTTTTTACATGTTATGTAGCAGCTAACCACATAAAGTTACTGTTAAAAAAAGTGTTCATTGTTTTCAGGAAATGTCTAAATGCTGACCACTAACTGCCTCTGAAATGACTCAATAAGATTGCAACAGTGTGGCTCTAAAGCATATTTGGACCCTTAATCCATATATAAAATGTATCAGTGTCATTGTATCAGATTACAAAATATCAACAGGTCTCACAAAAAAAGTGTATAAATACATATATATATATTTATTTTATTTTTTTCATGACAGGTGGGGGGTGGCACAAACACTAATTGGGAAAAAATAAAATAAAATCTGTGCCCCTAAGCAGTGTTTTTTGGGCATTTTCATAAATAGGATTTAACATCCCACTAATAGAACCCATCACATAGCAGTAGACACAATTGTAGATTCCATTAAAGCAATACAATTTCCATTATAACCATTACATCCATTAGGTTGCATTGTCTATTGTCTTTCCCCCCCCCCCTTTTCAGCAAGGAAGTGTAATAGTAGTAATGCCAGTAAATCTTGACCTTGTGGGGACATTTTTAGGTCCAATAAGGAAACAAGCTTATAAAACGTATAAACTATGTAAAGGAGTTTTGATGGAAAATGCCGTTTGTACAGTATGAAATACCACCGTGGAAACCTGTGTGTGTGTGTGTGTGTGTGTGTTCACTGTGTTGCGTCAAGACTGCTGAGTCTAAAGGCGAGGTCAGGGAACTAACCAAATGTAGTAAGGGGAAAGCAAAACGCAGATTACCTGAAATGGCTACCTTTCTTGTGATTATTACGACGATTCTTCTTACATTATGGATAGTGTGGATATGCAGCCACTCACGGAAAAGGTGAGATGAAATAGCGGTTTTTAACAGAAGTCTCTCTTGAGTAACGCGATCTTCACGCGTAACTTTCGTAAGTGCAGTAAACAGGCTAAAGATTAGGCTACAATACAACAAAACAAACATAGAACATGAAAAACTTTTTTTTCCCAATCGTGTGGTGTATATTGGTTAAATATGCTGAATTTTAATTTTGAAATATCACAAGAAATGTTTTTTTTTTTTTTTTGCCTATATAGGCTTACTTTTTTATTGCTTACTTTTTTAGGCTTACTTTTATATATTTTATCATAGAGAAACATCAGATATTTAGACATGATGCATGTGGCTATGAGAACATTACTTCATAGCATACAGGACATTTGAAAAGTTTATTATTTTAAAAAGTCCTATATGATTTTATATATATATATATATATATATATATATATATATGTGTGTGTGTGTGTGTGTACATATATGTATATATGTATGTGTGTGTGTGTTTGTTTAATGGCTACATATGCTGTCTGTCATTGTGTGTGTCTATTTACAGGAGAAAAGGGGAGCCTCCATTGATTACTGGTTGGCTGCCATTTATTGGTGTCACGATGGATTATGTTTCAAACCCTTTAGGTTTCTTAAGAGATATTCAGAAAAAATATGGGAATGTTTTCACATGTAAGATTGCTGGGAAGTACTTCACTTTTGTAACAGACCCTTTTTCGTTCTCCATTGTGATGCGGCAAAGCAAAAATCTTGACTTTCAGAAGTTTGCTGTTGGTTTTTCACACCGGGTAAGTGACTAAATATGAGGGGGTGGGGCATTATGAAACAAGCCTAGATCAAGAAAGTGTTGATTCTTCATTAACTATGACATTAAATTGATTAAAGGTACAAAAAAATGAATGAGGAGATGCCCAATTTGTTCTTGCATAAGGTTCCTGCATTTGCGTTTTTTTGTATTTTTTTTAATTCACTTTTACGTTTTTAGTAGGCCTAAACTACAAGTGCGTTAAGCATGGACACAGATAGTAATTTCCTATTTTCCTTTAACTGATATGCATGCCATTTCAAGTCAGTACAGGTACCAGACATATCATTGACCCCAAGAACAAAAGTTGAGCTATGTAGCACCTTCAGCTTGATAAAGTTGATATCCATGATGAAGCTGCATGTCTAAACAAGTCACAGAACTTTATGAATACTCTCTAGAACTGTCTTTCTTATCTGTTTAGAAGGGAAGGGCAGATGTGTGAAGCACTTACTCTAGAGATAACTGAGTTCTCAGACATGCCGCATAAAATCACATAAGGATTTTAATGTATTGTTAATAAACTCTGGATAATGTTTAAACATTTTTGAAAAGCCCAGTGATTTCCCCTTGAATGCAATAAGTTGGCAAAAACACAAGCAAGTGTTGTGGTGTCCCTCATTTCAATTACTGAATATAATGGAATAAATGTAAAAGTAAAAAATTGACTGATAACTGGGTTTGATCCTGATTATCTGCCTCCATTTCTTATTTGTCTTTTATCTTTCTCTTTCACACCCACACACACACAGGTCTTTGGTCATGCTGACTTTAGCTCTTCACTGTTCAGTGAGAGTTATAAGGAAGTTCACAGCATTTTTCGGCAGACACTTCAAGGCCTATCCCTTCAGCAGCTAACAGAGACCATGCTAGGCAATCTGCAGATGGTTTTGGAACGTGGTCTACCATATGAGCATGACTGGCATGAAGAGGGTCTTCAGAGCTTCACAAACCGCATTATGTTTGAGGCAGGGTTTCTTACTCTGTTTGGAAAGGATGTAGAGTTTCTACAGGCCAATGACATGTCAGGCACCAGAACATGCATGCAGAAAGTGGTGCAGGACTTCTTGGCATTTGATCATGCTTTGCCTGTATTGGCTGCAGGGGTTCCTATTGGTCTGTGTGGAAAAGCATGGCGAGCAAGGGAAGCCTTAGCAGAGGAACTGCTACATGATAAGCTTCATCACCGAAAATGCATCTCAGATCTGATTCAGCGCAGAATGGACGCATTTGACCGCATGCATTTGGATGAAACTGGAAAAGCAAGGACACATGTGTGCATGCTATGGGCATCACAGGCTAATACTCTGCCAACAGCTTTCTGGAGCCTGTACTACACACTGAGGTAAGTTGGCACATTACCAAGGTGGTAGCACTTTATTTTACAGTACGTGCATGTCCCTGGTACATTCATGTTAAATATTTTGTACTGACAGGTAAATGAGTGGTAACACACATGTGGGGGTTGGGTGTATTATACAGTAGGTACCAGACTCATATTTGCACTTGCAACTGATTGTTATGTGTCAAAGTCCCTATTTAGAAGAACTGTGCCTGCTAAGTATTAATACTGTGTAGTGCTGCACAGTTACTGCGGTGTTCCCAAACAAATTCCAAGTTTTCAAACTGCAATGACAAATGCCATCAAATAATCAGTAAGTACCGTGGATCCAAGTTTATGCCCCTCAACTTTAGTATCGCAAAACTTATTCTGTACATTAACATATACATACATACACAACATATACCTGTACGCACTTAGAAAGTATATGGAAATAGGACTGTAAAATAAAGTGTACCATTTTTGTTACCACATAATACCACTTTTTTTTTTTTTTTTACATATTTTGACCCTGGAACAACATTTTAATCCTAAAATTTAGTATTAACCATATCTCTACACCTAAACCTAACCTTATCCATGAGCAATTCCTTTACATTTAGATTTGATGATAGATGCATAACACTGATGTACAGGCACCTAACACTAATTGTAAGAATAAACTTCTTACACTATAAACCGGTTTTTCGAATCTGATTGGCAAATCACAATGTTGTTTCAGGGACAACAAAGATGTTGACCTTGGAACATGTTGAACTCTGCAAAATCAGATTCTGCTTTAGGTAATGTGTATATAAAGTAATATGTCTCATTTACCATTTACGAATACTGTAAGGATGTGACTGTTTGTACTCACTTGTCCGTAAGTATTATGCATATTTACGATTTATATGCACTAGTAAGAACAGTAAATTATCTAATTATTTACCAAGTACAGGCATTACCTGTAAGTGACCATACTTTCTCACACTTGCCTATATGTACACTATAATTAATGCTTGCACGACTATTAAAAACAAATGCGTTTCTTATTTGTTACCACATGCATAAACTTTAGCTGAGTAATTTGTGTTACCACTCATTTATTTGAGGGTACAAGATATTTACACATTCTAAAATGTTATTGTTCATTTACATTTTTTATATATTCTCATGAGCCTATGTCATATGTATGAAATTGATTCATGTCTCAGAACAGAAAGACATATTCTGCTTTGAAACCCCAGTCAAACCTCCAAATATTTGGTATCTCTATTTGGTAATTCCTAAATATGCTCTGTACAAGGGCACGGATTTTGAATTGTGATCTTAAAGCGTGAATCTGTGTAGATGTATGTTTGTGTGTTCTAACCCTCAGGTCTGTTGAAGCATTCATTGCTGCTTGCACAGAGGTCAATAGGGTTTTTTCAGGTCAATTAATAAACAACCAGGGCAAAACAATCTGCCTTTCCAGAGAGCAGCTGGACTCTATGGCTGTATTAGGTAGGTGATTTCTTATGATTCATTTCCACTGAGTGGTACGGGTCAGTATAGTACGGTACGATTCGGGACGGAACTCCCTGATCCGTCTTGCTTTTCCACTGCCAATAGTACACCTTATTTTTTTAGGTGTCATGTATGCCCAAAAAAGTAGCAATCTATGCCATTCTTGCATGAAGATGAAAGCGCAACAATAGCTGTTTTTCACTATGACATAAAGAACAACTCTTTCTCTTTTTGTTAAATGTCAGCTTCACCAATAATAGCCAAAAGTATAAGTACAAAGTATTAGAGGCTTATGTAATGGCAAATAAAGACAACATTTATCTTGGCTCTTCCACGTTTGATAATGCTGGTGGATGAATGAATGAAGCATTTATGTATATAGTGCTTTATAGTGTATTTCCATACACCCAAAGCACTTTACAATCATTTGAGGGGGTCTCTCCTTGACCACCATCATTGTGTAGCATCCACTTGTATAATGTGACGGGAGCCACAGGACAATGACACCACACACCAACTACAGGCTGAGAGGAGAGAGAGCCAATCTAGTCAATGGGGATTATTGGCAAGCTATAATAAACAAGGGCCAGTGGAGGGAATAGGGCAGATTGCACACCTAGTCTTTACGATGAGTTTTTAAAGACTATAGAGTGTCAGCAACTCGGTTTAACATCTCTTCTGAAAGACGATGCTCTTTGAGGGTATAATGTCCCAGTCACAATACTGGGGTATTAGGGCTTACACAGACCATTTGGTTAGCACCCCCTGCTGGCCTCACTAACATCTCTACCAACAGCAACCTAGTTTTCCCAGGAGGTCTACCATCCAGGTACTGACCATGCTCAGCTCTGCTTAGCTTCAGTGGACAAACAGGCTTGGGCTGCAGAGTGATGTGGATATGGATAATGGCCATTATTTTGAAGCTTCATAAAATTTATATTTATAACATATTGATGTTTTGTTTGTTTGTTTGTTTGTTTTCAGAAAGTATTATTGAAGAAGCACTTCGCCTGTCTAGTGCCTCCATGATGATACGTGTTGCCAGAGATGACTTTACACTAACACTGGATTCAGGTCAGACAGCTGCTGTGAGAAAAGGAGATTACATTGCTCTTTACCCCCAACTTATACACTTGGATCCTGAAATCTACCCCAACCCTACAGTATGTGTTCAAACTTATTATTTCAATTATTTTGTATTAACCTGTGAGCTCTCTCAAACTACAAGACAGTCTTTAGATAATTTCCATTTGTAGGATACTTATAATATTTAGAATGTAATTATGCTAATTATGGTTATTTTATGGAAGTATGGAAGCAGCATGTATGTAGTTGCACTTATTACACTAAATGTATAGAAGGTTACAAAGACTGCACAGTTACGATACAGCATGTAATTGTTATAAAATATGTCACCCAATGCATTTAATGTAATTATAAGGACACTTTATTCAGCAGTAACTTTGATACTGCAATGTTTCTCTGTTTCCTAGGAGTTCAAATATAACCGCTTCCTGGATGAAAAAGGTCAACGCAAGAGCATTTTCGTTAAAAATGAGCGAAGACTAAAGCATTTCTTGTTGCCGTTTGGTTCTGGTGCTAGCGAGTGCCCTGGACGTTTTTTTGCATTAAATGAGATTAAACAGTTCCTCGCACTGACACTGTGGAATTATGAACTAAAGCTCAGTGACCCTGATGCCACTCTGGTTCCAGACAGTACTCGTGCAGGCCTGGGTATATTGCCACCATCACGAGATGTCCTTCTCAGATACAGAAGAAAAACCAACACCACTGCAGAACAGGAAATGGATGGAAAGCATGAGATGCAAGATGGAAAATGAAGATGTTTTTCACTCTTTGTTACTCTTTGCCTATACATTACAGTGCATTCTTGAGATAGATCAGGTGGGCATTGTAAACATAATGTGTGAGAACCTCTTACTATTAAAAGAGAATTATTGTACAATAAATTACTGCAGTAAGAAATTTATTGTGAAACATCACAGTAATCTACTGTTCTTTTTTTACTGTAAATTCACATTATAAAGTTGTCTTTAACTGTGCCATTTAAGAAATGTTTTAGTTTATTGCTGTATTTTTTTTTTTCGGTTTGACTGATGAGCCTTTTTGAGCTATTTGACAATTACATTCAAACTTCAGATCTAGTCCTGTCAGAAGTATGATAAATGAAAACACGTCAAAATGGCAAGCAACTAAAAGAGAATTATGAGTTGTCTGTGGTTAGATACAAGAGAAATCCCACTGTTAAAAGTGTTAACTTGAAATATACTGTGGTTTCACATGAAAATAACATTTTTAACATTACGCTATCGTAAATTATGGTAACATGTAGGCCTGCACATGAAATCATAAAACATAAATAAAAAGTAAATGACAATAAACAGCCAATGGCCTTTTTAGCCTGTACCACTTTTAGGATGACCATAAACAGCCAATGACCTTTTTTGTAAGGTAGCCTGTGCCACTTTTAGGGTGTGTGTGTGTGAGAGAGAGTGTACTGTACATTGTGGCATTTTAAATGGATAGTAAGTTGTTTGAAATTAAACTTGAAATTTTTGACACACGAGGGGGGAAAAACTTAAAATAGTACATGATGCAAGCTGATTTTATGTAAGGGGTAGGGTTAGGGTTGAATGATAGAAAATATTTGTTGGTCAGTATAAAAGTAAAAGAAGTCTATTCAAAATTCCGCACAATTCATAGAAACACACACAAACATCTCTCTCTGAGTGTATCAGGTTGCTATGTATTAGCCTATGCAAGTCTTTTACTTAGCCTTTGTAAGGTAAATTCTTCTTCTCAAAACCAGTAAAACTAACACTTTGGAAGACTCATGAAACATGCTCATAAGATCCTGTATATGGTGTTTATTTGGGAATGTTGTCTGTTTTGATGTAGTGTATTGCAGTCTCGTTGCCTATTATTATTATGATTGTTATTATTAAAAATTGTATTATTTAAAACAGTTTCAGTCCAGTAGAAAAGCACGATCCAGCGCTGTTCCTGATGTACCGCGAGTTAAGCTATTTTTAGTCGAACGAGGGCGCTCACTCAGGGGGGAGATGTGTTGACTTGCGCTCGAGACTGCATTTCCCTCATCCAGCACACCCGAGGACATTAAATGCACTGCCTCTGAGATCCAGTGAACTAAATCAGCTGTCAAACGTTTACTATCAAATAAAGCGGACCGACGAGCACCGAATAATACTTTATTCGTGTGCCCACAGTATACTTCTGCAGTGTGAGGTGAGTGCGCATCATCCTGGCCGCATTACAAAGCGGCAGAAAGCGAGCTAACGTTGACTTGTCACGGTAACAGCTAGTATGTACTGTATAAATATTAAGCATCGCTATTAATTATCATCTCTTAAATGATGTTGTCATTTTTTGTATTCCAATGACGTGCAATTTCTACATTAACCAGTAACCTAATAGCCTGTGTTGTCATAGGATCTTTATAAAGCGAAAATTAGCTTGTCCTCTACAAAATTGTGGAGTAATGTGCGTCTGCGATAGACACACATGGAAGTGTGGAAATAAGGAAATGTTAAAAAAATAAATTAGTAATAAATAAACAACAACATCATTAGGCCTAATAATCATAATAATAATAATTGTCTGGGCTACGTTTCTGACTGTAAATTGTATTTCCATTGTAACAATAACTTATAACATTAACATTTCTTCAGGAAATTCATCCGTTGCGCACAAGACAGAGTAACCATGTCACTGTATCCATCTCTAGAAGACATGAAGGTGGATAAGTTCATGAAGGTTAGACATTTTTTTATTATTATATGTTTATGTATGTGTGTGTGTATCCAAAATGCTAACTCCCCATTTTATGTAGGCACAGAACACTCCTACTGCAAGTCCAATGAAGGCTTTATCTCCTCCAGAACCTGAGCCCTACTATGATTCAAAATTCGAAGAGATGGGTAAGAATCAGATAATGTACCTATGTATAATTTGTGACAGAAAAGGGGCTTTCAAACATACATTCACACTTTAGTTTGGGAACCGGTTATTACTATTAACTATGACTTTTACCTCAATAAACTCATATAACAGTATAACAGTAAGGTTGTGGTTCATGGGGTATGATTAGTGTATCTAAAATATGTTTATGCATAAGACATATGTGCTGTAAGGTATTTATAAACAGCCTATAAACTAATAATATGCATTCTAATAAGTAAATAGTTATAACTGTCTCTAAATGGAAGCGTTAGTTAATATATTACAGTTTTGGACAATCAGGAAATAATATGGAAATTTCAAAACTGATATACAGGGCTGTAAAACTCAGTACATGTGAAGTATCATATTTTTCTCACTTAGCTTAGAACATTTTTATGTCGCCTGTCTTTCTCTTTAGCTACTTCTAGCAGGTTGTACCCTGAGCTGAATGAGTTTATGGGTCTAAATCTCAGTGCAGAAGCTCAACAAACTCTTTCTTCTTCAGTTCCTGACCAAACCAGTGGGGTGAGTGTGTTTGTGCCTGAGAACTGCTCAAAATAACACACACAAAAACAAGACATTCTCTTATGGTTTACATTTTGCTTTTTATTTACAAGTGAATTGATCCATGACTTAAATATAAAAAAAGAGAAAGCATAAATCCAAAGAAAAATGCAACAAAAAACCCCACCACGGTTTAACTTGCTAATAAAACATAGGCTGTGTTAAGAAAAAAAACTGACATAAATCTAAACACAGTTGTATATTCACAAGAATCTGTCAAGAAACAAAACTAGATTCAGGTGAACATGACTCTGTAACCAAGGAAACAGAAAACAAGCAACAGGAAATGTAAATAATTCAATGGAGAAAAAAAGGGGAAAAAAGTTCAGGAAAGCTTCAAACTAAGAGTTCTAGAAAACAGACGACGCATCACACTTTGGACTTAAGTACAACTTCACATGTCATTTCATAATCAGTTCCATGGTCTGTGTAATATGTTTAATGCTTCTTGCCAAAAGTACTGACTAGCATGTATGGTAAACTAATATACTGTATCAAACCAAAATGACCAGTAAAAGAAGAGAACACCAGAACTGCAGTATATTACACATTCTTATATTTAATTTTAAAAGCATAATACATCATAGTTAAAAATATTCACGTACTTGTTTCTTTGAAAACACTGCTACAGGCAGTTATTCTGCTTTTGAAATGTTCCATTGGAATTTCTGCTTTTTGTTTTGCTGTGTATGATTCCATCCACTGCCAAATTACCCAGTAGTAATACCTGACATCCAGGTTGCCAGTTGGTGCAAAACACAGCATATTGCAGCAATGGGACACAATAAATGAACTGGGTCAGAGATAAGAAATTTTTCCCAACATAAAAAGCCTCAGCAATCCATTTAAAAATGGGGCTCTCTATCTTTGGAAATTACTTTAATAGGTATAACATAACGTCATCTTGATAACAGTCACTTCAAATAATATTTTTAACTTGAGTAAAAACAACTAATTGAGATGTTACCCCATTAAGTATATTTTGGGAAATTTGACTAAATAATTTGTGCAGTATAATATATTCCCCAATGATTTTTAGGCTCTTAGTGTCTGCACACATGGAATGAGCTGGGCGGCAGCCCCCATCACAGGAAGTGACCTGGGGGTGAAGCGGGCAGAGATTCGACAGGGTGTGCGGGAGGTGGTGCTGTGCAAAGACATGGATGGGAAGATTGGCCTCCGCCTCAAAGTCATAGATAATGTATTGTATTATTTTGTATTGTATTAATACATTATGTCATGTATTTATTTAATGTTAACTTGAATTTACACTTGAATTTATTCATCAAGTTCATCTGAGATCATCACAAAAGATCATCTGTTGAATACTTGTCAATAGTCTGTTTGTTTTAGGTGAACAATATATCAAACATTTAGATATTTGAATACTATGTAAGTTTTCTATGTTTTAATGAATGGCATCCACATTCACATAATATCATTACACCCCAAAAGTATAATGGTAATCTCTGATTAACATTTCCAAATGTGTGTTCCAGGGCGTCTTTGTGCAATTAGTGCAGGCTAACACTCCTGCAGCACTGGCAGGGCTGCGCTTTGGTGACCAGATTCTGCAGATCAATGGCAAATCATGTGCTGGCTGGAGCAGTGAAAATGCTCATAAGGAGCTTAAGAATGCCAACCCAGAGAGGATCACTTTGGCTGTGCGAGACAGGTACACACAAACGTACCCACACATTATACATAGAGCATTTTGCAGGTCTCAAATACCCTGCACAATGATGTTTAATTTATGAGGATCAGGTTGTCATAAATTATTCATGAAGAGATCAGACACAGGAGGGTGTGTATATGTGTATAATAGTTTAAGCCTTACATCTGTTGTCATAAACCATTGTTGATAAAGTATGTAGGTATCAGAGACACGTATGAGAATATCTGTCAAAAGAATTATGAATTGTCAAATTGTATTGGTCAAGGTCTGTATTTAAGCAACAGGAAGTAACTCAAGCATTCAAGAATTCAAGCTTGGTTCACAGTATACACCAAGCACTGTTACACGATATGTTAAAGTATAGCAGGGCTATTGTTCCAACAGCCCAACTACTTTATTTTTGGCAGAGTGATGTATAAATTGGACAGAAAATAATGTAGAACATGGAAATGGATAAAAAATGACAGAACTTGAACAGAACTCGCCAGGAGCACAGCCATGTTATGTGTCAGGGCGCTGCCCAAAAGGCCATCGTAAAGCAAATCATCCATATAGGCATGCTATTTCTAGGTAAACATTGTTTTCTGTGTGTGTTTAGATCTTTCGGCCTATCGAGTTTTCTTAAAGAGATCTTGATTACATATGTAACCCTGATCCCCTGAATATAAAAATGGCTCACTGGATCTGATGCTATGAAAACACCCCAAGATGCAACTATAATTTAAATGATTCTGTCTCCTTCACTTTTTCAACACCGCCGCCACCACACTGATTTGTCTCCCCTCAGTAGTAAATGTACATACTGAATTTGTTGTTGCCCTGACAGTTGTGTCACCTCCATGTTTATGGCCAGGACGGTGTTGTTTGGGTCATAGGCTGTATTCCACCTCCTCCAAACACGGCGAGTGGTTGAGTTGATGCCAAAGAACTCAATTTTGGTCTCATCTGACCACACCACTTTTACCCAGGTCACCTCTGAATCATACATATGTTTATTGGCAGACAGGCTTTCTTGAGCAGAGGGACCTTGCAGGGTGATTTTTTTAAATTTGCGAATAATCACACTAGTTGTTTTCACCTTCTCACCATGCTGCTTGGAGTCTTGTGGCCCATTCCAGCCTTGACAGCTCTTTGGTCTTGGCCATGGTGTAGAGTCTGGAATCGGATTGATTGATCGATTGCTTCTGTGGACAGGTGTCTTTTCTAATGGTAACAAACTGAGATTAGGAGTACTACCTTTAATAGAGTGCTCCTAATCTCACCTCAGGATCTCTATAAAAGACACCTGGGAGTCAGAAATCTTGTTGATTTATAGATGATCAAATACTTATTTGACTCATTAAGATGCAAATCAGTTTATAACTTTTTTTTAAATGCGTTTTTTTTTTTTTTGATACAAGAAAATGCAAAGGAAAGCCTGCAAAGGACCATAACTGAAAATACTATAATTGTTTGCAGGCCACTGGAGCGAACTGTTACTCTTCACAAGGACATGACCGGGCAGCTCGGCTTTCTTTTTAAAAAGGGACGAATCACCTCAATAGTACAAGACAGCTCTGCTGCACGTAACGGCCTCCTTACTGATCATCAGATCTGTGAGATCAATGGTCAGAATATAATCGGACTTAAGGTAAATGACATCAGTATTTTGCATTTGTGCTCTATCTCTCTTAATTCACAACATGGCCCTGTAAAGCACTTCATTTCTATTTAAGCTGCTTTCTTCTTTTTTCATTTCTTTGATTAGGACTCCCAAATCACAGACATCCTTTATTCCAGCGGAGGAGTTGTCACAGTAACTGTGATGCCAGTGGTCATCTTTGAACACATGATGAAAAGGTACGGAAAATGAACCGAGTGTGGACAAAACCCAATGCCAATCAGCAGTCTATTCATGCAGCTTTACTGGAAGTACCCTATTTCCTTCTTTTAATGCGTCTCACAAATGTATTCTTAACATTTTTTTTCTCACTGCAGGATGTCCAGCAGTATTGTAAAGTCACTAATGGACCATTCTATTCCTGAGGTGTGAGATCATTTGGATCAACTGTACAGCTGAGGATGATTTGGCCACAGTTTTTGGAGGGCTCACGTTTTGTTTGGAGCTTAAGTTCAGTTGTGTGTCCACAATCATGAAATCTATAATGTAAGTTTTCATATGTTTGAGAGGTTATTGTCAGGGAAAGAAAGACAAAGCAAGAAGATCACAAGAGACACGTGTTTCAGTTTTTTCTTTAAATCAATAGTTTACCCAAAAATGTCAAGTATAATCATTTACTTTACTTCTTCCTCTTTAGATACTTTTTGTTAATCCTAAAGCTTATTTCAATTTCTTGCTACATTCTTGCTAAAAAATTCTAAATAAACGTCAGCATGCGCAGTATGCTGACACTGTTAATCGGTCAGAATAATAATGCAGCTCAAATTACATCCTAAAAGCCATTAAAAAACTATGCCCTGATGAAGATTTGTGTATACAGTATATATATATATATATATGATAAACAAACAATACAGAGTTATATGACAACTTTATGTTAAGATTTGTATTTGCAGTACATTGTGTTCCCATGCATTCTTTTGTTGTTATTCTTCATGTTTATGTTTGTATGGCCTGTGTTGTTTGCTACTTTAAACAAAACAGAAGTTTTCTTTCCTCACCAAAACTTTTGTTTGTTTTTCTTGGTGTCTCTGCTGATAGGACTACTCATTTGCAGTAGATTGTTTTGCTATCTGGCTGTTATATGTTCATCTCAAGCCTCTTTAGACAGTGTCAGGCTGTGAATTACACCTGGAAAATCTCATTTCAGTTTCAAATAAAATTATACTTTTTATTTTTAGCATTAATATTACATTTATATTTAATCTATTAGCAGACAATTTTATCCAAAACGACTTACAAATGAGAACAGCAGGAGCAATCAAAACCAACAAAAGAGTCCTGATGCTGTACATGCAAGATTTGTTTAAATAGATATATAGAAAAAAGCAACCTAAAGTTACAGATATATATATATATATAT
>JAUYWG010000040.1:23319219-23336899 GCA_034779775.1 Enteromius afrohamiltoni
AACAGAGGTATAAATATTAACAAAAGTACTTAAAGTAGACTGTAGATAATGTTACTTAACCAATTTGAGGCAGTTGTCGAACTTTTCTTTGGTATAACCGAAGAAAAACGGAGCGATATCAGACACGTGCTCTTCTCTTCAGCAGCTGTGTTCCCGGTTGTTATGGTAACTCACAGACAATCTTTTTTTATACGTTTGTTCAATCTATTTATTCATTATAAGTTGTAAGACTCACACTAGAAAAGCAAATTCTTCTATCAGACACTTAAAACTTGAAGTAAGATGCCCTTTGCGGCAGATGATGTTCCAGCCTGTGCCATTCATTTACCTTCATAAATCGTTACGAAATACAAGATTCACAACTCCGAAAAAAAATCCTGTCTTGTCAATATTAATATGCACAGTCAGTTGAGGAGGTGCGCGCTACTTAATCTGAATTGGTGAAAATACACACATCTTTAAAGAACGTTCAATCGTGTGTCCGAAGCTCCCACATTTTAAACAGCATATCTGGTAATCAGCGAGCATATAAACGTGTAAATGGTAATGATTTCACGTGCATACGACGTCGTAGTTACGTTGCCAGTAAGTCATGAAATTACTAATATATTACGAAAAGAGTACGTATCCGGGACGTTCTTGGTTATCTTGTTACGTAAGGAGGATGTACCGACGACGTCGTGAATTGGTAATGGAATTACGTGCATACGACGTTGTGGTTACGTTGCCAATTGGTAAGTCATGAAATTACCAAAAATGACAAATGTGTTACGTAACTGTTACGTCGTGTGTTAGCTGGGGTTGCTCAAAACGTTGCTCTGCCTTAGAAGGAATGGTCTAGGGAAGATGCTTCCTCATAGATGCAGCCTTCCGTTTCAGAAGCACACATAAAGTATTTTCATGGTGATAAGAGCACAACGTATCCGCCAAAAAACTAAAGAATAAGAGCACAATGCACAGTAGGTGGCGGTATGTGCTTACGACACCAATCTGCCACTGGACCCGAAGAAGAGGAAGGAAAGCTTTCTGCACAAGTCACAATTAGAAATGCAGAACCTTTAGGTGAGAGTAACCCGGTCAGTAACAAGCCTCTTTAAAGATTATCACTCTGTTATCATGAAGCATAAGAAAACGGCTCGAAACCAGGCCAAAAAAGGTAACGTTAATTAAGATTTCGTTTCATGAAAGTAAATTGTTCTTTATGTGGGGCCCAATACATAGATTAAGATGCGTTTTATTACGCAATATTATGTAAAAGTCACAATTCAGGTGTTACATTTGATCACGCAATTCCAGTGTGTTATCCACGCGTAGTGGGAGAATGTTTTTCGCTCATAATGAGGTGGGTGTTAAAAGAGGTTGCACAAATGAAAGCAGTATACACTGTCCATCTCGTACTGTAACTTATCGGAATTGCAGTTTTCTCACCAGAAACTATGACAGTAATATCATAGTAGAGCGATGGCATTTGATTCGTACTTAATATTTATTGTATCATACTGAAAAGTGCTTATCATTTATTACCATGGCATTTACATAGTGCGCCAAAGTGCTCATGTTAAATTATTTTATTTCATATCCATACGTTTTTACCATGACCTTTAAAAAAACAAACAAAACCTTGTGGCAAGTTTGTTAGTTAGGCATAAGCGTTGTTAATAACGAGTTTAAACTGTTCTGCAGTGATTTTTAGTGATTTAAAGATCCTGAAGACAGCTCCAGTGGACAAGGCAAGTATTGGAGGAAGTAATGGGTTGTGCATATCTTAACTTCTGATTGGTTTATCATGGAAAAAGTAAATTTAGTGTAATTTTTCCATTAACTATTTTTACATGCAACATAAAAGTTACAAAATACTGCATAAATCAATGAAATAAAGTCACATTCTATATGTTTTCCTAATTCAAGAATTAGCTAAGTTCACATGAATATGCAGGGGTTGGACAAAAATAACTTGAAAACCTGACAATCAGGCAATATGACATTTTTAAGGTGATTTTAATACAGATTTTTGAATAAATTCATACAACTTTTGAGTAGTCTCCAGTTCAGTATTGTCTATAAAAACATCTGCCAGTGGCTTCGGGGAGAAATGAAACACAGTATCTCCAAAAGCATCATAATAGAAGAAATAAGGACACATCTAACAATGATGAATTCTTGCCATGCTTTGTGTCATGATCAGGGACGGGGCTTAAGATGTCCATTTACAACCCTAGGATTTATCTTCAGATTGAAATGCTTAAATATGTTCCCGACTGGGATGTCGCATTCAGTGTAATGTTCTGATTCACCTGTTTTTAGTGGTAGTTTTACAAGGAGGAGGAAACATTGGCGACTCAGGTGTCATTTCCATGTACAGAATAGTTATTATTTAACTATACCAAGGTAAATACAGTTTTACATTCTATGGCACCTTTAAGTGAACCTTGAGTAACATTATTAAAATTATTTAAAAAATGATGTCATGATGCCTTGATAGGGGTCATCAAATTCAAAATGTACTACTTTAAAAGTTGTTTGAACATAAATGTGTGTTGGAAGTGTGTGTACACATCCATCCCATAATGATAAAAACAACATCTGAACCATTGAAGATGCATAGGATTACCAAAACTTTTTGAAGGTTTTGAAAAGAATGCGCTGATCGCAATCTGCCTTAATGTCTCTGTGTTTGTACAAATCATTTTTGATCCAGCCTTACCTCCAGAGCAAGTGAGTATAAGGGTTTTAATGAATCTTTGCAAATCCAGTAAATACACATTATGATATATTTACATGAACAGAGTGTACCATATTTAACCTGGATGTATTTTGGTACTGTCATTATGTTTTTAAAGGAGTCATACAAAGCCAATTTTCCTCAAGCTAATATGATTCTTTAGGGTCTTGATGAAAGGTTTGCAAGGTAGTTTGTTTTAAAATTTCTCAAAGATAGTTTAAAAAACGCTTATTTTACCCTGTCGAAAACAGCTCTTTTGAAATCACTCTGTTATGTGTACTTCCCCTTTAAATCATTACGAGCTCCGCTGACCTCGCTCCTCTTTTCCGAGGTGCTCTCGGAGGATCTTTTTTTAGCTGTATTCATAGTGAAACTTGCTAGTTGGCACATTATTAGGAAAGGCAATTTGCAAAGATTCATTAAAAGACATTATACTCACTGCTTCTGTAGGTGAGGCTGGATCATGAATGATTCACACAAACATAAACACATTTCGGTTATTCAAGGGCACATTTCCCTTCAGAACCAAACGTAACGTTAATCTTCCGAGTCCTCAGTCACTCAGATGTCAGGGGGAATCACTACTGATATGATAATTTATACATTCGACAACAAAACACCTCAACACTTAGTAGTCTTGCTTGTCTCTGCATCTCGGTCTGATGACGGCTCACTCAGGGCAGGTCTGAGATAAGACACCAGTTCAGTCTGTGTGACACGCTGCTGTCAATCATCTATTATGGGAGTGTGTCAGTGTGACGTCACACCAACATGTATTTGAGAATGGCTTGATTTCAGAAGGGGCAACTTATTTTTATTAAATGAAAAGATAACTACTGGTGGATCTTTATCATTGTTGGGTGGTTGTGTGCACACACTCCCAACACACATTTCAGTCCAAACAGCTTGGAAAAGTATGCATGTGGCACCTGATGACCCATTTTAGCATTGTATTACAAAGTGCGGTTTAGGTGTTATTTTAACACACACACACACAAAAAACATTTTTATTATAAGAAACAGGAATGTTGGGAGGCTGGCTCAGTGAGGCTAAATTATGTTAATATGTGTGTGTTAGCTATAACTGTTTTCTCCATATGAGGTCCAAAAGAGGGTGTGTGTATAACAGCTCTAAAAATACACAGGAGGTGCTGAGCATATATCGTGTTGCAGCTAAACCAGTGAGATGTACTTCATGTGAGCAGAGAAAGCTTTGCTTTTCTTTTGCAGTTTAGTTTGGAAAAACTAGAAACCTCCAAGCATGGCTGAAACCAGTGTAGATGGAGCCAAAATGACAGGTATAGTCTGACACGTTTAGATATGGGCTGTTTTTGTTGTTGCTTTTAATGGTGTGGTGTGAGCAAAATCTATATCTGCCAGATATAGTGTAACGTTTCACATGGGGTTGTTGACCTCAGTGCTGGTTTTGAGCATGAAGTCTAAAGTTCATCTCTTTGTGTGTTTGTGTATTGCATTTTTTGACAAGTTTAGTCTTGTTAAATTGTTTTTGTCCTGCCATTTGTAGTTAATTCATAAGATGCCACTCTAGTATTGGTTGTAAATAATTTTTATAACCAAATTATTTTCATTAAACATATGAATATTTGATCGTTTGATAATTGGATGTGTTTTTTGTTCTGACTAACGATTGTGATACTAATTACACTGGCCCTGTCAACCTCTTGAGGTCACATCCACATATATGTAGCCACTCCCCTTTTATAGTTTGGGTTGAAAATTAGACCTGTTAGAGTAGGATCACATGTCGGGTATGTGCATGAAACATACAGACGACCTTGCCAGTCAAGTGTAATACAATCTGTTCTGTGGTTGTGTTATTTTAACTCTTTGTTATTTTCCTCTGTGAGTGAATGATTCCCTGTGGCTTTTTACATTCAACATTTGACCTCATTTCAGGACTTTACAGGTAGTTTCATAGAATAAGAAGTGCACAATGCCAGAAAGAAGAGGTAGTATTACCGAATTGAAAACTTTTTTTGTCCGTTCATTATGTACAATGTCATGTTCTAACTTTTTTTTTTTTTTTGTAAATGCTTGATGCTGATATGTTACAGAGATGGGTCGATTTGTGTATATACGTAACCACCCAGCTCTCTAACATTTTAGCATCGCCCATTTTATTTTTCAAATACAACATATTTAAAAACTTTAATAAAAAGCAAACACTATAACCAAGAATTCACTTAACCCCAAAAATGAAAATTCAGTCATTATTGCTTACCTTCATGTCATTTCAAACCCATAAGACCTTCATTTTCAGGACATAAATTAGGATATTATTATATCCAGAAATGTGGTTAATACATCTGTAAAAGTCCATGTGACATCAGTGGCTCAACTAGGAGAATACTTATTTTTTGTGCAAAGAAAACAAAAATAACATAATTTACTCAACCGTTGTCCCCCGAGTTACATCTTCCACCATTTTGGAGAGTATCACATATGGCTCATTTCATCAAAAATATCTTGTGTTAAATTTGTGTTCTAAAGATGAACGGTGAATAATAAATGACAGTATTTTCATTTTGGGGTGAACTAACCCTCTAATCAGGGTACCACAATATCTAAATTTTGCCAGGAATAAAAATGAGCCTGTGCTGTGAGGGATAGAATTACTGCGTGTCAACAGGTTCTACTGGTGTGATTACATTGATATGATCAGATGCTGTTTTCTTACCACTCATTTTTGTTGTTTATTTTATCATGTTGTGTTTATCATGGTACCTTTTTTTTAAAGGGGTGGGGGAACTCATTAGTATTCTGCATATAAATAAAGGTCATATGGATTTTAAACTGCACAAGGGTAAGAAGTTTGGGTTAAGTAATACTTAAGTGTTTTGTTGTTGTTGTTGTTGTTGTTTTATGGATTTGCTTAGCTAGCACAAAACCTAATAAGTTTCTAATTTTAATTCTAAATTCAGCTTTCATAGTGCATTTAGTTTGCATTTAATATAAAATAAACGCTTCTGACAGAGACAATAGTTTTGAGTATCTTATTTCTGATTATCTGTATCTTCTCAGACTCTCCAGGTGGAAATACAGCCATTAAGTGTGAAAAAAAGACAGAGGGAAACTCTGTCTTTAGCTGGCTGTTGGTGCTGGCTTTGCTGGGAGCTTGGCTGTCTGTGGGTGTCATGTGGTTTGACCTAGTTGACTACAACAGTGTGGTTGGTAAGTATTTTTTTTTGTTTTTTTTTTCGGTTTCGTTTTTAATAAACAGTCTTGCAGGAAGGTAAACGTCTCGCATTTTGTGGTCAAATAATTTTTTTGAGACACAGGAGAGACACAGGAAACTGAAAACATTTTCATCACGTGATAAAGGTTCATTGACGATGATATTTAGTTGTGATTTTCGTTGATGATAAACACACTATTGACTCAAGATATGCTGATATAAGAGGTGTGGGTGTTTTTATGTCACTGTATTTTCTGAAGGAAGACTGTCTTAGTCCCAAAAGGTTGAGTTTCGAGTCCAGTGAAACACTACTATTTTAATCTTTACAACTAGAAAAGGCCATTTAAATTTACATGTAACAAAAGCAAACCTTTTCATTCTTGCCATTTTCATTTTTGATTTTAAGGCTTTTGGGTGCCTGCCTATAGATGAGCCACACCTGCATATAATTATATTTACATTTTTACCATGGTATAAATCTGTAACAATAATTAGTATATAAAATAAGAAATATTTTTTCACTGTTGGACATGTTCCCCCCCCCTAAAAGATGCCACCATTTTAAAAACAAAACAGTTATTTAATTACTTAATGTAAATAAAAAGTTCTCAAACTTACTGAAGGCAAGTAAACAGTCTAATTATTAATTACAAGCAAAAGGATAAATATCAATCAAAAATACCAATGAAATGATTTAGGTTTTCATAGGTCTATATAAAATACAGAAACATCTTACATGCATTTAATCAGGGGTTAAATTTGGATATGTTATATGCGGAGCACTTTGGATTCAGGCTTTTGAAGGGTGCACATTTGTATGCAAAGCCCACAAAATCCAATTGGTAATCTGTAAAATATAACAAGTTGAGAGTGTGCTCTGCTGTGAGCAAATGCTGATCAGAATCTTTCTAGATGCTGGCAGTTAACAAAGCTACATCTGTGCAGAATTCAAACATCAAATCTAAATCTTTTTAAGAGCAAAAAAAAAAAAATAGATTAATATATCTATGGTAACTGATTAAACCGTAAAATGACTGTTAAAACATGATTAAGAGATGAGTCATGAGTATGAGTATTTAATGGGTGAGAGAGGTTTATTAAAAATGCAATTATTGATTTTTTTTTTGGAATATAGTGGTTTCCCTGGTAACAGCAGCGCTGCACTCATAAACATGATCTTCATATACAGTAGCCTAATAACAAATATTTTTTGTCAGTGATAAAAATATGATTTAAATGTAGTGTAGGTAATTCACGCAAGTTTAGTCTGAAAAGTTGAATAGTAAATAACGCACAAACATCAAAAGAAATATTTATTTGCAACAACTTAATGCTAAATGCTGACTTCTGAACACTTACACCAAAAGAAAATATACAGAAATACATTCCAATAAAATATCTGCGACGCATCATTGTTCGAAATGGTAAGAATAAGATAAATGTTTAAAAATATAAATTTAAGAGGAAAGTCCACTGAAGCCCAATTTAATCCCTGCATTTAATTAATGAATGTAAAAGTAAAGTACTGCACAATCTTCATTGTTTGCATATAAATATAAATTTAATATAATATAAAAATATAAATATAAAAATATAAATGATTGTATTAGTCAGTTAAGTTACTAAAATGATTTAGTCAAGAGTGACTTTCTCTTTTTCTTTTGCTGTTTGATTCACTTGTATAATGTAGTCAGCAGCAGCAGGTTTGCGGTGGTTTCTCTTTAAGTGAACACGTTCAGTGAATGTGTACATAAATCCACCGCTTTCAAATACTGGACAAGACTTGAAAACACAAGCAAATACTGAATATTGTGTTAATGCATTGAGTCAGTGACATTTCCTTAAACACTCCCTGGACTCGGTTGGACTATTTTCAGTGTCCGAGCCGAGTCAGAGTAAAAATGCATCCAAGTCCGTGACAAGTATGAGTCTTTTAAAAACTGTACTCGAGACCGGACTCGAGTCCGAGTACTCCAACTCTAGTTGATTCTATTGGAAATCAATAGAAAATCATTAACCAGCATCCCAGCCTCAAACACACATAACCTGCATGCTGTTTTTTCAGCAGGGTAAAAATAAGCAGCACATGGATATTTTAGTTCTGCTGAGCTAAATAAGAGGATTCAGGGTGATGAAGGGACGGCCAAAGAAAAGCAGATCACCACAAAGTGGAAAGGTTGTGAAAAATCTGACTATGAGGCAAGAAGGAGATGCTATGCCGTCAAGGTCGAGCGGCATTTTCTCATCCATGACTTTAGTTGAAATTTCAGATTCAGAATCTGACACGGACTGATTCACGTTCTACACGGTTATTTGGTTCTACTCTGTTTAGTTAGAACCAAATATTTGAGTTAATGATTGTAATTTGACTACTTTATACAGCTTCCTTTTTTAATGTTATACATTAAAAATAATAATAAAAAAATTTCGGGCTACTTAAATTTATTTTGGCTACCAAAAACTGAAGAGTGCCTGCCCGAAGGGCTACCAGCGATTTGAAAGCCCTCAAAACATTTTAATTGAATGTGCCATTTTAAATAATACTAGGCAATGTTTGTTTTTATTCAGAAAAAATATCAATGGACATATTCCAAAATAATTATTTTGGAAAGATTTAGAAATTGTGTCATGCGTTAAGCGGAAAGACTATAATTCTTCTATTTACTTTTGCTTTTGTTATTTTAATTACATGCATGTTACATGAATCAGACACATCTGTTGATCACAGAGTTTGTAAATAAATACAGTACTTCATTGATTATCATGTTGTGCAGCTTGGTTGATAAAAACTTCTATTAACTTCCCACAGACAGCTATGGAAATATATGGAGAATCTAGGGAGAAGCTAGAACTCTTACAAGGGTTAAGATTGTTTGAAGGAAACATGCTAACGTTGCTGCTGAAGAACTGCTAACTTTAATACATTTTTCTCCCCACAAGAACTTTGGTCAAGCTTACTTATTTGATGTATTAGAGAAATCTAATACACTGGCGAGCCACCCAAACTGCTCAGTTAACATAGCAAAATCTAACATAGCTGTCTGTCATAAAATTGATCATAACAACATGCAATATATGTATGGTTTCATTCAGATCAGTCTGTGGTTTGCTGATTTTTGAGGGATAAACAGTTCACTCATTAGGAATCAAATTTGTATTGTCCAAACCAGAGCTGTATACTGTTAAATCATGCTCAGTGTCAATGGGTGAATGGTTCATTATGGATGTACAAGACCAACAAAAGCACAGACAGCATCTGAGACAAAAAAAAAACCTAAAAGTTTGGGATTGGAAATGCATTTGGTTTACTGTGTTGGACCTTCTTTTCTCTGCATTTTTACTTGCTCGTTTCATTTTCAGTAATTTATTTTGTCTTTGCTCAATGAAAGGTGCTCTTGGAGGAGTATATGATGCTGATGGCGACGGAGACTTTGATGTTGAAGATGCCAAAGTTTTGTTGGGTGAGTGAGACTTGCCTGTGTATGGGGATTTTTCTGGCATGACTGACCACGCATTCAAAACTCTTTCTGTCTCTCTCTTTTTGTCTGCCTTATGTGTTTATTTATACACACAAAGATGTTCGGACTTAAGATGAGAAAGTGGTATAAAAAAGCTTTTCCTGTGCCACTAAAGTGTGAGAATGTCATGAACATGGTTGTACTCTCACAGACTATGTCTCAAATGCAGAAGTGTCTGCATTTGAGGCTTCCTGTCATTTGATGGTGTTAGCAGATATGTAGCTTGAAACTATTTGGTAGAGTCAGGCATCTCATAACTCATATAATAAACATATAATTCTGACACATTTAGAATTATTACTGGGATTTGGTAGGGCAGATTTTTTTACCAAATTTTGAAACCGATTTTAAAAAAAGAATTTTTTTAAGTCATTCGTTATGAATGTGGAGACAGACTGGTCTGTTTATTGACAGGAAATAATATCCACTAAAGCTGCACATGAACACATTGCTTTCTACAGTGAATTCATATCGCTGAGTTAAGTGACTCCACAAATTAATTCGCTTAATTACTTCATTTGAATTGTATGTTACAATCTGTGGATAAAATCAAGTTTTATTTATCTTTCTATGCGTGTGCATATATGCATTTCTATTTTTTCAGTATCATTCATTTAACTTTCTTCCCTTCAGAAAATGCTACTGTGGCTACTAAGGAAAAAACTTTAAGAAAGAATATCACAACTGAGGGAGACAGTATCCAAGCAGACCATTCCAAGCTTGCGTGTAAAGACATTTTTGTGGCACATCACGTGTACTATGCTGTGTGTTTGACAGTTGTGTTTGCTTGCACTGAGAAAGCTGCAAAAGAATGTAGCTTTTCTGTTACACTGGCATGTTAGAAGGTATTCATTGGTGTGTTGTTTGAGGAAGCAAGCGTTATACAAAGCTTTCCAAATTATTATGCAAGTTCCAATTCTGGTTGTATACATTTTTTTTTACAAGAACATTTTACCAGTCCCAAACCACATCACTCTTAATAACTACTACTGATTTTGTATTTAATCATATATAAGTGATATGTAATTGTTCGGGAAGGCTGAAAGTCAAAAACTCCTTATATTCAGGTGTGCCAAATTATTAGGCATTTTTTCTTTTTCCATATAAAATTAGCCTAGAAAGAGATTAAACTTTATTATTAAATTCCCATTAGAAGGATGCAAAACTAATGCAACAATAGAATTAGCAAAGTTAAGAAATGACCACCGGACAGTAAAATGCTCATTGGGTCAGGACAATCAAAAGCAAAAATGGGTGGAGAAGAAAAAACACATTAACTACAAAACAATTAAGAATTCATATAAAAAATTGGGTCAGAAAATATCGGGAACAACATCACATCCTTTTGAAACACTGTTCAAGAGTTCGCGCTTTCTCATTAATGCTAGGGAAGATAAGAGCATGTAAGTTAAAGCAAATTTGGCGAGCTGTCCGGGAAGCGACCCGGGAGAACGGCGGGCCCCGAACCCTAATGGCCTGAGCCCTCTCAGAGCCCCCCAAAAGAGCATAAGAAGGGGACAGCGGCCAAATTTGCTGCCCCCCAGAAGGGCTGCGTGGAAGGAGGCAGAGAAGTTTTTTTTTTTGCGCGGAAGCTGGCGTGGAAACCTCTGCGGAGGCGGGAGCTGAAGGCAAGGGTGGCTTCTGCGGAAGCTGTTATGGTAGCCTCTGTGGAGGCAGAGGTTGATTTGCAAAGGGTGGATTTTGAGGAAGCTGTTAAGGAAGCCTCTGCGGAGGCGGGAGTTTTAGCAAGGTGGCTTCTGCGGAAGCTGCGGGGAGGCCTCTGCGGAGGCAGGAGCTTTAGCAAGGTGGCTTCTGCGGAGGCTGCGGGGAGGCCTCTGCGGAGGCGGATGCATAAAGCGAGATACGGAAGGAAGGGAAGCGGGAGCATTTACAGTGGGAAGATAGAATATGATAGGGAGATCGTAATGGGAAGGTAATTAGGAGATGAGATGTAGCTGTGATTAATTCAGCCGCCGCTCCTCTCGAAACGCTGTTATTGTCAAAACAGTTGCTTCGAAGAATTGATCTTCTAGAATAGTGTCTTTTCTTCTACACCTGTTTTTGCTTTTTACTGTCCAGTGGTCATTTCGTAACTCTTGAGTTTAATCTCTTTCTAGGCTAATTTTATCTGGAAAACTTGTCTAATAATTTGGCACACCTGAATATAAGGAGTTTTTGACTTTCAGCCCTCCCGAACAATTACATATCACTTATATATGATTAAATACAAAATCAATAGTAGTTGTTATGATTGCTTGGGTTTGGGACTGGTAAAATGTTCTTGTAAAAAAAAAATTTAACCAGAATTTGAACTTGCATAATAATTTGGAACGCGGTGTATTCTGACTTTGTTATTGGCACCCAAACTTGACTGAAGCGAATTTATGAGTTTATATGGTTAAAAATAAACTTTTCAAATTGACAAATTAATGGTTATTTGAGAAGAGAAAAAAATATTTTTAAATATTATGTAAAAGTAATTTTTGAATAACTATCATTGTTTTGATTGATTAAACGATCGATTGATTGATTGATTGATTAAAAAACATCTTGTAAATAGATTTAATTTAATAGATTAAATTTAGTTTTAAGTGGCACTGCTTGTCCTCCATATAATGGTTGTCTGATGCATCACTTTGTAGATCCTTGCATGGTGCAGCCTGTGTTGCAGCATTTATATAGAGAACGTCTGGTGTGTGTAATGCAATGTGCTTCAACATTATTAGCCTTTACTAATACATTGTATCATATACTTGTACACACACAAAAAGAAAGAAACCTTTGCAGCCTACTTACAACTTAAGGGTTTCTTATAAGGACACAAGCTTTTCTCCAAACATATGTGTAATCCCCTGACAGTGGTACCATGAGTTGTGTTTTTAAACCTTAATATACCTAGTGTATCAGTGCAGTTCAACTCAATTTCCCAAATTCAGATTACAGTTCAGTACAATTCAGTATTAAGTGTATTTTTTGTCAAATTGCTGTTAAATTGCATGTGCAAGTTGTTGCTCTGAATTGACACTATAAACCGATAGTGGATTTTACCAGTAACTGATAATAACTGATCAATCAACCAATAGTTTTTTACATGGATACTGAATAAAAACATGCACAATGCATCATGAAAAAATAGTTAATAAGTTAATAAAAAAAAAAAGAAAAAGGTATCTGACCATTAAAATTTACTTTCCTTTTTATGTACTGTACTATTTAGTGAAAACAGAAACATGCTATATTAGAGCATGTCTCTTTAAATCCAAATCGCGCCCACTTTTCTAGAATAACAATTATGTCTTCCATTGTCAGAAGTTAAAGAGTGGTACCAAAATAGTGAATCATACTGCTCCACTTTTTTGGTACCCTTCAGTTGGGGTACCTAGCACAGCAAAGGGTAGCAAAAATGTGGAGGTCTTATGCATAATACAAGGGGATCTACTTCACATTAAGGAACTTATATTTTAGCCAATCCAGCAATAGATGCAACCCAGAAAAACATTGATATGGATCTTTGCCAATAACTGATTGTTCCAAAATTATTTTATTCATTTATGTTATTCATTCAGCCTTATAACATATATATTCTGAACACAAATGAAGACCGCTTGAGATATTTCAAATTAGTGGGACGCACTTCATATCTGTCTTATATGATTAAGACTCACATTAGTTGTGGCAGTCTTCCGATAATGTTTTAACATTTATTTCTGTCCTGAGCTGAGTAACTTCTTCGGTTTGAAATCTTGCATTTATGCCAAACCACTCCATAAAGGCTTCCCCAGAACACCCCAAAGTATTTGTGTGAGGTCGGAGATAGGTAGTATCTACTGTAATTACATGTAATCTGGATGAGACTCCAAAAATGTCCTTGCAATTACAGTAGATTAAATTACCTTTTAAAATACTCTATCCAGTGCGCTGTGATTAGCCGAATACTGCAAGCATGTGGCAGAAATGTTACAACCTTTACCATAACGTGATTCCGCATCCTGGCGCTAAGACACCAAAACAATAAAATGCATTACAAACAAGGATTTTGTTGCATCCAGTGGGGATATAATACTGATTTTCATGACTTTACTGTCTTTTTACGCATCATGTTTGTAAACATAACACCATATCTGCATTTGTGATCGGACAACAAATGACAAGCACTAATATTCACCGCTTAAAATTTGAATATTAAGTATCAGGATCTTTTAAAAAGAAAATTTGGGTATCAAACACGGGTAGACAAAACGGTAAACAGTAAGGAAAACGCTCGGAGACGATAGCCGGGGCAGAGGAGCGGTCCGTGACAGAGCCTTTGCGGAACGGGCAGAGGATGAAGCAACCCGGCGGGCTTCTGGTGAGAGGCTTTAGACACCTGGCACGTGACACAGCGGTTGATAAAGGTTAGTATGTCGGAGGTCAAGGAGGGCCACCAGAAACGATTGGCCACGAGTTCAGCAGTAGCCAGGATGCCCAGATGTCCCGCACTGGGGCTGTCATGTATCAGGTGTAAGAGGCGATCCCGGAGGGGCTCGGGCACGAAGGTGCGATCTGGTGGACATTCTACAGGCGGAGGATCCTGAACCTGCGCTTCTCGGATTTCCTCCATGATATCCCATTGCACGGGAGCAAGTATCAGGGCCGGGGGCAGGATGTGTTCGGGCTCTGGTGGTTGCGGTGTCTGGTCGTGGAGGCGCGAGAGAGCGTCGGCCTTGCTGTTCTTCGACACAGGACGATAAGTGATCTTAAACTGGAAGCGAGAAATTCTCGGTCCCCGACATCATAGTTTCATTCTGCGGGCGTCAGTTTCCTTGAGTAGAACGCACAGGGGAAGAGCTTCTCGGGTGTACCCTGGCGTTGGGAGAGTACGGCGCCTATGCCCGTGCTGGAAGCGTCGCCCTCCACAACGAACTGTCGGCTTGGGTCAGGGTGACGTAGGATGGGAGCCGTAGTGAATTCGTGTTTTAATCCCTCAAAGGCAGTTTCACAGGCAGAGTCCCAGGGGAGCCGCTTGGCCGTGGTTTTTGTCAGCGCGGTCAATGGAGCAGTGGTGTGGCTGAAGTTCCGAATGAAACGTCTGTAGAAATTAGCAAACCCCAGAAACCGCTGTAATTCCTTTAGATTCCGGGGTCTGGGCCAGTTGGTTACAGCCGTCACTTTAGCCTCATCCATTGCCACACCGTCAGCGTAGCCCAGGAATGAGACTCTGGTCTGGTGGAACTCACACTTGCCTAGTTTAGCGTATGGACGTGGCTGGTATGCTCTTGGAGGGACTCCGAGTAAATCAGAATGTCGTCGATGTATACGATGACAAAGCGCTGCAGCATGTCTCTGAAGATGTCGTTCACCAGCACCTGGAAGATGGAGGGGCTATTGGATAGGCCAAATGGCATGACCAGATACTCGTAGTGCCTGGTGGTGGTTGAGAAGGTCGTTTTCCACTCGTCACCTGCCCGTATGCGCACGAGGTTGTACACACTGCGAAGGTCCAAGGTGGTGAAGAAACGAGCCGAGCGCAGCTGTTCTAGGGCCGCGGGAACCAGGGGCAAAGGATAGCGGTACTTCACTGTAATGTCATTAAGCGCCCGGTAATCAATGCAGGGATGGAGCCCCCCGTCCTTCTTCTTAACGAAAAAGAAACTCGCTGATGCGGGTGACGTGGAGGGACGGATGAAGCCCTTTGCCAGTTCCTCCTTAATGTACTGGTTCATGCTGTCGGTCTCGGGCTGTGACAGGGGAAACACTCGTCCGCAAGGCAGGATGGAGCCCGGGAGGAGTTCGATGGCGCAGTCCGTGGAGCGGTGAGGTGGTAACTGGGTGGCCTTTACTTTGCTGAATGCGAGTTTGAGGTCCTGATATTTTGGGGGCAGTGTGTTGAGCTCGGTGTTTTCTTCAGGCTGGAGACAGAGCGAGTTAATCTGGCGGGACCCGGGCTTGAGACAATGCTGCAGGCAGTACTCTGACCAGCGCAGTATTTGGTGCTCCCTCCAGGAAATGACGGGGTCGTGGAGTTCCAACCAGGGGAGTCCTAAGATGACCGGGTGCTCAGGTGAGTGGATGCTCAAGGAGATGGGTGCCTTTTGTGATGTTATTTTGCCGGTTCCGATGGGTCGGCCGCCGAGGGCTGCCACCGCCATGTTGGGAGTACAAGAAAGCAAAGGAAGGCCATGGAACTGGTGATCGATAAAGTAGTAGGAACGAACTGCGGCCGGCGGGTCTGTCGAGATTGCATGAGCTGATCAGTCTTGATGGCGAGAATCCATGTATTGAGCGAGACTGAGATCCTCTCCCCTGCAGGCGAGCTCGGCCTGAAAATCTTCACGGAGGGCCCGACGGTAAAGGGAATACAGCGGGTCGCTCTCCCATCCAGTCTGTGCTGCTAGAGTGCGAAACGCCATGGTGAATTCAGCGGCGGTCTGGGTTCCCTGCTTGAGTCCCAGCAGCTCATCTTTGGCGTCCTTTCCGTCCGCAGTGTGGTCAAATACTTCGCGGAACTGCCGCAGAAAGTATATGCCGCATATGACCCCTTTATTTTGCCTACAGCTTGTATATACAATCAAAAAGACTTCTACTGTAGTTTAGCTACCATTTACAAAAAGACTAGTCCCTTGTCAGGTGAATAAAATTATGCAGAAATTTGAGAGTTCACACAAAACTGAAATGATTTTTGTAAATCCAGATGCTAAGAATAGTTTTCTTAGCGTTTTTTTTAAATTATGCATTAATTTGCCTTTGGAAGTCTTTCTATTGTAAAAAATGCACTGTATGTTGTCAGTAACAACAAATGAAATATATTTTCTTTTTCTCAATGCTAGGGTGGAAAATACTTAAGGAAAATATTTAAAAATATCTTCATTTGTATTCTGAAGATAAATGGAATGTTGGGAGTTTAAATAAATTATGACAGAATTTTAATTTTTCTGTTAACTAACCCTTTAATTTTTTTTTTTTTTGAATTTGAAAGAACTAAAAATGGCTTCTAATATGATTACTTGCTTTATCTCACCCAACGCATTCACGTTTATTTATTTCCTTTTTATTATGTTTTAGTATTCAGCTAAAGGTTCTGGATTTTGGATTTAAGAAGAGCATGTGTTCTGTAAATTGTTGCAACAATTAACAACTTTCCATGTCATTATTTCTAAGTTCTGTTTGCCTCTCTTTCAATACAGATGAGAGACCTAAAGAAGTGGGGCTTAAAAAAGACAGAGGTACTTAGCGTGAGTTATGGAGGTAGAAGCATAATAGATTAGCTTCTGTAATGCCCAAAAGATAATTTGGTTATGATATAGTTTGATATAGTTATGATATAATTTCTGCAAATGTGCATGTTTCTATGCATATATACAGATAAGTGCTGTGTATGTGATTTCATCAGATGCATGAATGAAAACAATTGTAGTTTTTTTTTTTAATCAGTTTTTGTAATTCAAACCGTCACTTAATCGATACATTACTGAATCGTTACAGACTTGAGCTAAAATTACTGATTTTACTTGCAAATTTATTCTTAAAATTTAAAAATAAACTGTCATAAAAAAGGAATACTAATTCTAAATAAAAGAACTGAATTTGGATCTTCCTTTCTCATGAATTATAAATAGTGAGTTATTCACACTTAAGACAGCTCAATCACATAATATGCGTGTTTGCATGGGACATGGGAATGATGAGCCTTCTGAGATGTGAATTTTTGTCCCATTCGTTCTCAGAACATCCTACCAGGGATATTGGGCAAAAGCTGAAAGCAGCTCTGAAGGAGCAGCTACGAATTATTCATGAGAAGATTGAAGCCAAAAAGATTGCCAAACTAGCCCTTGCTGAGGTCCGTAATGTTTTGGCTCAAGAGGAAGAGGAGAGACGAGCTGCTCTTGCTGCAAAAAAAGTCAAAGAAGAGGCAGAAGCTAAGCTTCAAGAGGAACGAAAACAAAGAGAACAAGAGAAAGTAGAGAGGGAAAGAGTGGAACAAGAAAAACTAGCTAAAGAAAAAGCAGAAAAAGAAAGATTGGCTAAAGAAAAACTGGAGAAAGAAAGGGCAGAAAAGGAAAAACTTGAAAAAGAAAAAATGGCTAAAGAAAAAGCTGAAAAAGATAAACTTGAGAAAGAAAGATTGGTTAAAGAAAAAGCAGAAAAAGAAAGACTGGAGAAAGAAACGGCAGAAAAAGAGAAACTTGCTAAAGAAAAGGCAGAAAAAGAAAGACTGGCTAAAGAAAAGGCAGAAAAAGAAAGACTGGAGAAAGAGAAAGCAGAAAA
>JAUYWG010000040.1:23341267-23358410 GCA_034779775.1 Enteromius afrohamiltoni
TATATATATATGATTATTATTATTATTATTATTTTATTTATTTTTATTTTTTTATAGAATAATGGAATTATTCCAGTTAATACGACCTCTCTTGTAGCCCTGTACAATTTCCTGGTCTTCATTGATATTTATCTGATCACACTGGTGACTGGAATGAAGGCATAAATGCAGTTAAACTAAACCATGCTCAGATACAATATGAATATAAAACGGTTAACGCCAGATGTAAACTTAATAGGAGCCTCAATGACTGCTGATTCAATCACATTAAAAAAAAGGGTCATGTAAGGATGCTGCTAACTCTATTCTATAACTCTAAATCTATTTAGTGACTTGAAATACAGTAATAATGTTTTAAAGTTTTAAAAATGCACATGGATCTGAAAGATCATTATTTTTCATAGTTTTCATTTTTCATTTACGACATAGGTTATGTGTCACAACACAGTAGTGTGTACTATGACATTGATTGTAGCGATTTTTGTTTTTTTTGTGGAATGAGCATATGACTGAGTGGATTTAAACACTGTGTCTTCATGAATGTGTAAAACACTTTCATTTCATTTGCATAAAGATTAGCACCACGGTAAGATGCTGAAGGGACATGAAGATTTTTGGTTTGTTTGGTGGTTGTTGCTTTTTTTTTTAATCATCTCTATTCACACTGACAGCTGTTCTCACTTCTTGTTGAAAAAAGTCTCTTGCTATCGTTTTTCTCATTACTATGACATTCATTTTAGATACGCTGAACAAACTGATGCAGTTTCATCTGATTTGCAAAATGACTCTCTCTTTAAGAAACAAATTATACTTGAATGCGGTGTGAACAAAGTTTAAAATGCAGTCAGATTAGGACTGATCAAGCATCAGTTCTGCTTTTTCTGAGCCAATGAAAGAGCTAATGAGTGAAGACACTTCAGGAAGTGAAGCTAAGCAGCTACATGGAGGATCAAGCTTTTAATACTCGCTTATTTATTCAGCGATTGTCTGCCGTCTTTCAAGCAACATTTTTAGAACAGACAATGTCTGCTAAATTGTAGTGTTTTTCTAACTGATTGTTGTTGTTTTATTGACGTGTTTACATTTGGTTTTATTTTGTGAAGACATTGATCTTATCAGTTCTTTGAAGGATAACCATTTGTTGTTGTGTGAAACATTTTTAAGGTTTAATTATGTTAATCATATAAAAGTAATGTTATAGTAGAATGTTGTTAGTGTTTGAAGTTGAAGTGTGTTATTTCTTTACCCCTAGTGCTACCAAACAGACAAAAGTCATTTCTCTGAAAATAAATAAACAAATAAACCTGCTACGCAATTTTCCCTTCTGCCATTACTCAAACTAGTCAGGTTACACATCTGTTTCAACTATATATATATAATATGTATATGTGTGTGTGTGTGTGTATATATATATACAGTATATATAAGGCAGTTACCCTGATACATTTTTAGAACATTTAACCACACAGTTATATATAAAGTTATATAGTTTAGTTATATATAAATAAAATATTTTCCCTAAATTAATAAATGGTCAGGTTTACTCATGTGTGTGTGTGTTGATACGATGAGTTTATTTGTATTTTAGATGACTTTTTATATGAAGTAATTATGTATGATAGCAAGTATTTTATTTCATTGCATAAATATAATCTTTGTTCTTAATAGCAGTTTTTTTTTCTTTTTTTCTTCCTCACTCTTGCTGGGAATGTGTCTGATTTTACTTAACATTCATACAGGTCTGACTGAGAAGCTTGTTATGGTGACATCACCCAAGAACCCCTTAGGAGAAAATGGCAAGTAAATGATAAAAGCAGTTCTTCCTGTTATGACTACTCATGATGAATGGCAATTTTCATGTTCGCAGTATGGTAGAATTAAGAAGAAGTTCATGACCGTGTCACACAATTAGGGTTTCAGAGTAATTGTGCAAAATGCTTTATTATAGTTCCATCTAGTGTTAGACATTATGGTGTGTGTGAACCTCAGGATAAGTGCATATTTGGAACCATTCGGTTTGAGGGCTGCAAGACATCTCTGAAGTCCATTTTACTTTTATGACCAGAAAAAAAGTCTGCTGTCAGTCTGCTAAAGCACCTCCCAGAGATACAGTCTCAAAACATTTTTCTCATCTTTCAATGAAAATAACATTGTTTTTCAAGGTACATCATTATTGTTTATGAAACTCAGACAAAAAAGATGAATACACTGCATGATGCCGATTTTGTAGTCAGTCAGTAGTTACTGCCAGTATTTGTATTTTAATGTATTATTCCACCACCAAGTGGTCATGCTATTTTCTTTGTTTTTAGACTGAGCCTCAGCATATATAAACTTTTTGGCAGTGGCTGTTTGGGCTAAGTGCAAATAACAATATCTTCTATAGCGATATATTCTATTTACGCTGCTATTTTTACTGGTTATTGCAAATAAGTAGTGGCAATTCTCTGCACTCCAGTATTGTATTACATTATAAAACATGCAATGATAACAATGTAATAAAAATACATTTTCACATTATTTGGGCAATAAAGCCTTCCCTATTCTTATAGGTGTATACACTAAACCTGACCCTGGTCAGTTGGGTCAAAAGACTATAGTACACACTTCACCATCTATGCCACTAGAACTTATATATGCCATCTTTTTTATTTTATTGTTAGTTGTTTTTCAGTGGTTTTGTTCTGATCAGGCAAACAATCTTGGTGAAACAATTCAAAAAGGCAGACAGGTTGCGTTGGTGCCAATAGCCTCATGAGCAGGGCCGGACTTACCCATTAGGCAAAGGTAGGCGACTGCCAAGGGGCCCCAGAAATGCTTGTCATACACAAGGAGGAAGATATTTTGAAGAAAGTTTGAAACCAGGCTATTTTAAGTCACCATTGACTTCCATAGTAGGAAGAAAAAAACTAATGGTGACCCAAAATATGACATTAATCAGGAGTTGTTTATAGAGCAAAGAACTGAAACCATTTAGTTGTGCACAAATTCAAGATCATTTGCGATTCATAGATTTCAGATCTTAAAGAGAGGCGCACATTGGTTTTATGAATCACACATATGCATGTTTGAGAAATGATTGTAACATCAAATTTAGGATGTGTTCTGTGCAACATTTTATTAATGAGGCCCCTGCTGTTTTCTTTGGTAGAAATTGTAGACCCCTGAGCGGACCATATTTTCCCAAATAATAATTCTTCTGATAACTTTTTTATAAGTGCCTCACTATGGTCAAGTCCTAATTTTGTGTTACAATATATCATGTGAATAATATTTAGTTACAATTTCTTCCAAAGATGACACATTTAATGTGACATGGTGCATGTCCTCTGAATGTGCATGTTACGTGCTTTTAAAATTTCATGTTAATAAGGCAGCATAGCAAATTTTGTATATAGTTTCAAATACTAATAAAATAATATTGAAATCTAACACCTGTGGCTGATGTTTTTTCCTTCTTTCTCAGATCAAATAAATCCACTGTAATTTTTATTTAAGTTAGCCTTTATTCAAGTTAGAGCAAATGGTTACAGCGTCCAACAAAGATGAATACCAGTTTTCAACTACACTGATAATATGATTTACACTTTAATGATTTCCAGTTGTAGCACCCCCTGTAGCACTCATGTTTATGCATCTATTTTTTTTAGCATTGTAGAGTTTGAATGTTGCAAAGAGAAGATAAAGGTCAGTTCATGAAAAATAAAACATCTAGACTATTCCCATCAAATAGCATTAAAGACTGAAATTTAATTTAAAATGAAAACAGAAATAGTTTTTCATTTTGATTCTAGCCCGTGGAGTTTTTTTTTAATTATTATTTTAATTTATTGTCATTTCTGGCATTTCAGAGTTACATGCAGACTCTCTACCTGGCAGAAAGATAGGTAAGATAAATATTTTACTAAAATACTTACGTATGTTTTACGTAATGTGTACTTTTGCCATTATATTTATGTTAAAGTACACTGTATGTGTCCTTTAAAGAATCCACATCACACTCTCCACATGAGTCTACATCCGATGCTGAAACGTCAGTAGAGTTCACAACAGAGGAATCAAGACCTGCAAACCAAATTTCACCAGAGTTGCCACTTGAAACTCAACCTGTGCCTACATCAGTCTCCACACCTGAATCTATTACTGAGACAACAGAGCTCATAGAAGAACCCTCAGTAGAGTCCAAAGAAGAAAAAAAAGGTATGTTGAACTTGCTTTTAATGTTGATCTTTTAAAACAATCAAAATCATGTTCGGACTGATAGCGCTACACAACCACAATTTTTCGATAAATCAACCTTTTTTTTTTTTTTTGTCTCTGCTTAGGTGTTTTTCTTTTGTTTGTTTTTTAATTGGTCTGTTTTGAAATACTTGAAATGTACTTGTTGTGAAAAACACTATACTAATAGGCATTGATTTCTTAAGTTACAGTAAGTCTTATACTGTAGAGAATTATTTTACAGCCAAAAAGAAGACACCAAAACTTGTTAATAAATTTGACAAAACAATCAAATCTGAGATCAACGCTGCAGAGAAATTACGTAAGAAGGTAAGCTTCTATACTGTAAAAAAATAAAATAAAACGTTTTTAGTGATACTGAGAGAATACATTTTTTTGGGTAAAAAATTGGCAGATAGTAGTTTTCAGAATCAAAGAAGTCATGCAATTTTTTTCAGGGGAAAATTAAGGAATCTCTCCAAGCTTTTGATTCTCTTGTCCAGAAATTCCCACAAAGTCCAAGATGCCGATATGGCAAAGCCCAGGTAACACACAATCATTAAGGTTGACATTGCTGTTTAAATCACATTTGGAAAAAATAGTTTAATAGTTAATAGTTTAATATTTTTCCTGAGAAGTGTGATATGTGTCCAGGCAGAAGATGATTTGGCTGAGAAAATGCGCAGTAATGAGATGCTGCTGAAGGCAGTGAACACGTACAAAGAAGTAGCCGAGCTCCCAGATGTACCACCTGATCTCATCAAAGCAACATTAAAGAGATGTGCAGACAGACAGCAGTTCTTAGGTATACAAGTAATGTAGCTACAGTATATTGTGACTTTTGATGAACTGTTGTAAATGTATCCTTTGTCATGTTCTCATTCAGGTCGTACAAGAGGATCTTTGGCTACTTTGGAGAAGCTAGTTAACATTTTCCCAAAAGACATTGGCTTAAAGAACGACTTGGGAGTGGCACATCTGCTTCTAGGTGACAACAAGAGTGCAAAACAAATATATAAGGAGGTAAGATATTGTTATAATGTTGTTGTTGTTGTTATTAGCAATATGATGTGGATTACTAATTTTCTTCTTTTTGAAATTCCTCTTCAGGTTTTAGCTCTTGCCCCACATGATGGATTTGCTAAAGTGCATTATGGGTTCATACTTAAATCCGAAAACAAGATTGCAGAGAGCATACCGTACCTCAGGGTAATTCTGATTTTATGAACCAAAATCTAAAGCCTATACTTTTATCTCACACAAGTAATTCAATACTTTCTCCATGTTTGTGTGTGCTTAGGAGGGTTTGGAATCTGGAGAGCCAGGAACTGATGACGGAAGGTTTTACTTTCATCTCGGAGATGCTTTACAGAGAACAGGAGACAAGAGTGTAAGATGAAAGTCAATCAATCAATCACTTTTATGTATATAGCGCTTTTAAAAAGGAAAGGAAAGGATGTGACAAGTGAACTGACTGTTGCTCAGTCCGTCTGATCTGGTTACGGACTGAGGAACAGAATAAGAGAGAGACAGACTAATATTAGTGTAGATGTCATTCTTTTTACGATGTAACGAGTACACCGTGTGTTAAGGGGAGTGTTCCCGGTTCCGGCTGATCTAATTAATGCAGCCTAACAATCCTTTAACGGATTTGATTAATAAATGTCTATCAGTGTGTTACGTGTAAGCCAGAGTAAATAGATGTGTCTTTAATCTAGATTCAAACTGACAGAGTGTGCCTGCCTCCCGAACAGTATTAGGTAAATTGTTCCAGAGTTTGGGTGCTAAAAAATCCCGCAGTAGATTTTGATATTCTAGGTGTTATTAAATGGCCAGAGTTTTGAGAATGCAGCAGACGTGGAGGACTATAATGTGATAAGAGATCGCTCAAGTACTGAGGAGCTAAGCCATTCAGGCTTTTATAAGTGATTAACAAAATATTAAAGTCTATACAATGTTTGATAGGGAGTCAGTGCAGTGTTGACAGAACCGGGCTAATATGCTCATACTTCCTGGAAAGTAAGAGTGAGATTCTAAAAAAGTTTACAGAGAATAAAAAGTGAATTTGGTGTTTTGTTTTTTGCATGTGTTTAGGCTTATGACTGGTATGAGGCTGGACATCGGCGAGGTCACTTTGCCTCTGTATGGCAGAGATCACTGTATAATGTCCCAGGGCTTCGTGCTCAACCCTGGTGGACGGCTCAAGAGACTGGATATACAGCTTTGGTCAAGGTAAAGACACATATATGACACAAAGTCATTGAATCGTCAGTGTAGATCTGTTTAACATGCTTCGTGAGCGTGAAAGAGAGGTCTGTCTCCACCTACATTTCCTACATTGAAAACTGAACCTGCAACCTTGTGATTAATAGTCTGACTCCCTAACTATTAGGCCATAATTGAGTCCTATAATTATTCATCACTTTAACAGTGAAGGAAGTGCTTCTGCATGTTTGTCTCTGCTTCGCTTCCATTGTGTTCATATGACTTTACAGATGTTGGAACGGAGCTGGATGACCATTAGAGATGAAGCCCTGTCAGTATTAGACAGCAACAGTGGGCAGTTCCTTCCAGAAGATGAAAATCTGAGAGAGACAGGAAACTGGGGCCAGTTTACACTGTGGCAGCAGGGTAAAATATAATTCATGTGTCGAATAGTATAATTGCATTTAGCAACACATTTCTTACATAATCGCACTTGATATGCATTCATCCACCTGTTTCCTAACAGCTTGTCCTATTTAGCGACACAGGGATTTAGCGTCTTTATTAGGTGCAAAATTTTGTATCGAAATTCCAGCCAATCCATTAGGAGTGAATTCACAGCGTCAGTCAATAAGAAGCTTAATAAAAATGTAATGCATCAACCTTTTTTGATTGTTAAATTCCAATTAGGACCACACTTTATTCAGAAAACCATTGGTGAGCACAAAATTATTTAAATGAGAATATAAATGTTTCATTCACTGAGTCACTTCATTTAGCAACCTAGTGTGGATTTTTTGAGTTTACTAGAGTCTTGGGTGGTGTTACTCTTTTTGGGGAAAACACAATGTGTATGCAAGTTTTACTTTCTCAGGTCGAAAGGTTGCTTCTGCGTGTCGCTATGTCCCTAAAACCTGTGGTTTGCTGGAACGTTACACAGAGGCTACTAGCTGCAAAAGAGGCCAGGTCAGTGACCAGAATTCAATTATAGTTTCACGCTCTTGCCTAGATGTAAGTTTTAATTCATCTCCCTTTTACAATGCTTATTTATGTTTATTAACTGTTGCCTACTTATTTAAATCTTCCTCTTTTTAGATCAAATATTCAGTCATGCAAGCTGGTACTCACGTATGGCCTCACACTGGCCCCACCAACTGTCGTCTACGAATGCACCTAGGCCTCGTCATCCCTTCTAAGGGATGCAAGATCCGTTGTACAAATCAAACCAGGTCAGTTAGATCACAGAAACACACATTTACACACAACTGCATTAACTACAAAGCTTTTAAAAGCTCAAATTTCACTTCGACTAGTTGGCTAGAGTGTTGTAAATGAACGTATCATTTTTGGAATTAATGTGTGGCATGGCTTTTAGTATTTAAAAATGTATTCAGTGAATGTTGATTGTCTTTCAGGGAGTGGGAAGAAGGAAAAGTGTTAATTTTTGACGACTCGTTCGAGCATGAAGTCTGGCAGGAAGCAGAAAGCTACAGACTCATCTTCATTGTGGATGTCTGGCATCCAGAACTCACCCAATTACAGAGGCAGTCTCTGTCACCAATATAGACGATTTGTTCAAAAACTGAGTTTTGAAAAGTAGGTCAACCGCCAATCAGAAGTGACAGATTTGCAGTCCTTAGCCAAACACAGAACTCATAAATCACAAATATCTATTGTAATGTCCTATGGGTACTGATTACAAGGCAATGTGAATGTGTAAGTTCTATGAAAAGTCATCATACTGATAGTTGTAAATGATATAGGGGTTATTAATTATTGAAAAACAGAAAGGTTTAAAGGTTTTTAAAAAGACACCTGGTATTCAACATCTTAATTCTGGTAAAGCAAATACAATTTGTAATCATGTTTCAGAGGTGTGTTTTTAGGGCTTAACAGTAAACAGTAAAATGAAAGATACAATAAGGATTAAACCGTACATTTTGAAATTTACATCTTAGGTTAGATTGAAGGGTTACCTTTAGTAAAATAATAGTGCCATTAGATGCATGTTATGGGACCAATGAAATGATCAAATCAGAGTGTAAAAGAGTTGCATTTGCTTTTTCTTTCTGGAAAAAAAAGGAGACCTCAGTCACTTTTTATAGAAATATGATGAACATTGCACTGTATGTTGTGTAAGTTACTTTATATAAAGTGTGTTCAGGTGAATACATAAATAAGCAGATGTGTTAGCAACAGTATTAGAGATGAGTGAACAGCCATAAAAAATCACTTTGTGCCTTTTCCAATCATAGAAACTATTTTTATTAAGGTTATTTGTTCTTGGGAGACCTGTAAAGAACACATCCAGATCATCATCAAAACAAAAAGACTATTTTGTTTGTTTTTGTGAAATGTGATGTTACGTTTTCTTCAGATTCACTGCAAGCACATATTATTAACACTACAAATTCTGCACGATTTTTGTATACATGTTTATTTACATAATTTCATCATGTGAAAATGTTTGTTCTTTGCATTGTTTGGGAAGTATTCAATTTTGATATGCCTGAAAAGAACAATAATAATAATTTATCTCAATTGTAATTCAGCTTGATGCATTTTCATGCCACGTGTACATTTCATGTCATGTCATGGAGTTTCAAACTAAAAATTAAATAATAATAATAATTATTATTATTATTATTAAAAGGAAAAACACCAATAAAGACAAAATTACATTTAAAGAATTCATCTAATCAAAAAAATAGATCTGTTCAAATGCACTTCGAGGTCCAGTGTATTCAGGTTTGTAGTTATAGATCAAAGCTTTTTCCTCTTCCTCTGTGCTAGGAAAGCTGTGAAAACTTTTCCTCGCTGTACAAGCAACAAAAAGAGAAGGTTACTCGGTACAGGTCCTAGCTTAATAATTTGTTAATTTATTGCATTAAAAGGAATCAAATTTAATTAAGAGCTAATAAAAACACATTGTATGTTGCTCAGTAGTAGTAGTAATATTAACCATACCTTCATTCACAAAAAAGTAAGCCATGTGGAATGTGGTCTTAATGGCTGAAGGCGTGTGGGGAATATAGGGCCGGGTCCACTCAAAAGCATTTTTCTCTGGATGCCATTGAGTAGCATAAATAGGGAAATGATATGCTGTAGGTATGCATAGAAACCATAAATGACAATGCTGCTCAATAGACAAAGGTGAAAAGCACAGTCTATATGCTTCCTCTATCAGTCTATCTGATTATCACCACTCACCTTCCATTGTGGAAACAAACTCATTTTGTCCATCTGTACTGGTACTCAAAACTTTGTAGAACGTTTTCAGGGTCTCACTCTTGGTAAAGTTCTAGATTTGAAAAAGGGAAAATGCCTCATATTATTTCATCCAGCAAAAAACAATATATATATATATATATATATGCATTGCATGCAATATTTTTGTACATTGCCGTTTTAAAACCCTTTAAAATTAACATTGCCATGCATCATATTAATTTTGCAGTATTGAATTTATTTCCCTGTGAGGACGAAAACATTTCCCATTGACCTGTTTAAACAAAATTCTATCATGGACATGATGTTGTGCATTGACATGTATATAGTATACTAAATAATGTCTGGTGATGCTGTAAAGTGAATACATTCCAAACAATTTAATGTATTAGACACTGTTTACTAAGATATGAAGGTGTATTCTTTTTCTGTTGTGTACAACTGTTTACCAGTAAATAATACAGTATTAAATTATTGACTTAAAAGTTAAACTAACTTCTTTATCAGTTTTATTTTAATAACAATCACTATTTGATATATTTTATAAAGCGGAAATCAAGAAGCACATTTGTATTGCCATAACAGAATCTATGTCTATTTTGATGGCAAAAATCGATGTATTTTAAAACAAGAATCCAGTAGTAATGAAAACAGCAATTGATATAAAGAAATAGTTGTTGAATGGCGATATTTGTTACTGTACCTCAGTAGTAAGACTCCACTGATGAGAGTTCTCTGTGAGTTGTTCTGTTCCCAGTGATTTTATAAGATCTTCAGGAAAATCTTTGAACAGTCTACTGTCTCTAAAATCTAAACAGCATTGGAAAAATGAACAATATTTATATATTTATGATGACTCTACGACACCTATTCATAAAATACTTAAGAAATTTCAACTAGCTGCACTGCAGTGTAAATATATTTCGATTTTACAGTTAAAAGTTGTTGTTTTTTTTTTAAATGGCTTTACCATCTATGAAGTTTAGTGGCAAGGCAATGCCACTAGTGTTGGTGTGGGACAACAGCAACTTCCCACTTGTTAGCAATGTGAGGAGTTCAAATCCTAAGCAGGTTCCCCAGACAGGGAAAAAATCACCATTTGAATTGGCCTGATAACACAAAAACATATGTATAACATACTTTATTGTATTTCTCTTATACCAATATACCAGAAACGTCAAACAACAAAATGAAGTGTATGTTTGTAAAAGGAAGATCATTATAACTCTTCATGAATTGTTCTGTTGTTTAGGGGTTAATGTTTAGCCAGACTTCTTTTATCACTCACAAATCACAAAACTGACTATAAAGCCAAAGTCCGACCTCAGCAACTTCATTTACAGTTGTACTTTATTTTCAATTTCTACAAATTTAACTTGTTTTAAATTTGACCTTACTATCAATGCTGCTACTCTAAGTGTTACTTAATGTTTAAAAAAAATACTTTGGATATATTGTTCTGCTGAATATTTGTACCAAATGGACCATTTGTAACACAAACCTCCAGAGCAAGTCTGTAGAAAATGCCAGCTGCTTTGGAATAGCCAGATGATTCTAAACTGGCTCCACCACCAGGAAAAAGGACTCTAGAGAGAGAAAGGGCATCACAAATCCCATTTCTTGTAATCAATGCTATAATTATAGAACACTTTACTTACCCATTTATGGATTTGAAGAGCCTTCTGTACTCATCATCAGATTTATTTATCCTAAAGACATTTTAAAAAATAAGTTTTTCGAAAATTGCAGTCTTCCACATTTAGCAGAAAAAAAGGCAGCATTGAAGGTGTAGAAGTACAAAGAACAGACGGCTCCATATGCTGCTTTTTCATTATTTATTCATTTTAAAAGTAGAGCTATATGTAACTTTGTTAATAAACATGGCTAAGTCGTAAGTTGCTGTGTCCATTTGAAAGATATACTAAAATAAACAGTTGTATAATATCATAAAACTATTGGAATAAATGTTACGTAACGTTACTAAAAAGTACTATTTATGAATGACAGTTGTCTTTCATATTACTTCCACTTTTACAAAATTGCAGTTACAGTAGGATGCAATAATGTGCAGTATGCACTATACAGTACGCTAGTAAGCCACTGTGAACTAGATGTTTATGCTGCAAGACGTGGACAAGAAGAAGCAATTTCTCATTTCAAATCAACAAACCCTGCATGTTTACAGTGAAAGCACTTTCTCATATTGTTTTCTCTTACAGCAGCGGCACAACACGAGCACCAGCAGATTCCAGAAACTTAACGTAGGATGCCGCAATATACGAGTTTCTATGAGGCAGCGGGTTATACACGTCCTGGGCAAGAACACCTAGACGAGATTTAGACATCGTTTACCTCACGAAAAATGTCATTATAAAACACTGTGTTGAAACTAGCATACACTTGAATATAGCTTTGCAACTCACCGATTATTGGTCTGTCATTTGTTTTTATTGGTGTTCCAATACTATTAGCAAACACGGCATTTGAAAGCGTAAAAAGCCAAGCAAGGTAGAAGTGAATCATGTTTTCTTTAGTGCTTCCCCATGTGACAGTTCCAGTCGCTTCCGAGATTATGACGTCATGTGTTTGGGTATGTTTTTAAAGGTAAAATTGGTTTAAATCCCATTTCCCTTTCCCCCAATTTCTTTCTGAATTTAATTCTCTTGTTTCTTTTCTTAGACTTACAAATATAAAAAAGAGCGCCACATTTTATATATATATATACTATGAAAGCTAGTGTTGTCATTCTATTTTTGCACTTATCTGATACTTCCTTATGGAAGCCCGTTTCCGCCACCTTGAGGAAAAATATAATTCTGCAACTCATAATAATGAGAAACTTTCTCTTAATAATGACTTAGAGATGATAAGTCATTATTATGAGACGATAAGTTATGAGAAAAAATCTCATTATTATGTGAAAATAAGTCATTATTATAAGAAAATATCTCATTATTATAAGAAAATAAGTCATTATTATGAGAAAATAAGTCATTATTATGAGAAAATAAGTCATTATTATGAGCAAATATCTCATTATTATAAGAAAATAAGTCATTATTATGAGGAAATAAGTAACTATTATGAGAAAGCATCTCATTACTATGATAAAATAAGTCATTATTATGAGAAAAATAAGTCATTATTTTAAGTCATTACTTACAGAATTATATTTTCTCCTCAAGGTGGCGAAAACGGGCTTCCATAATACCTTGATGTATGCAAATCCAGAATATTTGTTTTGTATGCCTATTTTTAGATGTAAAATAGGGGCATTACATTGTAAAGAGCCTTTCTATAAATGGTTTATGTATAAATGGAAAATATAATTCATAGTACTATAGGCTCTATATATATATATATATATATATACATACATACATACATATATATATATATATATATTTTTTTTTTTTTTTGAGGTTAAATGATGCTTTTTTAACAGTGTAAGTTTTTGTTTGATTTATTTTCCATTTCTTTCTTTTCCTCTTTTCTTTTAGTGCTTCAACTGATTTGATTTAGTTTCCAAGGGAACATTTCTTCTCATTTTTGTTTACTTTATCCATCTCATACATATATTTGATCATGGTTCAGTTTATTTCAACTAACAAAAAATTAATGTGGTTTTCCAAGGCACACAGCATATACAGTAGGTGTCTAATTCTACCAAAACGTTGAATTGAGATGTCACACCCAGTGATTGTACATCAACACAGATATATTTTGCTCTAGAGGTTGGCTGTTATAAATCACGCCACACAAACCTGTCTGAAAGTTGCACAACAACAATAGGATGCAGTCACTCGCTCTACCGCAGAAACAGAAACAAAAGTGTTGGACTATTACTCAGGGTGTCTGAATCCTCGCAGACAATAGAAACGCATCTCCGCCCTCAGCCTGATCAATCGAATGCCATTCAGGATGTCACCGTTTGGACTAGGTTGTGCCACAAAAACCATTCAATGTCCTGGGAACATTTAATATCAGTAATTTCTATTTTTGCATGTAAGATACTGAATACATTTTATATTATTAGCATAAATATCTCATTCCTTCTAGCACAGCACTACCAAATTTGACATAAAAAAATCCTCATGATTGGCAGAGAAAGTGAGAACCATGGCAGCACTGACACATGACTCATGGGACTGAACTTGGGTTGACTGCTTCCAGGTCAACATGTTGAGAATTTCACACTGTGAAGGTCGGGAACTGATTTTGCCTTAATGTACAATAAGATAGCACTTCCAAACAACAGAATTTCACTGTAATTTATGGGAAGCTAAATAAATGCTGTAATATAACAAATTAGCTGTCAGGAATTAATACATTTACATTTTGTGTTGCGTAAAATTTCAGTGTTATTTTACTATTATAATTTTAATATTTGTAATAATTTGTTTATATTTATATTTTCAATTGTTATTTTTCATTTAGCTATTTAGATTTTGTCTTTAGTAATTTTAGTAATTAAAAAAAAATACAAATTCATTTTCAAATAATTAAATTAATTTAAAAATAAAGAAAAAAAAATTACTAACATTTTAAATAAAATTTAATTTTCATCTAATTTTTCAAATGAATCTTAAAAAGAAAACCATTTCCCCCTAATATACTATTTATTTTCTATTATTTATTTATTTTTTAGTTATTCAGTTAACCTTAAATGTAGCACTTAATATTTATTTCTTCTTTATTTTAATTACCATTAAAACATTTTTTAAAAAAATGTAATACAGTCTTTTTTAATACACTTTTTGTTGGTCTGTGTGAAACCTGAACATTTTGGCAATGTTGTTTGTCCATGAAATTTTTCAGAAATACAAAGCAAGAACTAAATAACACACACACACACACAGAATTGTGAGATATAAATAACAAAGGCTAAATCTATGCTAATGCCTCAGGTTGTTTCTCAAAGCTCAGCTGGACATTGTCTGTTACCTGTGGGACTTGGACTGGGTGTTGGAGAGTCTCGGACATGTCCATCCAGCTCTGGAGAGTATGCCCCACTGTTACTATCTACCTCCTCCTCCTCCTCCTCATCTTCTTCATCCTCCACCTTGGAGCCATCATAATCTTCGTCGTCGACGTTGTTGTTAGTGTTATCCTGTCGGAGGGGCTTCTGTCCACCACGGGGCCCCTGCTCGACCTCCTCGGCTTCCTCCACCAGTCGGTTCAGGTTCTCGTCCGGGCTGCGGCTGGAGTCAGAGTCATTAAGGAGGTCGGGTTCAGTTACTCCTCCCCGCCTCACTGGGCCATCGCTCTGCCACTGTCCGTCGTCCATAAGGTCCCACTGACCGAGAGCATGAAGATCCGCTCGAAACCCCTGCAGGCCTCGCAGGCGCTCAACGATGCTGAGAACAAATCAGAGCGACACTTTAATGGCTGTGATCCATCAAAAAAAATAAAGTGCTTGCTGGCCTTTAAGAGAACTGACTCATAGTTTACCCATAATTCCACTTCAGGCAGTGCATGAATCAAAACACTTGAGATATGTCCATTTTGTTTTGCATTTGTTTATATCTATTAATCTAAGGCCAAATGCAAATGAGATTTTAGCTAATGTTTTTTGTTTAGCTGTACAGTTCTGGTATCATTTCACATGATATCGTCATGTTTAAAAAGGAATTTAAAACTGGTCTCAATAAAGACGGAATACCTGTTTTTAATACCATTTACTATATTTTTTTGTAATTAATAAAAATCATAAATGTATATATTAAATACTATATTTAAAAAATAATATAATCTAATACACATTTGAAAAAATGAAAAGTTATTGTAATTAATTTCATAAGTTATTTTATATATTATAGCACCAACCTGCTGTCTGTATCCCTTTAGTCAGCTGTATTATACTGAATTAGGAAATGCTCAAAAGTCTATATGTGCTCTCTCTCTCTCTCTCTCTCTCTCTCACACACACACACACACACACACACAGATTGTTTGGTTCCCCTGAATAGTGAATTCATACACCATGGAGATTTTCCATAATAGTCCCCATTGGGTTGTTATAGAAGAAAGTGCATCATGCTGATTACCATACCCTCTCATGGCAGAGCTTACGCAACATCATACAGCATCTTGCAGATCTTAAAGCAGACTGGCTGTTTGTTTTTCATCTGCTCAGGGGGATTTTGGAGCTGCAGACTGAATGAATGAATAAATACTACAGCGCTTATAGGTCACTGCGTACGATGATAACGCTTAAGGCAATTCAGTGTGCATTAAGTGAAAAACTGAATCAAGCTGAATGCTGTGTTACTGTAAACGAAAAATTTAAATATCGTTTATTTGAATTGAAAGGTGGATAAAAGCTGGGTGTGAAAAGATTAACCTTTAAAAATGAATGCACCTATAAATAAAAATAACTAAAACATTTTTATTGAAAAGTAATCAAAATAAATACAAAATAATTCAACTTTACTTAAACAAGTAACACTGAATTAAACATTCAATTTCGAAACAGACTGAATTTATTTATTTATTTTTGTAAAACATACTTTACAAAAATAAAGTATTTTTTTGTTTTACACACAAATATATAACAATAAGATAACACTGGATAATTCTTAGAGACAATAAGTAAAGATTTAAAGATATAGGGATTGGCTGATAAATACATTTAAGTTAACTAATGCAATTCAGTTTATTTTTACTTTTTAGAGTAGTATTTTCATTTCTTTTGCATGTCGTATGAATATTTTAAAATCCTTTCAATGTAAAGAACTTTAAATTACTGTTGTGTATAAAATGCGATATATAATTAAACTTGCCGTGTCTTATATACATTAGAACTACCATTATGTTGCAACACAATAAAGTGAACCAATGAATCTTTATCTTTCAGGGACAGAGATCTTTGCTGTTTGTGTAAAGGACCTGATCCTGATGTTATTTGGCTCTAGAAGTGCAGACTGACTCACGGCGGACCCCAGGCGTTCATTTGCTTTTCTGACAACACAGTGACTCAGTGAGCAGAAGACCAGTGGATCTGTGCCTGTGGAGGGACCACCTACACATCAACTACAAGGGCCAGGTAAACCGCTTCACACACGTGGGCTTTCTATCAATTCTGAATGACTTAACAACAAGCTATCGTCCTGGGTTTGTGACCGCTTTCGTTTAAATTTTGAGATATTAAAGGGCACAGCCACAATAACATGAGGTCAGTCACATTATGGCAGGCAGAAATTTAGGTTTGTGAGCTGCCATGCTCCTTCATCCCGTTCTTTTAAGAGAGAGCTCATTAATAATAAAAGACAGCTGCTCTCGCTCATTAGCTCCTTTAACAACATAAAGCCTGGGGGTGAATGTGAGAGAGAGAGAGAGAGAGAGAGAGAGAGAGAGAGGGAGATGAGAAATAGGTTTATTCATCCTGAAAAACAAGCATTACTGGAGTAGCTAGACCACACAGAGATCTGATCTGATCATCATCAGTCTGTCTGGAATCACATGAAGTAACAGAACAAACTGAGACAGACTC
>JAUYWG010000040.1:23358510-23377452 GCA_034779775.1 Enteromius afrohamiltoni
GTTAATTAGTTGATTCAGATGATTAGGTTAATAGCTCGTTTAGAGAACCTTTTCATGATATGCTAATTTTTTGAGATGGGAATTTTGGGTTTTCATGAGCTGTATGACAAAATCATGAATATTAAAACAATAAAAGGCTTGAACTACTTCAGTTGTGTGTAGTGAATCTAAGATATATGAAAGTGTAATGATTATCAGTACATTACAGAAAATAATGAACTTTATCACAATATGATAATTTTTTGAGAAGGACCTATATGTGTTTATTACTAAATTGCAGTATTCAGAGAGTTAACAGACCCCAAACCCCCAAATTTAAGAATTGTAGTCTAGTAGAAGCATGCATTAATTATGTTTGTGTGTGCAGTTTTCAGAATGTAACAGAAATCCCACACATGGAGTGTGTGGCAGAAATGGTTTCTCCTTTGGTGACAAACGCTGGTCACGTTTGCATCACTGATTGCAATCTGTACTTCCAGCCTATGAACGGATATCCTGTGAGTTTTGTTCGAGCCATGCTTTCTTTGGCGTATATCTTTTTTTTATCAACTGCGCAGTTCCTTCCCTGCAGTTCCTTCTTATGTGTGTTTCTGTGTTTCTAAAAGGATTTAGTGGTGCAGATTGGGTTACATAGTGTAAGACGCATCTACAAGCGAAGACATGGGCTGAGGCCTTTGGTGAGTGCTTATTTGATTGTTCTTCACTTATTTATTTGCTGCTAGTTTTGTGTCTGCTATGTCATTTACACACAAAAACAAAGGCATAATGAGATGCATTCATTGTGTGTATTTGTGTGTGTGTGTTAAGGGCCTTGAGGTGTTCTGCACAGAGAATGATCTGTGCTCTGATATCTACCTGAAGTTCTACAGTACTAAAGAAAGAGATGAGCTTTACTACTACATTGCAACTTTCCTTGGTATGACTTATTTATATGTGTGTGCATTAATTAAGGGTTTACTGAGAAATCACATGGGAATAATTTCTGTAAATAATTAAAATACTAAATTATTATGTCAATGAAACAGTTGTTGGGTAAACACAGTAGTGAACATACAAAATACAGATTTTAATCCAAAAAATGATTGTAATTTTGATAAAATAGTGGTTTGATCTAAAATATTTGATTAAAAATCACTGTCAGTATGTATAAAGGTTATATGTAAAGGATATCATAACGGTATTATCCTGTTTATAAAGGTGAAAATCTGTCCCTTGCTGGAAAATCAACTAAAACATCTACCTTTGTTACAGTGGCTGGTTTTATTCTTCATGCTCGTTCATTACCTGGCTCATTAGCTGTTTTTTTTTTCTTTCTTCACATTTACAGTTTTTACATTTAAACATTGGATAGTAAGACCCCTTTTATGGTTTAAACCAAAAGTCTTTCATGGTTGATTTTGTTTGCATAACCCTGTCACTTCAAACCAACCATTATTTTTTTTATTTCATCACTAGTACACATAATGTCAACAAATTACAGAGTACAGTCAACATTCATTGACTTCAATTGACAGAAAGTTGAGAGAAAATTCCCTTCTTAATTATGATGTGGAATTCCTGTCTGACTTGAGCAGAGCATGACGTGGGACCTGTTTAACTAGACTGATGCTAATGCATTCAAAGCCAGCTACCAATAACAAGGAACGGATCTTGGTTTTCTAGCAGGGTCCGGAACAAACCTAAGTATGTACATTGCAGTTTAAACACGTATTTACTGAAGACCTGTGTGTATGTGATGTAGAAAACCATATAGTGGAGTGCACAGCGGAGAGCTACATGCTGCAGTGGCAGAGAGGTCACATCTCCAACTATCAGTACCTACTTCATCTAAACAATTTAGCAGACCGCAGTGTGAATGACCTTTCTCAGTACCCAGTGTTCCCGTGGGTCATAAGTGACTACAGCAGCACACAGCTGGGTCAGTCTCTCTCTAACACAGTCACACACCTGATTATTCACACACACACACACACACACACACATGCTAAAAAAATCTTGTTTTTAGATTTGCTGAACCCTGCTTCATTTCGAGATCTCAGTAAACCAATTGGAGCTTTGAACACAGAGAGACTGGAGAGATTACTGGTGAGAAATCCAGTAATCACATCATTTTTTTTTTTATATTCAGATGTTCCTTATCATCATATGAAAATCTTATGTGTCTTGTGTGTGCTACAGGAACGCTACAGAGACATGCCTGAGCCGCGTTTTATGTATGGCAGTCATTATTCATCACCTGGATATGTGCTTTTCTACCTTGTCCGAGTCGGTAAGGATTTGTCTTGGCTTATGCTTCTGTAGCAGTATTTGGACAGAAGTAGTTTTCTAAATAAAGTTTGAGTTTCACTTGTCTACCAATTTGGACGGAATTGATACAAGAGATGAGGAAGTCTATTGTCTGTATTTGAGCATGTACATTCAAGCTAATTTCTCAATCCTATTATTAATTTTGCCACAAATCATAATCATAAGAACATGCATACATGTGTCCTGCATAGCTTTGAAACGTTGCCTTATGAACACAAAAGGAGAAAATGACTTCATTTAAGTCATCATTTAATCATCACTTAATCATTTAAGTCCCTGTTTTAGAACAAAACATGCAATCTATAGATCTAAAAATGCATTTAGTGATAGCTTTTGTGTGCTGTGATGTTTAAAGAGACATTTTTTTGCTTTCCTGCAGCACCAGAGCACATGCTTTGCCTACAAAATGGACGATTTGATCAGGCAGACAGAATGTTCAACAGGTATTTGCACACACCAGCAAACAAATGCACACATACTGAAAAACATCTGCTTACGCTAAGGTGCATTTGTGTATGCAGTGTTGGTGAAACATGGAAGAATTGTTTAGAAGGAGGCACAGATTTCAAAGAGGTGAGTTTTTTCCGATCGTTATATTTCTGCCTTTCTATAGTATTGCAAACCTGTTTTTTTTTTTCTTTTTTTAAAGTGAGGTAAAAATGAGTATTTGTGAACCGGTCTAATTATAGGTCACGCAGTAAAGTACATGGTATGTTTTTATTTGTGTATTTACAGCTGATTCCTGAATTCTATGGAAGTAATAGCAGCTTTCTTAAGAATCTTCTAGGTTTGAATCTGGGCAGGAGGCAGGGAGGAGGCAGAGTTGAAAATGTTGAATTTCCTCCTTGGGCATCAGGTGCTCATTCTTTCTCATTTCCTTCTTACTTCTTGTAAGTGGTTCTTAATCCTAGTCCTTGAGACATTTTTGTCTTCCTTATTAAACACACCTAATTCAACTCATTAGCTCATTACTAAAGACTCCATAAAGCTCCACCTTTTGAAAATGAATGAAACTTCTTATATATTGTTCACGTTTCTCTGTGTTGTGTACATATGCAGATCAAGATGACTTCTTGGAGAAAATGCGTTTAGCACTGGAGAGTCAGTATGTGTCTGAACACCTGCACGAGTGGATTGATCTGATTTTTGGCTACAAACAGAGGGGAAGTGAAGCTGTGGCTGCCCATAATGGTAAAATAGACAAACGCAGATTGGAACCAGTCAAATATTCAGTTGTTTAACAATGCTCAAAGTATGAAGGATTGATGTGTTGTTATGGATAAATACAATGATGTTTACTGTATTACAGTTTTCCATCCATTAACATATGAGGGAGGAGTTGACTGCGATAGGTAAACTTGATTCATTTAAAAATGTATCTCTAATTAAATAGCTCATACTTGACTCCCTGAATATCTTTTTGATCCAATTTTTATGTTTTTATATTTGTCGGTGTAAATTTGTCAGCGTGCATGTCTGTGTTTCTGCAGTATCGAGGACCCAGATCAGAAAATAGCCATGCTAACTCAGATATTGGAATTTGGACAAACGCCACGACAGCTCTTTGTCACTCCTCATCCTCAAAGGATCACTCCACGCTTCCACAACTTCTCAGCAAGCCCCAGCTTCAGCAGCAGTGAGCTCTCACCAGGTATGAGAGAATCACACAAACACTGCACTAATTGTGTTTGCTTTAGTTCAGTTTTTACTTTAAATTACGCGCTAGCAGTGTGCACAGTATGCATGCTTCATTGGAATGTTTTTTCCCAACTGATATGGCTTTGAGGCCCACATTTTCCCTTGGTCATTAAATCACGTCTCAAGTTATTTCATGAAACATAAACAAATATTGTTAAGCCATATTATTGCTGCAATTAAGCAGCATGAGCTGATGACTTCCGTAGACGCAAACTGTGAAGTACACTGGGAAGTCCAGTTTGAAAGACTATCAATAGAATAGTCCGTCTGCCATAAGTGGTCCAACCATAACATTATGAAGCAACAAGAATACATTTTTATGGAAGTTAAACAAAAATAACAACTTTATTCAACAAATTTGGCGTCAACGCCATTTCTGTTGTTTACAATCCTGTTCAAATCACATTTCTGTGAGTCCATTTCAGTCTGACCAATTTCTTTGCACAAAGCAAGATTTTGTTGTTGCGAATGAAAGTCAAGTAGAAAATAACAATATGCTCCTGCTCTACAGCTTTGAGTTTTTAAACTTGAATCGGATTCCATTCGGAAACCCAAATAATCAAAATTCGACCGGCAGTCTAAATAAGACCTAAACTATTCTTAAATTACTCAACACAAACAATTTTCCAGCTGTTCATTAGGGAAATGACTCGGCGCTTGTTTTCTCCTTTATAATCAAACAACATTCTTTCCAGCTTAATGTACCACTGAAAGCTGGCCATATCTAGCTGCAGCTTCTGTTTCTCAATATGCAGAGCTAGAATGGTCCTAAAAAAGGCTTGTAACAAGGTTCCTGAAATAATTATTTGGAATTTTCATTTCAATAAATGTGTTGGGGATTTTTTTTAGTTTATGGAGAAAAAAAAAAAAAGAAAAATGACAAGCTGAGAGCTGACAACATATATGAGAAGGCTGACTATTTTATCTTGATCGATTAAAAACCTGCAGCAGCATAGTTGGACATTCTTCACACTGATTTGTCGAATCAAGGATTCTGTGTGCTGATCACAGTACAACCGTGAATCCATAAATATTTAAATAAAGCTTTGAAAGTATAATTTTCTTTGTAAATTGTCAGTTTTTGATGTAAAAATCCTACTAACATTTAATTGTTTTGTGTAGCATCTCCAAGTATGGAGTCATTTGAGGACCTGACTGAGGAGAGTAAGAAAATGGCCTGGAGCAACATGAACAAGATTGCCATGCAGTCTTGCCACAAAATACACAAAGAGTGAGTAATCTGTTAAGTAATTGTAATTGTGCGTTTGAAAGCTTTAGAAAGAATTTTTAAGTCTACTTTTTTTAAGACCCTTTTATTTTGGTTCCCCAGAGCAGTAACAGGCATTGCTGTGACCCTTGGCGGGGATTCCATCTTCTCGACTTCTCAAGGTTAGGAATTCATCAATTAGTTTAAGTCCTCAGAACTTAAATGATTCTTAATTGAACTTAAACAAACAGAACTTAAATGACCACCTCTCACAGGAAGTATAAGTAAGCATGTCCTTTATCATTACGTAGACTCCACGTTGAAGATGTTCTCAAAAGAAAATGGACTGCAAAGAAGTGTTTCCTTTTCGAACATGGTAAGCTTTCTAGAGACTGTAGTAAGTTGTGGTTTTCAATCCTGTTTGTCAGGAATGTTTGCTCAGCATGTTGGACTACATGTCTCTATCAAACCATCAGGTCTTTAAGAGAGGGCTCTGTGAACTGAAGTGTCTCAGGCTATGTCCACTTTAATATGGATACATTTTCTCATTTTCACTTTAATCAACTCTGGTGACTCTTTTTTTCATGACCGCTTGTCATGACTTTAGGAATAGTGTGTGGTTTTTTTTTTTTTTTTTCCTTTTTTTTATATGAATAGTTAATCATGCAACACCAATACATATTTGCAGTAGAAGATGAAAAATCAGGTATAAAACATGAAACATAATGAATACTCTAGTCATTTCAATAATTGAGAATCAATTTAGAATACTATGAATTGTTTTTTTTTAATTATTTCTTCATATCACACATTTAAGGCGATCTTTTAAAAAAACAGTATCCGCCTTCACAACGTCAAACATCAGTTAATTATTGCTACATGATTTTCATAATTTATGTATAAAATTTTGCTCTTTGAGTGTTTCACATTGTTTAAGTGTTCAAATAATTTTTATTTGGGAGGGGGGCACTGTACAACATGGCTAGGCTAGAATCTTTTGTTACTTCTAGCTAAAACAATTATTCTCAAATTTCCCTCAAGCCACTGTCCTCCTGTCTGATGCTGCCTGATGATAAGATTGTTGTGTGCTCCTCCTGGGACAACAATGTGTAAGCATTTATATTGTGACCACAATCATATCTATAGAAACATGCAATCAATTTATTTTCACACTTCTATCCCTTTTTTCTCTTCAAATACTCTTTGATCCCTTTCTTGTTTCCTGTAGATATTTTTACTCAATAGCATATGGAAGAAGACAAGACACTTTGATGGGCCATGATGATGCAGTCAGTCATATTTGCTGGAGGGATGACAAACTTTACACAGCATCTTGGGATTCTACTGTGAAGGTGTTCTAAATGAATCCAGCCAAGTTTGCTTTCTTGCTAAATATTTAGAGATGGATAAATATTTGTGTTAATGAGCGGAGCTGGGTGTATTGTAAGGTTATCAAAGACACCTTGTTTTTTTTGTACTAAATGTTTTAAATTGTTTTGTTTTTTTTACAGTTGTAATTGACTTCCTGCTTTCTCTCTCTTTTTTTTTTTTCTTTAACAGATTTGGAATTGTGTAGCAGATGACATCTCCAGCAATAAAAGGGCTCAGTTTGACCTGCTTGCTGAATTTGAACATGAGGCTGGGGTAAGTGCTGTGGAATAAAATAAAAAATAAAAAAACGGAAATATAGGCAACTGTGTCAGACCGCTGATTATTCATTTTTGTCACTTTTCAGAACTGAGGTGTAAAAGTTTAGTCTCTTTAGTTTTTTAATTAAAATGTTAAGTCTCATGAACTCAATAAATGTAGATATTTTATGCTAGACTTTATGACAAATTGTAACAGAGACATCTAAGCAGTGCCTTTGACTAAAGCCAGTCACATACCTGACAATATACGTGCATGAGAAGTTATTTTTAAGAAGTGAACATAGTGCCATAGTTGATTTTAAACAATTTTTTGGGGGAAAAGACTGGAATAGAAAGGAATCTATCATTAGTTTTCTCTATATATCTTTTTATAGTTTTTTTTTACCGAAAAATGTGCAAACTAATAATCTTTGCACCTATGGTGAAGCTTTGTATGTTAAATTACCAAATACTTTCCCATAAAATCATTGTATATTGCATTGCAAGATTACACAGTTTGCTTAAATAAAGCTATCACTCGGTTGTTACACTAGCTAGGTTGGACCAAATGTTAGTTATTACCATGCAATTGCCATAAAATTAACTAAAATGTAATTGTTTGATTTATATTCACATATAGTCTTTAGCAGATGCTGAAATCAGCAAAAGAGCAATGATATGCAAATGCTATAACACGTCTTGCTTTAGCAAGGTTTTATATTATTAAAATTAAAAAGTCAACGGAATAGAAAAAGGATAAATCAAGCTAGATTTAGAGGCCTATTAATTTTATAATAAATTAAAAGAAAAAAATAATACACAAAGAATTGAAAATCTAGTGTTTTTGTTTTTACTACCAAGCAGTTAGTAAATAAATAGTGCACTGTTATTTTTTTTTTACATTGCCTTGGGTTACAGAGTTAATCGGTTAAACCTGACATATTTAGTATCTAAAAAGTTATTAAACAGCTTGTTAACTTGTTTTCCCACCACGTTATAAAAAGTGTCTAAATAAATCCCATGCCATTCCATTATTACATTTTAATCACTTAAAATAATATGTGGCATACATAATAGTTATCTCACAGAACAAGCGTTATGTACACTCATTCTGTTTATACCTTAATGAAAAAAGTGCCTTTTATATTGTAAAAAAAAAATTATATTTTTATAATGTAATGTATATTTACAGGTTAATACTTTAGATCTCAGCCCAGCTGGCACACTTTTGGCAACCGGTACTAAAGAAGGAACACTCACTCTTTGGGACACTGCCAACCCTCTCCCACTAAATCAGCTGACCTGCCATTCTGGAAAGATTTATCAGGTGGCTTTCAGTCCTGGTGAGTGTGTGTAATGCATATTTATGTAAGAAAATTCTCTTCAATTTTTGTCTTTTTTTTTGAGGGGTAATTTGATATAATTTTGTTTCTGTGATCAGACAGCAGACATATACTGAGTGTAGGGGAGGACTCGTGTTTGCTGGTTACAGATGTGCAGACAGGCATGCTTATTGCTACTATACATGCAGAGCAAGAGCAGAGGTGACCAGAACACACACACACACACACAATATATGTATGTATTTATTTATTTTTATTTGTTTAAAAATCACTTTCCTCCTCTTAGGTGTTTCTGCTGGGATGGTAACACTGTGCTGTCTGGAGGGGTGTCAGGAGATCTCAGTGTATGGGACCTCCTTAGCAGTAAAGTCATTCACAAGATACCTGCTCACTCAGGTAAACGCATGACAAAAAGCTGTGTGAGTGACCGTGGGGCATTTCCCAAAAGCATCAATAGTCGACTGCGGTAGCAGACTGAACTTGTTACCATAATTGCTCTTGGGAAAAGCCCCGCGGTCTGACTAACTGTCACTCTTTGTCACTCCTGTTGGTGTGAACAGGGCTGAAGTCTGCATCCTGAAATAGAAGAATTTTTATTGTTCTGTGAAAAATCCCTTGAAAATCACTCCATTAATTACTCATGTTGTTCCATAACCATAAGACCTTCGTTCATCTTCGAAACACAAATTGAGATTATTCTGATTCTGATTTAGATATTTTTGCTCTCCGACCCTCCATAGATAGCAAGGATGTTACCAGTATATTATTGGTAAAATGGTTCATGTGACATCAGTCATTTTACAAAGCTACAAGAATACATTTTATGTGCAAAGAAAACAGTAATATTGTTTTTTTTTTTCTGCAAGATAATCAGTGTCGTTTGTGTTCAGCATGTGTGCGCTTTATCCTGCACATAAAGCGCACACATAAGTACTAAGTGCTAAGTACGTTCTGGGTACTCTCCAAAATGGTGGAAGTAACTCGGCGAGTAAAGATTACGTTGTTATTCTTGTAGCTTTGTAAAATTATGGTTGAACTTCTGAAGTCACATGGAATATTTTACTAATGTCTACTAATGCTACTTTCACACCCACACTTCATGCAAGATTTCTGATGTAAAATAAATTGTAGTTCTTGGATATTAGTTTATTGCTAAGCAAACAGTGTGACAAAGTGTTTTTTTTTGTTTTTTTTTTATTCAAATCTCAACATTCTCTACATTGTCGGCCAGTTCGGATAGCATGGGCAAACTGCAATTGTTGTTTTGTGTTCAAGCTAGTGGCTTAGAATTAAGTATTTTTGTTTTAAATTTTTGACATAGTTTTGGTAATTTTGGAACAGCATATTAACCTGATTGTGTGTGTTTAACGCAGGTGCAGTCACGTGTATGTGGATGAATGAACAATGCAGCACCATCATCACAGGTGCTGTGGACAAACAGATCATTCTTTGGAAACCGGAATATTAACAGTAACGCTTCGATAATGCTCGATGAAACAATTCAGCCATTTTTCAGATAATTCAAACCAAGTTCCATTTTTACCATGTGATCTCATGGAACAATTTGAACAGTACTAAATTCCTAAATAGAAATCTTGACAATGTATTTGATCTATTTGGTCAAAGTTTTATGATAAGTTTGGTTATATACGTTGCAGGGTTTTAAAAACTTTAATCACTGTAACAGTTTTACATTATCATTTAGCGTATTTTGTTATGTTTTGTTTTTTAAGCTAGCTCTGTTAGATAACTGGAATGTTACCAAAAGAGATGGATGTCCTATTTGGCTCAGTGATTGATTTTTTTTTTTTGTTTGTTTGTTTTCTTTTAATATCATTCATGTTTTACACTTGGCATGTCAAATCTCTTTCAAACATGCATAAAAACTGCAACAATTCATCTGATTTATAAAAGACATTCAGTTATTATATTTGTCAGTATTATTATAAATATAACCACCAAATCATACTTACAAAATACATCATGCTTGCAAATTTTACAAAATTCTGATATCAACTCTTGACACCTTTATTATAGGTGACTGAGGAATGTTCAGAAGTATTAAGTAGTTATATATATATATATATATATATATATAAGTACATATTTGATGTACTGAAGGTTTGCTGCAGTCTTTTTGAACGATGAATGGGGCTTTTTTTTATGTGCCTTAGTTTTTGACTTGAGCATTACTTTTAATGCCCACTCTTTAAATATGCTTTAGCTAAAATGTATACATAAACATTATTACATAAAAATTATGTTTGACAATATTTAAGTAAAAGTTAGAATAAAACATTCTGCAATATAATAAACTATAGCGTTGGGGATAGGTATGGATGCATTTGTGTATATACAAATTTTATATTTCAAACACTCTTATTTATCTTACTGCAATGCCTTGAAAAATTGCTCTTCAGTGAAGAACACGTTATGTATTTAAAAAAAATGAAATTAAACTGAAATTAAATCAATATCACAAAATTATGCAATAATATTTAAACCCTCAATGAGCTCACAAGTTGTTAAAGGGATAGTTCTCTCAAAAATGAAAAATGTCATCCTCATGTTTTTGTTCCAAGCATGTATACATTTCTTTATGCTTTGGAACACAAATGAAGATATTTTGGAAAAATGTTAACTATTATTAAATATACAATTTTTCTATGTACTATACATTCAAATGTAATGGTCAAATGGTGTTTGCTTTCAGTGTTATATAGAAAATATCTTCTTTTGTGTTTTGTAAAGAAAGAAATTTAGAAGTGCATACAGCTTTGGAACCCCAAGAGGGTGTTATTATTATAAATAATAACATTTTCATTTTTGGGTGAATAATTCTTTTAACTATTAGAAGTGGCATTTTATATGTGGACTACATGTTTAAGTTTATTAGGTTTATGTATTGGGCTCATTTTCTGTTCTGTATGTTTTGGGTTTTAGTGTGTGTGTGTGTGTGTGCTGTTTTTTTTTTTTGTTTTTTTTAACTATGTATTTTATTGCCTCTTTGAAGGAAAACTGCTGGAATTCCAAAGTATATTTACAAATGCACAAATGTTGTTTGTTTCTCCGTTTATGTTATATTGCTCTCTCGCTCTCTCTTTTTTGTAATACATAGTAACATAATTATATGCAAAGATACAGATTAAAACTGTCCTTAGTCTGATTATTTGTTTGCATTGTTCAAAACCTTCCTTTGGTGTGGTCCTTTATATTGCATTATGACACTTGTATAATGACTTTGGCACTCTTTTTCATAAAACTGCTTTAGTTTAGACACATTGGAGAGCTGCCTATTTTAGGTCTAGAATTTCAGTTGGGTTCAAGACTTTCACCATGGCCCTCCAAATCCAGAGGTTGACCGCTTGAGTTTCACTTGATCTTCAACATACAGTTTGAAGACACAATTCATATTATTATTACAATAAGTATTAAAAGTTGCAAAGCATCCCCACACTCCTTCCACCATGGTTTACTGTAGTGACAATTTTCTTTTTGTGGAATTTTTTTTTTGTGGAACTGTTTAGTTTCTGCCAATGTAATGTGTTCTGTTTTCAACTAATCAGTCCACAAAACAATATGCAAAATGCTTGAGGATCATCAAGGTGTGTTTTGGTAAAATTTAGACCAAGCTTAAGCTGCTTTTGGGTTACCACTAGTTTTCTACTTGCCATTTTTCCATGAATGGCTTTTTTGGTCAATGTTTTTCAGATAGTGGAGTCATGAATGGGGACATTTATTGATGCAAGTAAGGCCTGCAGTTCTTTCAGTGTTGTCTTCTTTTTTGACTTCCTGAATGAGATGTCACTGTGCTCTTGGAAGAGTTTTGGAATATTTCTTCTGGGAAAGAAGAAACCTTTTCCAGTTGGATATGTCACTGTGGTTCTTTGTAGTCCAAGAGCCTTCAAAATAGATAATTTTCTCACAGGGCTTTTATTTATTGAATTTTTTTTTACCACAACAACAAGGATCAAATTTATTAGAGATTCTTATTAGACAGAAATCATATACACTGCATTACAAATAAGGTTTCTTTCAGTGTTCCAGTAATTAAATTACTTTTTAAACCTATGATCAATATGAAGGCATAGTTTACTACTTTAAGACAAAACGTATTAGACACCAGTGTCAGTGGAACAAAATAATAGTTCATTTGGGGAATTACTGTTTTGGTATTCTTGTATGAACCTGAATTCTTTTGAATGAATGTAAAAAGTTTATAACAGAACAATTGGCAGGTGACCGAAAGAAAGGGTCAGGTGCAGGGGGCACCAAACTTGGTTCTGGAGGGCCAGTGTCGTGACATTTAGCTCCAGTTTGCCTCAACACGTCTGTCTGGATGTTTCATGTATACCTAGTAAGACATTAATTAGCTGGTTCAGGTGTGTTTAATTGGTTGGAACTAATCTCTACTGGACCCCAGCCCTCCAGGACCAAGTCTGGTGTCCCCTGGTCAACACATTTTAAAAATGTGACTGGTCCGCCTACACACCTGCTATTTGAGGTTTATTTTTGTCCAGAGGTCAGACAGAACAGCAAGTTACACAACTGACAAGTAGTGACTGTATTTCCATTGAGCTTGCAAATGCGTTGAATAAATTTCAGTATTTGCAATTAATTCTGTTCGTTCCTAAAATGCTTATTAAAATGATAGATTATTGATTTGATCCTAATTTCAAATTAGAAATAATAATTTCATACTCTTACTCAACCTGGTTTTTCCCAAGTGTCTTTTTTTTTTTTTTTTGCCCTGATGCAGTTTAGGCATGTTTTATCTTAATCCGTTAGGATCTGAAACCGTTTCAGTCATTTATTGTTAGGACCACACTGACTGGCACTATCAGCTGAACAAAACTTTAGCTAATCTGGATGATGTCACTTGTCAAAGCTTTATAACTAAATTGCATCTTGCAACATTGACACAGGTATTAAAATGAACTGATAATTCCACTGACCTCAGTTCAATCGCCACTTTGTAGAACTTCTTATAGCTATAAATGAAGCGCATTTCAGACTGGAAAATGTAACCTTTTTTTGGCATCTGAACTGAATGATCAGTGAAAAACTTAATGAATACAAACTTTTTTTTTTCTCAAACACCTAATTGAAAGGTTTTTTTTTATACTTACTTATTATTTTAACTGTAATATCTGTAAACAAACAGACAAATACAGTTAAACTTCACCAGCACACATACACGGTTAATTTGGAGCTGCTTGGGAATGTTAAAGTGTTTTGTCACTACAAGGTGACACTTGCTTAAGTTTCCATAGCTTTGTAATATTTTGCTATTTAAAGAATGACATTCAAATGTCTAAAACTGCTGTCCTCCCAGTGTTATCTCCTATCAAAGCCACACTCTTACTGTGGGTCTGTGTGCGTGTGAGTCTGCCCGCTGTGATTTGGTGACAAAACTGTTGCACGGAGGGTGTGGAAGGGCGCACTCAATAACAAACCAAAGCACCGGCGACGAAAGATTACGTAGCGCAATTAGCGCCCACTGTCCCTGTAACATAGTTACAGTCGGTCATTCAGATACCCATAGCAGCTGAATAGGTGGAGGGGATATATGTGGTAATGTAAGACTGTCCTGAAAGTGCTTGACCTGTTCGGAAGAAATTGCTGCAGCGGTCCTGCTCTTGAAGGTGCACCGAGAGGAACATGGCTTCTCCGACATCGTCGCACGGAGTAGACCTACGGTCTCCAACAGCACACCAGCAGCCTCCAAAGGTACAGGACATGCAAGTTGTATTGACTTTACAAATGCGCAGACATACCAAATTTATGATGTCAGAACAATGCGTTCTGCAGTGGTTGTTGCAGCATGTGGATTTTGAGTTTTAATACATTTTGGCGCTGAAGTTTAACCTTTAGTTTGTTGACCAGCAAATGCCAATTTAATTATTTATTTAATTATTTTGTTTTATATAATTATTACATTATAACACCCACATGTCCTGGGACGTTTGTGATATACTGAAAATAAAGCAATGACATGAAAATTACTATTAGAGTCGGGCAATGTTCTTATTATAAACGACTGCAAGCATTACTGCAAACATGTCCGTATTTTAGTAGGTAAAGAGTAGGGCTTTTCATGATGGACTACTGCCACTGCATTTTCTAAAGAGATTCATTTTTAAATAAAAATGTCACTGTTAAAATATTTTGAATTAATATTAAAGAATCATAATTATAAAACATCCTGTTGAGGTGCAGGAAAAATAGGGATGGTTACTGTATACAAACGACAAATCATCATTGTCTCTAATAGCTAAGTGTTTAAAATTCATTTTTAATGCAAAATATAACCTATTCTCGTTGTTTCTTTAATTTAGGATTAAAATATGACCCAGACTGTTCTTCATTTTCAGTATATTATTATTATTATTATTATTTTATTTTTTGCAGGACTATGTGATAGTAGCAGTTGGTAAAAACAATATTTCATGGCTGATACAAGTATTATTATTATTATCATTATTATTATTATTATTGCTCTTTTTTAGTAGATTGCATGTTCCTAATCTCTTAGTATTCTCATTTAATCTCAGAATTTAAGACTTTTTGAGTAATTCACATGCCTCTTCAACTTAGAGACGGTCTTATGGTGTCAAGTTGGATGTTGTTTGTGTCTTTTGTTTTAAGGGTTAAATCTGTGCTGATCTGTAAGTCATGTGGGTTTCCGCAGGTGATGGCACAGTCATTAAAGTCTCCTAAGGAGGAGCCTGTGCTCAGCTCCATGGTGGCAGATTGTTTGGCAGGGATGTCTGTCATAGGCACTGGTTCACACACACAAACAAGCAAGTGATGGCACATGAATATTTCAGATGTTTAAAATATCTACTCTTAAAATATCTAGTTTCCATTATTTTTCAATTTAAAGTAGTTTAAGTCATTTTGAGTGTGTGAGACAAATTTTTTAAACTACTTTTTTCTGTCACCGTTTTATTCTCCACATATTTCCTCCCTTTTTTCTTTTAGGCAGAAAAGATCAAGACAAGATCAAATTAATTATATATCTGATTGATGATTCAAATTATATACAGGAAAGCAGATGAGCTTAGAATATTAATGTACCTTAATGCATTAAGCAATATTAAACATTTATAATGGAGAAGATAGGAAAGTAGTAAAATTATTAAGGGAAATCTTTTCAGTGTAAAAACAGATGGACAGTTGACATGTCTAAAACAGTGACATTAATTAAAAGATGCTTTGCAGATGCAAACAGGGAAAAATAATGTTATTATTTTGTGTGTGTTTTCTTCAAATAAAGTCATCTCACTTATCAGGAGATGTAGCATTTTGATTGGCTAGTTAGGCTGTCAAATCACTGAGGTCAGATCACTGGAATTGTATGAAAAAGTGCAGCATAAATGTTCTGCTAGATGTCTCCTAGCTCATTTATTGTTAACCTGCTATAAAATAAATTAGTAATTTTCCGGTGCAAGATTTTAGCCCTTTTGAATTACAGTGAGTTCAGCTGTAGGTCATCTGATTGGCTGCTTTAATTTCTAGACTAGAAAATAATTTTCCATGTAGTGGGAAGTAGATTAGTTTGGGATTAAGGCAATTATTTAATCCTCCCTCTTGGAATCTTGTTAATCGGGAATATCTTAAATTGTTCACATGATTGTTTACAGCCCACTTCTAAAGTTCACAGACGGGTTGCATTTGTCTTGTTAGAAGCAAGCATTCATGAGCAGTGCTGTGCAGTACATGTGTGTATGTGAATGGCTCCTTGTTGGTTCCTTCCGGAAAACAAAGACACAGCCTTGTCTTCTTTGCCTTGTCTAAAACCATTTCATAGGGCAAACCTTCTTGGCTTTTCTGTTTCTGCTGTTTGGTAAAAATTCTTTCCCACTGACTAACTTCACAACAGATTCGGTTTGTCACCAGTGCCAGTGAGACAGCAGAACAAATGACTTTAGTCCTTTGTCCCAGGAAGTTTACATATCCCATTCACTTTTTTCTGATTGTAAGCTGATGAGTTTTATCATCAATATCATTTTATCATATATTTACATTAGAAATGCCATCCATGTGTGTTAACAGATTAAAGAAGTTGTTTCTGAATCAAAGTCACATACACAATCTGGAAAAAGTGCGTTTGTGTGAATTAGAATACACAACCATTTCACAAAATTATGTGAATTTGTCTATTTTAATGTGTTTGAAAGAGTCATAAGTCATAAAACATGGTTAAATAGTTGCTGAATGATAAATAATAATGTGTTCTCCTTCTGCTCTTCCGGATAAACAAGAACTTTTCACATTGTGCTGCTTTGTGTTTCATTGAAACCTGGCTGAATGATGCCATTCCGGACAGCGCGGTACATCTGCCAGGCTTTCAGCTGTTTAGGGCAGACCGCTACACTGAATCAACAGGAAAATCTTGAGGAGGCTGGACATGCTTCTACATCAATGAGAGGTGGTGTACAGATGTAACTGTTAAAGAATGTCCCACCCCTATTTGTATGAGCTCTTCATTAACTGTTAGCCTTTTAACATGCTGTATGAGTTTGGTCATTCGTTTAGATTCCTCCGTAAGCGCACGTGAGCTTTGCTGTTCAGACGCTTGTTTTTTTTTTTTTTTACTATTTCAAGGATAGGAGACATCTAGCAGCATTTATGGTGCAATTTTCCTGCAAGTAAAAAAAAAAAACACCCCACATCCGTTCTGAAAACTTCTTGCTGCAACAACCATGATCACCTTAACACAGATCTTCAACAAATCACTGCTGCTGTGCTAAGTACCCTCATGCAGGGTAGACATTCATGTCCCAAAATCTAGGCAGACCAAGGACCTATTTGAGGATTCAGCTTGGCCTTTCATCCTAAACCTCCTCCTTCCTACACCAACTCAGCTTTCCATGCCCACCTCCACCTGTGAATGGATGACCAGCTTTCTGAGCTGCTGGCAGCAGCTAGTGAGGCTGAGAAAATGCTCAGGGATGTGTTCTCTCCCCACTGCTCTTCTCCCTCTACACCAATGACTGCACATTTAAAGACCTCTCTGTCAAGCTCCTGAAGTTTGCAGATGACACCACAGTCATCGGCCTCATCCAGGATGGTAACAAGTCTGTCTACAGAAAGGGGGTGAAAGAGCTGGCTGTCCTGTGCAGTCTTTACAACCTAAAGCTGAAGACACTCAAAACAGTGGAGATGATCATAGACTTCAGGAGAAACCCTCCCCTGTACCTTGCTCATTCACTATTTTGAACAGCACTGTAATGACAATTTAGACATTCAAGTTCCTGGGCAACAATCCCAGGACTTAAAAAGACCTAGCAGAGGTTATACTTCCTTCATCAACTGAGGAAGAGCTGCTGAAACAGTTCTACTCATTAATGAATCTGTCTGCACTTCAATAACTGTCTGGTTCAGCTCGGCTACCAAATCTGACCTCAGAAGACTTCAAATGGTAGTCTGTGCATCATTGGAATCACCCTCCCCTTTCTCCAAGAACTGCACTAATCCAGAGTGAGCAAAAGAGCTAAGAAAATCCCTCTGGACCCCTCACACCCAGCACTTCCTCTTTGCCATCTGGTCAACACTACAGAGCTTTGAGCACCAGAACGACCAGCATCTTATAAACACTTGACAATAACATGAAACACACAACACTTATTTGTTCACTTATACACTAATTGATCTAACACACAAAAAGTCAAATATATTTTGAATCTGCACAAAATATACCTGTACATACAATTGTCCATTTGTAAATGGTTATTCACTATTTACTTGTTCTATTTCTTTTTTTTTAAATTATTTTATCTGTGTTTTTCCCCCTATCATTGTCATTTTGCTGCACTGCGGAAGCTTCTGTCATGAAAACAAATTCATCATATGTGTAAACATACCTAACAAAAGCTCATTCTGATTCTGAAATTGATAGGAAATAGAGTTTATACTGCACAGTAATTTTTGCCATTTGTCTTAAAAGAGAAGTGGTTGAAATCCCGTGTCGCCTCCAAATTTTAATTGTAGAAAATGTATAAATAATGTATTGTCGGGTCTTTAATTTTATAGCACTTTCAAAAGTGCACTTTTTGTTTTCAAAACATTTATTCAGTGATGGAAACAGAATTAAATTCTGTTGTAAAACAGCTCTAAAAAGACAACAATAAATGGTCATTATTTACAGTATATTTGATATGTTTAGTTCACTGTTGGTTCAGTTTGGTTCAATAACTGTGTAGTTATTGAAATTGAGTTGAATCTATAAAGCGGCTCTGTATAGAACAGTGATGTTATCATTCAGCTCAGTATAATACTTTATAGTATCTGTGTGGTCAAGTCAATAATGTTCCAAATATTGTCCACATCTAAGAGGGGGAAAAGGTAGACTGATAGGTAGTCTAGAAGGTCTGGTGGCTTTCTTATTTCGCGAGGGGGTTTGGTGTCATGGCATCTTTGTTTCCAGGTGGAACAACCTGGAAAATTGGATTGCATTATGCCAGTGTTTGGGTGGGCCATGGGTCTGTGTAGAGGTCTTGTCTGGTTCTTGTGGTCTTCTCTGAAGATCTGTACTGATGGTTGTCTAGTATCGTACTTTTGGACGTGATCTGTCACTACAGCTCATCTAGTTGTCATGGTCTCCTATGAATGCAGGGCTTTTATGGTCATGTCTAAGTGTTTAACCAACATCTGTTCTGCTCACAGATTGGATCTGGTATACAGGTCCTTCTCAAAAAATGTGCATATTGTGATAAAGTTCATTATTTTCTGTAATGTACTGATAAACATTAGA
>JAUYWG010000040.1:23387723-23406834 GCA_034779775.1 Enteromius afrohamiltoni
GACATCTCTTACAGTCTAACAGTAAGCAAGAGTTTTTGTTGTTGTCCTACTTATCAGGTTTTAGATTTTTGACCTCCAACAGGCCTGTGTCTGCTCAAACGGTCAGAAACAGACTCCATGAGGGTGGTATGAGGGCCCGACGTCCACAGATGGGGGTTGTGCTTCCAACCCAACACCTTGCAGGACATTGGCGTTGGCCAGAAACAGATGAAAGCACAGCACAAGTCTGGAGACACAGTGCAGAACGTTCTACTGCCTGCAACATCCTCCAGCATTACCGTTTTGAAGTGGGTCAGTAATTGTGTGGGGTGGCATCTCTTTGGAGTTCGGCACAGCCATCCATGTGCTCGCCAGAGGTAGCCTGACTGCCATTAGGTACCGAGATGAGATCCTCAGACCCCGTGTGAGACCATTTGCCGGTGTGGTTGGCCTTGAGTTCCTGCTAATGCAAGACAATGCTAGACCTCATGTAGCCTCCCATTAGTCCAGGTCTGGGAGGAGATCCCTGCCACCTCATCAGGAGCATGCCCAGGTATCGAAGGGAGGTCATACAGGCATGTGGAGGTCACACACACTACTGAGCCTTTATTTTGACTTGTTTTAAGGATATTACATCAAAGTTGGATCAGCCTGTAGTGTGACTGCAAATCCAGACCTCCATTGGCTAGTAAATTTGATTTCCATTGATTAATTTTGTGATTTTGTTGTCAGCACATTCAACCATGAAAAGAACAAAGTATTTAATAAGAATATTTCATTCATTTCTTAAAAATCTGATTTCTATACTTAATCATAAGCCTTTATATAACGTGGTATTAATATATGGATACTATGCATTTTTGTTGAACATATAGATGAACATGCTTTTATTCAACCCCACTAATCCCACCCATTAACGATTCCCCTATCCATAGTCAGACCTATCACTTTCTCTGAAACCACCCTCTCTTTAATGAAACCTGATCTTACCCAAGGGTGATATCTGCTATGTAAGTGAGTATAAGTAACAGGAAGAAATTTGAAATAGGAGATGCAGTCCAGAAATTCTATTTATGGGAAATAGACAGTATCATTTTGTGATCACATTGTTACACACACACACCAGTACATCCAAGAAATCCTTGCTTTTGATCTCTGTGCTATGTGTTGTTGTGTTTTATATTTCCAGTGCCATCAGTAACTATTGCTCATATTTTTTTTTGGTCAAAAACCTAAAAAAACTAAAATTGCTGTCTTGACTTTTAATACTCATTCCTATGCTTTAGGGGACCATCACAGTTGTCTTAAAAAGTGCTGTACTTAAATATAGAGTGGTACTAAACTGCACCAGCAAACCTAATATAACCTCTAACTCTATAGTAAGTAAATGTAAGTAGATTAATTTACATTAATTACGTTACATTAATTTACTAAATTGTATAATAACGCTACATGTGATCAAAATAAACATGAATTAAAAAGTATAATAATGTGCATATCAGGAATATTAATTACATGACTATTACATGGGGACTGAAGCCTCTTTAAAGGAAACGTTTTTGGATCTGGGAGATTTCTAATCTCATCATGCATGATGGTTCTGTGCCAGATTAACTTCCAATAAGATGAATGGGAATGGAGAGAACTTTGGCTACTGTTTACTTCTGGCAGGACTCTTTGCATATTGCAGTTAAATCTTTGAAGCCCATACAGTATGCTGCACCTTGGCCCAAAGTACTCTCACTACTCCTCTTCCTCTGCTTAATTTAATCTGCCCATGAGTGATATCATTTAAATACACTGTCTAATGGTAAATGTATAAATAAAACAAAACTCAACGCTTCTGATTGTAAACAATGCCTTGTAAAATATTGGAATAATGATTTAAAGCAGAAAGCAAAGCGAGTGCTGCCCTCTTGTGGATTTTAAGTGCAATCACATAGAACACATCAACGCAGACACACGCACTGACCCTGTTTGTGAAATATTGATTGAATTAGGCTGATGTTTGAAATGAAACCATAAAGCTGTGCTTACTGTTTGCACAGAAAGGCCTTTAAATGTTTTTAGTTAAACAAAAATATTACTGAACTTATTACTGAACTGATGAACTTAGATGTGGCATACCAGAAGACAGAAAGAGAGAGAGGGAGAGAGAGAGAGAGAAGCGTACAGCTCTACACTTTGGTTTCAATACACATCAGATAACAACCTCATCCTATCATCTTCTTATAAAACACACACACCTTTGCTTCCCCATCATATTTCCGTAATATTGCTCATATGATATTGAACGTGCATTTCAGCAGCAGTTGCTATGGATATTCATGTGTCTCTATGGTAACACATTTTCCCGGGCCTGAAAGTTTCCCAGCAGGGATCAAGGTGCCCAGACACATGCTTAAACACACACACACACACACAGTCACAGTCTGTCTCATACCATCTCTCATTTATGCAAGCACTCATTTTGAAAATGTCAAATATTATCCCACAAAATCAGCACAGAAAATGCAATTAACAGATTCTATTTTGGCCTGCTTATAGGTCAGTTACAAACATCAATGCAGTATTAACAAAAAATGCTATTGTAGATTTGTCCATCACTCCAGTCCAATTCATTCAAATGGAACTTCTCTCTGGAAATTATAAAATACATTAAATACATTTCCACTTACTGTGGAAATGTAGCTGTTTTTGAAACAAGCTGCTCATTAGCTGGTTAGTTTAGTTAACTAGCTGTACTAATGAATTTGTAGAATATCTTGGTCAAGGGTTTTGCAGATCCCATTTTTTACCAGCTGACAGATAAAACGATAACCAGTCAGTTGTTGGGTCAACCACATAAGCCCCTAGTGACTGGTAGTCCAGTTTGGTCAGCCCCTCTAAACCAAATTGGTTTAGCTGATTTGATTGTGGGGGAGAAAGGGGGAAGGGAAGCACTGAGTGCATTCTGCCGAGTCAGCTGGGGGAGGTGAAGCTGCTCCTTTATTTGTTCAGGGTGTGATGTATATGAACTTTACACATTGTTAACTGTGTTGTTACCCTCTGTTGTTGTTAAGACCTTTAAGCAGACCTCTAGAAAACTGATCTGAAGTAGAGGGGTTCTAATGTGTGGTGTTGTTAATAGCTGCTCAAGGACCAACTAAATTATTATTATTAATTATTGTTAAAATGTGTTTATTTATTTATTTTTTCAGTGTAGGCCATGGCAAATTTGTGAATATCAAGAAGTGGAGGGGGCCTAGCACTGAAACCTGTGGTACCCCAATAGTTAGTTTATGTGAAACCTAAACCAGCATACTGTTTATGCAATAACAGGTATTTTGATATACATGATCCCAGAAGGATTTAATCTGGGACAGAATGAGGTCAAAATCGGTAGGTGATTCGGTGTTGATGGTATGGAAGAAGTCCTTTGATTTGAAGTCCAGTACACTTAGGATTCAGGTCAATTTGTCAGACTGGGTTAGAGGATGATTGCAGGGTAGAGGTCCTTTGATTTACGAACCCAAAATGCACTGCACTCTGCACTGAACAAATCTTCATGTCATCCATATATTTCAGCTTTCATACTACAAAAACAGCAATTTATGATGAACCCAATTCCCTATGAACCAGTGAGAACTTCATTATCCCGTTGTCTTTCTGATGTGCATGAGCACTTTGACTACCATTTTTTCTGAAGATGCAGAGAAGAAATCAAACCAAGTTACACTGATTCTGCTGAAACTCATTAAGTATGCAGTTACTCATTGTTTGAATGCAGTGAGGACTACACTTTTATTGCTTCTCCGTATTGAGCCCATAGAAATCCATGAATAGGCTCACTGATGCACATTTAATACTAAACCTTGGGAAGCATGTCTGTCTGAGTGCATGACAGCTGCGCTATATTAATTAAAGAGAAGTAACACAATTATTGAGGCCTCATTTACTTTAGTAACTGCTATTAGTACATTTCTAATATACTTATGTTTTCTGTTTTTATAATACACACAGCGCTTGTAATTCTGCTCTGCATTATACAATACACATTTCAAACAGTTTCAAATGCCGTATTGTCATATTACTTTGTTTTAGGTAGAGATGCAAGATATTAAATATTAAATATATTAAAATCTTCATCGCTGAAAATGAATCTTTGATGTGGTTATGATGCGGATGCACACACACTCTCATCCACCTTCCCATCTGTCTGGATTCGCAAGCATGATACAAACAACCTTTGAGTGCCAAGAAATTCAGGTGGTCTGGATGGCACGGCTGACACCACAAAGTCACTTGGTTGGCAACTTTTAGGAGCTTGGTAATTAAATTACTGTACATCGAAACTTGTGCCAGTCTACAGTATATCTGTGCTGCACAATACCAAAATCATTTAATTAATCTATGTTTAAAGAAGGCAAATATAAATGTTGGTTTCATTCTGAATTATAAATATAAAGACTTTTATTCTAATTATTTATTTGCTAAATTTTTCATTTGTCAATTCTGACAAGACTGCTTAACCTTTGGTCTGTTATAATTTCAACTTAGAACTGCAGTATAATAACCTCGACTGCACTGCTGTTAAAGCAGCAGCTGTGATTTGTAATGATGTTCTGTCAGCTGTGTTGCAGTGGGACATGACCAGGGGCAATCATTAACATGAGCAGCATCTCTTCTGTGTAAAGATCACACAGCTCTTTTCACTGGGTGAGCAAAACATGGTAGCCCGTTTGCTAAGTTTACACTCTTCTGATTTGGACCAAACAAGACAAATTCAGATATCTATCTAGACATCTTACCTTCACAGTTTTACTGTTTACTGTATTATTTTAGCTGCACATTTGTACTTTTTTTGTAGTTCTTCATACTTACGTATAATATTCTGCTTACTGTAATAAAGTTTTAGTTAAAGGTAATATAATGATTAAATTAAATGCAACACAACAAAGACTGGAATACTGTTATACATAAATAGCTTAACATTAAAAATTGACATACACCCTTTACCTTTTCATGCCTGTTATTTTATTTTGTAGAAGAGATAAAAAAATTTGACATACACACACACACACACACACACATGGATGGCAACTGGGACTGACTGTGCTTCCCAATAAACACTGGTGGGAGTTGTTACCATGGTGACACCATTGTGCTTCCCTCCTCCCTCTAAACCCATCACCCTCCTTATTTTAGCGGGCAGCTTCTGTCGCTCCCTCTCTTACTCCCTCTGTTGGCCACTCCCCCTTTCCATTCCCTCGCTCTTTATTTGTTACTACCATCACTGTGAACTAGGAGACTATAGAGAGTGGAGGGGATCACCTTGGGATGATTGAACCAAGGACTTACTGAGCACTTAACTTTTAAGAAAAGACAACAAGAGGGATACGCTGACTCCTTTCAGAGGGTAATGAATGAAGACACTCAGTCCCATCTTAGGATGGAGGCTACAGACAAACTCAATGGACTTGGAGGGAGGAGGAGGCGGCCAAAGAAGGTAAACATGGGCTTCACTTTAAAGACCTGCTCTGTCTTGATGTAGTATGAGAGCATGTAAGTGTCTGTGAAAGTTCTTGATGCAGTTTATGCTAAAATTACAGAAAAGAAAATGAATTTCTTAAATACAGTTTATTAGATATCTGAATAGTGTATGGAATTGAGTGAGTTGTAGTTGTTGGTTGATTTACTTTAAACTCTTTTTAATAAATGAAAAAGAAGAGTAAAGGTGTTAGTTTTCTTTGCAGCTTAAATGTGCAATCTGAGGATGGTTGATGAGCAGGTGGCAAGTCTTGTGCATGTTTACGTGTTGTTTGTTTGTTATTTTGCTTTGGGTTGCATTCTTAATTTTGCAAGACATGCGGGTTTTGTTTTCGGAGAAATCTGTGTGTTGAGGTGAAGATAGGCGTGTGTGTTCAGGAGAAGTGCTTAGCTTTTCGTCTAGTTTTCATTATGTCTCTCACTCCACACCACGTGAAGTCTATACAATAATTCTCAATATTTATTCATTTGCTGAAAACAGTGTTTTGACTGACAGGTGCCCGCCCTTTCAATTTTTGTTTTGTTTATTTCCTCCATTGCTATTTTCCTTTGAATCAGGTTTACGTTTAGTCAAAAATTATAAATATTTCCAAATGATGCAGTATAGATGTTGTATTAGCCTATTTCTCGAAATGATTATATTATACCCCCCACCCCAAAAAAATCTGTATATAGGGAAAATGGTAAAAAATGCAATACACAGCATGTATTTAGGGTGTTTAATAGTGTAGACTTAAGTCTGTTGTGAGTGACTAAGAGTATAATAATGTCCAAAGCATCTCTTGCTTTGTTCCATGTATCTGACGTTGAGAGTGGGGCGGGTCCGCTGCCCTTTGTGTGTATGCTTGAGGACGCTCTACACATGTCTGTTCAATATAAGAAACAACATCATGGTTTTACCACAAGATTTTTATGGTAAAACCATGGATGTGTGTTTATGCATGTCTGTGTTTGTCTGCACAAGACAGTACAGCATACTTTGTGAGCGCCAATCGCTAGCTCCAAATAAACATACAATATAATGGCTATTAAAACCATAAAAATAATTTTTCAAATGCAAAGGATGTTTGCGAGGGTTAGGAGATTGAAAATATAATTTTGTCATTATAAAAACAGTACAATGGAATGATTTCACCATGACAGAAAAAAATAAATGTATGTGGTTCAAAATGAGAGAATACTACTGTTGTTGCCACTGGAGTGCTTAAAGTCTCAGGCATGAACTGAAAATAAGCAATTACGAGAAAACTATAGCAACTAAGCAACTATAGAGACTTGTAAAAGGAGAAAAGGAACTTTAATTTTCATTATTTCCTGCTGCCCACATAACTTCATAATATTTTGTAATGCCTAATATGATAACAGAAAGCTTATAAGATATAGGCATATATAATTAAGAGCCCATATTTTAAACTAGACATTAAATATTGATCCAAAACAGTAGCAACAGTCAAAACTTAACTTTTCCATACACATATCCCAACATTTTATTAAATGCACAGGCTACAACTAAATCTAAGGGTTAACATATATGTGACCCTGGACCACAAAACCAGTCTTAAGTCGCTGGGGTATATTTGTAGCAATAGCCAAAAATATATTGTATGGGTCAAAATTATAGATTTTTTTTTTTTTTTTGCCACAAATCCTTAGGATCTTCATTTGGACAACTTTAAAGGTGATTTTCTCAGCATTTAGATTTTTTTGTACCCTCAGATTCCAGATTTTCATATAGTTGTATCTCGGTCAAATATTACCCTATCCATCCAAATAATACATCAAAAAGCTTATTTATTCAGCTTTCAGATCATGTATAAATCTTAATTTTGGAAAATTAACACTTATTATATATTTAGTATTTTATCTAATAATATAAACTTTGACACAGCTTAAGTATATTCACAGAAATGTATCACTTTTGTCAATTTGTTTTGTAATATATATCACTGTCTAAAAGGTATTTGAGCTGAATTAGCAGCAATTCAGCAATGTGTTTTAGCTTTCATGGTGGAACTCAGGAAGGCAATGAGGGATTGTGCCAGATCAATGATGTTTGCATTATTGATATGTCTCCCCTTATAAACCAGCCCCACTTGGGCAGTGTTGGATGGGGTGGTGAAGGGGGATTCAGGGTGATTGAAGTTTAATCTAAGCAGGGATTTGTTGAGCAGGCATCTGTTTCTCTGCTGACTGTACTAAAGAGTAATCCAGACAAATTTTTTGTTAGATTTTCGGTGGCGCATTTGGGGATAAATCTTCTGTGCGATATTAAGATGTGTTAAGCAGAGATGACAGTACTATAGCTTAAGGTCTAAAATAGTTAGCAAAAGAACACACAAAGGGTTTGCGAATTCTGTGTGGGCCAATGAAATAGACCTGTTTATCTATATTCTAATCAAACTGGATGTGAGTGGGGCTTAAACCATAAGCTCATTTTCAATGTAGTGTTTTCGTCATCATTAACATACAGCAAATACGCCATGTACAACATGTACCTTACTACACATTTTGCAGCAGTTTCAAAGTGAAACGATTGGTGCTAAAATGCTAGTTCAGTAAGTGGCACATTTTTGCTATGTTAATATAGAAACGCACCTACCTGACAGTATTAACAGAAGTGATATAAAAATGAATTTGTTGATGCAGCCATGCTATTTCAACGTCCTAATGCGTATTTGAGTTTTTTTGTTGAACCAGTTTCACGGTTTGTACTGGAGCTTTTCATCACTTAAGTGATTTTTTCATATCATGTGAGCTACCGAGTAAACCTACTGAATTAGAAAATTCACACATTTAAAGCTGTATATGCTATGAGACGTTCAAAAGTAACAGCTTTCAAATCTTGCAGCATGTTTAAATTGTTGAATTTATTAATCGAAACTGTGGACCTCATATTTTGTGTAAAAAGGAATAAAGGGAGTTTTACTGCCACTATTGTTCATTTCAAATGGAAACTGTAGCTATTTGTGTTTACAGCTACGTTTTTTGAGTTTTGCAGAAATGTAGGTTAAAATTCTGTTATTCATCACTTCCTCCCATGTCGTTCCAAACCAGCTGTGATTATATTTACAGCACTGTTCCAGAACAGTTCACCACAAATATTAGTGTGTGTTCAACGCATTTACAGAGGATTGATTCCTAAAACCTGCAGAGCAGAATAAGCTGGCTGTGCAAAAAGACTATAAAGTGAGGCAATTCCAACTTTGCAAGGACAGTCTGGTGCTTCTGACTCACATTTTAAGTAAGTTAAATTTTTTTATTAAAATAATCTACTACTTACTATACAAATGCGAGTTTTAAACAGTGTACAGTAGTACTTGTTTGTCATTTCTCTGATCACGAATGCAGACATGGTGTCATGTTTACATTTACATTTATTCATTTAGCAGACTCTTTTATGCAAAGCGACTTACAGGTGGGGAAAAAACACATACAAACATTGCATTACACCAAATACACAAAATAATGTTCTTTTTAGCAACATCATATGACCCCTTTAAGATATTTTCCATGAAAACTGGGTGACTTGTGACTGTTCCATTGACTGCTAAACAACTGCTACTGTCTTGCCCCAGAAAAGTAAAGACGTCGTCAGAGCATTTTGTCTGCCATCAGTAGTTCAACCGTAACGTTATGAAGCTACGAAAATACTTTTGTACACTATGTCACAAGTCATTATAAGTGCATTCTTGGTGCCATCACATTAAATTTTCTTTTCCTTCATTGTGAAATCATTTTAGGCTATTTTGTCTAGTATCTTAGTGGTGTATAGTTCATGTGTCCCTCTTGTCACCTGTGAGTTAAGTCTCTCTCTCCAAGCCTTACCACCCAGTGATGCTTTCATTCTATCCACATCTCCACTGCAAGGTTTTGCAGTTCTGTTGATATTCTGCCACAATTACAAATCAGCGGTGGATTTTACCAAAGTATACTGAACTGCAGAGCATTGCTATGTGGCCATGGTCTTCATCAACTGAAGAGTACCTCACCTTGTAAGTCCATGCCTTCTTATCCCTCCAAGCACTTTAGCACGTCTGGCCACAGAGCATATTGCATGCCTAGTGGGATACAGCATGGCATTGATGGTTACTGTGGAGCAGCATTTGTGGCTTACTCTCATATCAGGGACTGTGACAAAGCCTTTCTCTTGGATGCATCTCAGTATCAGTCTGGAATTTTTAATATGCAGTACAGTCCATGGTGTATGGTTTATGGTCCATGATATGTTAAAAAAACCAATGAGTGTGTACCAATTAATTCTTTATCAACGGGAGAGAATCCTGCTACATCATTGGTGCATTTCTCCCTCTCAGTGTTGTGCTGAAGATTGCGGGAGGGTTTGAGAATTTGAGTTCTTCAAACCAATTTTGTAAGGACTTCAGTTTAGCTTCTCGTTACAGTTTGTTCTGGAGAGCAAACCCACAAAGATGTAAAAAGTGGCCTCTTCCCCCATGTTCAGGCATCCTGATGCACACATCAGTGTTCAATAGACACACTCTATCACAAGCAATTCATACCATCCCCCCATTATACAAGCTCTGACTGTAGTAGAAAATCTGTTTGCCCCTCCTTGTCACACCATCTACTACTTCTCGTGCAAACCACCAGGAAGCAAATATTAATCATGGTTGAGTTTCAAATATTAGTTTTGTTTTCTACTGTTTGATAAGTGAAAGGATGAGGTGCTAGCTTGGCCTCAAGGTTTGGCCTCATTTTCTCACCACCAGCAATTTTCACAGAGTGTTTGCAACTTTAGCTGAGCCTCCTCTTAAAATGCTACTATGGAGTATGGAGGAAATTTTTGCCAGGCCAGAGTTTGCTGCTTTGTTTCCTCACAGCCCAAAGTGAAGGTGGCATGGGCCTGTTGTCAGGTTTTACTGCCCTGGAAGAGACCTCAATCTTTGATCTTGGGAATTCTAATGGGGCTGGAGTTTCTTTTCAAAGTCATAGTGATCCTTCCACCATAAGTCAGTACTGTGTGCAATAGACATCTCTTTCATGGCTAGTGGAACAGTCTGAAGACTGAGGCAGTGTAGTTTTTGTACACATAGTATTGTATTTTGTATCATAGTGTATTTATACGCTATGGTAGCCTTGTGGTTACCTGGACAATTACTTTCTTTATTTTTATGTAGCACTTATTCCTATATGCAGTCTTTTTATCTGAGGTTATTTGTCATCATTGGTAATACCCCCAGGGGGATCACATGCTTTCAAACAAGATGAGGATGCTGCTGAGGAAGGTGTTCTCATATTCTGATGAATGCTGCAGAATGAAAGCCCATATACAGTAGCTCAGGGTTGACACATGAGAAGTGCAACTCTTTAAACGAAGCCCATTCCCTTGTGAGCATTACCTCATTCATCCATAAGCATCCTGACAAAAACAACACTAAAATGTAATTAGTGGTGGTTTGTCATGAGTATCGCTATTAATGTTGACCATTGTTGGAATTAAAGGTTTCTGAAAACCCTTGAGCCTACATAATAAAGAAAACACTCACGTTGTATGTGTGTGGTATAGTACGAACATGAGTGATAAAGTTTATTAAATTGTGCGGGTTGTTAAGGAGAGACTGGCAATTACTTTCCAAAGCATCTAAATTTATGATTTTCACAAAAATGCTCTAAAGCGAGCCTTTGTGCATTTTCCCCTAAGAAATGGGACACCACTACTACTCTGTTATACGTATACCTCTGTTATATACTTTTTTGCAAATGTTTCTTTACAGAACATCACTGTAAACACAAACACAAGACTGATGGTAATATACATATAATGAAAAAAATTCATAAAAATCCTTATTAATGTCAAAAAATACTTACATTTATGGGTCTGCTTGCTCGACTGAGCAGCCATGTTGGAAATTTCTCTTAGCCCTTCGTTTGGAGTGAGGTCCTGAAAAATCTTCGTTTGGAGGGTTATCTAGCCCTTCCCCTTCCCCCTACTCCTCCAACCAAAAGAGAATTGAGACACTCCTACCCCTACACGTGAAGGCGCCAAACGGAGGGGTAGGTGAAAGTGTAGGGGTAGAATTCGGATTGGGCCTAAATCTACCTATGACACTGCAGCATCCTTGCGGTAGTCACCACTAATATTTTCTCATGCTAATATTGAATATTCTAATATTGTAAAACATCTCGGTTACGTATGTAACCGTCTTTCTCTGAAGAAGGGAACGGAGATGTCATGTCAGATATGACCGACGAAATTGGGGTCTTGCTTCCAGAGACCAATCCACTTCGAGTGTATTAAAACAAGCCAGTAAACATTGGAATGCGCTGATTATATCCAGCTGCAGCTGATCACAGCGTGAGTATGAATGCGCATTTTCAGGTTTGCTGTGGAATACACACATAGAGTCCTTTCAGGTACTCCACATGAACCCCAGCCTTCTACCGGTTCTCAAGGATTTATCGAGTGAGGGCCTGGTGCCAAATGCTCCGATGCACACAACAGGTAGTAGTGGGTAGTGCAACCTGATGTGGCAATCCACTCGACACAGGATACCATCACCGCTGACAACGCCGTACACCAGCCACTTGATTCATCGAAGTAGGACAGAGAGCAGAACATCTGAAACGCTCGACTCTGAAACGAAAAGCTGAATATGCTGGATGCAATCAGCGCATCCCATTGTTAATTGGCTTATTTTAATACACTCGAAGTGGATTGGGCTCTCGAAGAGAGATCCCAATTTTTGCCCATATCTGACGTGACTCGGAGTGACCGACTAGAGAACCGGAACTAGAGAATCACTGCTCCATTAAATACCAAATTGTTTGTACTGAAAAGTTTAGCACTAACCCTAACCAAATGTAACCCACCAAGCTACATAGGGTGGAATTGCATTTATATTACAGGCAGATGGGTAAACTCTGTAATGGTGCTAAAATTCGAAGGACGCCGACCTTTTAGGACTACTCCAGAGCCCTGGACTATTGTAGAGACTGTTAACAGCTACCTGCTTAGAGCTTTTGTGAATAAGTTTCTGTAATGCCTAAAGGCAGCTTCGCAGACCAAACAATAAGAATGTCTCTGTCATGTAAAAGATGATGCAAGATGATGTGTTTACCACTGAAAATCCATAGATCAACTCACACTGTCTCTGCTTAAAGGCCTGGGGCGTCTCCTGGATGCCGAACAGCAGCGCAGATGGGAGACGCTTCCTGAAATGACATTCAGCTGTTACCACAGCAACAAGGGGTTGAAAAAAGGGTCTTCCAGCCTGAGATGTAACCTTTTTATAAAGCTTCAGTGTTGTCGTAATATTATTTTTGTGAAATGCAGAATGCACTGACTTCATCATAATAGGAGAATACTGAATTTGTATACTGTATATATAGGAAAAAGAAGCATTTACTATTCCTTTACTATTGACTTTTTTTATTTGCATATGCAAAGAGTAATTAGTCTAATGATAAATAGTAAAAAAAAAATAATCTGTTGTAGTCATAACATTTATCTACTAAATGATACATTTCAGGTTACAACTATTATATTAGGGTAGCTTTACATTTTGAAATGAATGCTTCAATTAGATTAGAAATTAAATGAATGCTTAATACATATATAATAGTAACACAATAGCATACTATTGTATATATATGTGTTATACAAGTTATGTTGTCTGTAAATGTACATTGTATTTAAGTATGGATTATATTGAGTAAGAAGAGGGATATGCATTTTCCAGATTTTTCAAGTACATGATGCCACCTCTGAATTAGACAGGGTGGGGCCCGTTACCAAGACAACAGTCACTCTGTGGGGATGGTTCCATAATCTAGTAGGTTGAAGAGAGGTGGGGGTGGAAGATAGGATTAGACAATAAAACATGAAGGGGGAAGAAATGAGGGAAAGACTGAGCAATCAAGGTGCTTATAGTAAGGGTGTATTACTGTGTGTTAAAGGTATTAATGAATGGTTCTTTTAAACCAGATACAAGAACTGAGAGCGAAAAAGAAAGCAATATAATAAAACCCCACCCTTTGATCTCCTGCCTCAGAAGAACAGCTCTTTTGTATGAAAAGACATCAAAGAATGTGGATGTAGAGGAGAAATCTTGTGATAGTAGAGCCTTTGATGTGTATTTGAAATAAAGGACAAACAAATATTTATTTACAAACTAATACCTCATGAGGCATGATTTTATTCAGTGTAGGCAATGGTAATATTTGTAGAGACAGATTTGATTGACAGTGATAAAAAGGCCTAATAGGAAGGCCTCATTGCATTATCCAGTGGTGAACTTATATCAGCAATATTCAGAATGAATTGTTATTACAGTACAACATTTCATGTTTACAGTTCATTTTACATGAAAAACAACAGTAAACAAATATTGTTAACAATAATAATCAAAACAAACCCTTATTTTGTAAAGTAAATCATAATTTGGAATTTAATGACAGAACTCTTAAAATTCAAATATGTCTGTCAGTGAATCAATAGATAATGACAGCCAGAAAAAAAAAATCTCTTGACTGACACGTAAATCAGCATTCATTATTAATTATCATTTTGAATTATTAATATTTTAGGTAAAGGGCCACAGTGGAGTGATTAGATGAGTTAATGAGCTGTTTGTATTGTATTGTATTTAATCCTGCATGATTCAATTTAATATTTTTTTTATTAGTATTTTATTTATATATGGGTTAATTTTTTTATTGCCAGACTTATTTATTTATTAATTTATATAGAGGACAGTAAATGGATACAGGATAGACAGGGATGGGCGAGGTCAATTGGACTAGTCTAGCACAGGCTAGATTTAAACCTGTAGAGCTTCAGTATGAGCACTATAGCTTTAAAGGGGTTGTTCATGCTAAAATTTAAATTATTCAGCTTCATGATGTTGCTCAAAAGATATAAGACCTTTGCTCATCTTTGAAACACAAATTAAGATACTTTTGATGAAATCCATGAGCTTTCTGATCCTGCATAGACAAAAAATCAACTGAAATGGTCCCAGGCACAGAGATGTAGTAAGGAAATTGTTAAAGTAATCCATATGACATCAGTGGTTCATCTGTAACAAAGCCACAAAAACACTATCAAATGTTATCAAACATATTATGTTCATTTTTTTCATGGATTTGTATGTTTTTTGTGGAGCTATAATCAATTAAAAATGTCAAAACTGACAACCCAAGTTGTTGTGTCATGTCTAGCAGCTTAGTTATATATTATATATTGTAGCATTAGTTATATATTTTAGCCACTGTCAACATGCATCACGTTTAATTCCATTGTGCCCTGTCCAGCATTTGAATGCAAAATGTTGTTTTTCAATTTCATGATTTTAAAATTTGTTCATTAGCCTACATTTCTGACATGCTCCTCAAAAAACAGACTCACTTTGGATTCATCTTTCATTCTATTAATTACGTATTAAAGCACAGCGAACACCAATCTCATCCTCACTCCGTTTTCCACCCTTGCTGTATCATCAACATTCATTTTCTCTCTATCCTGTTCCCATGGTACCTGTGGCTCTGAGGCACTCCTTATGTTTCAGACCAACCTATACTGGAGGGAATTTGAAAAGAGAGCTATATTTAGCATTCACTTCTTCTGAACCTTGGCACTTGTAGCACTTTCTTGTAAATTACTGTTTTCTTAGTGAGAATGTTGGTGGCATGAACTGAAGGAGTGATTTGACTTCTTAACTGTGCAACTTGTGTCGTTTGATATCTCAAAATCATGGCTTGTTGAGGAGAGGTTACTTTTTATTTTTCTTATCAGAATCCAATCTGTTGAATCAAAGAACCTTCCAAATACATTTTAGGAGACAAAACTATTATATCATCAACTTTGGGGCAGGCTCTTTTGAACTTGAACTAGACAGTAACAACTGCTCAGAATATCCCTAGAAAACAAAGATAAATGTTAGCAGCTGCATAGCAACCCCTTGCCAGCCACTTGCATCATGACAATAAATTTAGCACATACAAGCACCAGTCATATTTCATTGAAAAGTCTAGTTTTATGTTAGTTGTATTGTAATTAAGCAGAATAACTAAAATGTTTAAGTATTCAGAAAAATAAACATGCATGTGGTCTTTCGCAAGTTATAATAAAACTGTCAGTAGAATTACTGTGGTTTGTACTTAATCGTTTGTAAAAGTTTGTTGTTTGTTCTGGCTGAATACACTTCCTCTCACTTAGACTGCTTTTTTGGTCAGTGGTGGGTGTTACATGAAGTGAAACGCAATGACAGAGGGGCTGGAAATGGCCAGAGATACTGTGCACTAGTAGGGTTGAGGGTTGTAATTTTGTGTGTGGCTGCTGTGTGTGTGCTAATATACAATATACTGAATGTTTATGTGCATTTATCAAGTGTGCTTCTGCATTATATTTTCTTCACAAGAAAACAGAAATACAAACATGAGACCAAGAATATACCAAGATTGTTTCAAAACAATATGATTTTATGTTATTTTTATACAATAACATGTTACTTTTACTTATTTTCCTACATATTTCTTTAAAAATCTCTTTAACTACCCGGCATGTTGTTTTTAAATGTCACAGTCAAATACTAGCAAATAATAGCTTTTTAACTGTGGCCAATCATGCTGTTTTTCATTTATTGAAGCTGACATGCCATATAATCTTTTCACAAAATAATAATGCTCATACAAAGAAAGAATGGCTTAGTATTACAAAGTTTTATTTACATCAGACAAGGGCTAAAGTGACTTAACTATGCAAGAAAAGCTTCACAGTGCTTTGAACATTTAAAATGCCCCAATTATGCCTTGTTAAATATGATCTTTCATGCAGTATGTCATGTAGCTGTATGTGAACATACAATCTGCAAAGTTGTGATGCCGACAGTGCACGATAAATTAAGTTGGCTCACTTTTTCTGTTACGTCCACACGTCACAAAGTAACACATTTGCATAATGTCCGCCCACATTCTACGTTGCGAACATCTTGTTATGGCAATGGGCATTTCGTTTTCCGGCACACGCTGTAGCGGTAGACCAATCATAAAGGACTGCGCCATGTGACCAATCACAGCAGTGAGGAATCACAGAAAGGAGGGGGGTTTAGACAGACTGATTTCTTTGAACTGCTTCACACGGGTCGTTTAAAAATCATTTAGAAATGGGGTAAAATTAAATCTATTTTTGGAAAAAAAACCTTGCATACATGAAAATCTGTTTTAAGAGACTCATAAAGCAAGATTAACAACCGTTAAAAAGGCATAATAGAGGCACTTTAATGGAATGCATGGCGACACTGCCAATTACATACGTTTCTTCTTTGTCTACATTTGTCATGTTTTCTCTGACATCCTCTCCATCTGTTCTTATGTCAACACTTTCAGTAAAACTTAGAATCATTATAAATTCGTTCATATCAAATTTACCATCAATATTCCTCCTTTTCCAACTGTCATTCTCTCACTACATACGCCTGTGGCCAGGAAAGCCCATCGCTTTGACTACAAAATCTTGTAGACAGAGGGAAATCCAGTTACCCATCAAACCCTGCTGCTCTACTCACTGTTTCAGCCAAATCTTTTGTCCTCCTAATCCGATTGTTACAGTTTTTCGTTCTGCTTTATCCCAGAGTCATTCCCTCATCACCACCCAGATAACACAAAGACAAAGTGAACATTGTGCAACAGTCACAGTAGAATGAAGCAATCATAATCCTTTTTTATTTATTATTTGCCTTAAATGTGAAACTTTCACTTAAAGGAATAGTAAAAGAACTTTTCTTTTTTTTTTTTCAACATGCTGTAGATTTGGGGGGTTGGATGGAAAAGAGAGAGAGTCTCTATTTACTGTTAAAGAAAGGATCGATTATGAGCTTTCAGTTCTCTAAGAAAGAGCTATTGAAGCTGAAACAGTGAAGATAGTGTCAGACTGGAATCTTTGACCAAGATCCTGGAAACATTCTCCTAATGTTTGGGAATATCATTTCTCCACTCAAGTCTTTTGCATTACCCTCTATAGTCTCTTTTGTTCAACAGCGCCACACAATGTCTCCACATTAGTTCATTAATTTTTGCTCATTATTCCTTTTTCCCCTTTATAGAGCATTGCTTCCTCTTATTATATAAAGATTGACAGACAGATTTTTGCTCAAGTCTATGTCAAAATTCAAACCTGGTTGGACACCAAAGTAATTCAATTAATTTGCTATTGTTAACTTTATTTTGTGATTTTTATTCAATATCTGATGAGAAATCCTGATCGATTATGAAATCGGAATACAGTACATGTTTAAAAATTTAAATTTATTCATAAATTCACATAATACCATAGCAACCGCATAGCAACAAGCTATTAAGCAGTCACGGGTGCATTTCCTATCAGCATTGTTAACCAACTGGTTATTCTACATGCTACACAACACCACATGCTATACATTTTTTCTATATATCAGAACTATTTTTGAAGATGGCACGTGTACAAAAATGCAAAAGGGTAATCTTGGGTTATGATATAAGAGGGTTGTTAATCAAACAAACAAATAAAGAAAAACAACACAGAGTATAAATATTGAAGGAGAGAGCAATTCCCTGGTTACTACCAGAACACCCTGACAGTGGGTGTTGCAAGTCTAGTTAATATTTTAGGCTACATAGAATATATTCAGAATACAGTATAACATTGTGTTATACTATTTTATCCACTGTATCTTTTAAACTAGAACTGCACGTTCGGCAACAAACAATTTCTAATCAGGCATTGCAAATAGTTACAAAAAGTACAAAATAAAGTAGAATTTTGACATGGACTTGAACAAGTTTTTAAAAGTACAAATTTATTATTTAAAAAAACCTAACATAAAGAATTGTATTCACCCAGTCTCCATCAGGACTACATCATTTCAGTATCTAGGTTTGTTTTCTCAGTCTCTACAGCAGAAATATCTTTTGTTCATGTTCTTATTATTCCGTAGTGCCACCATAAAAAGAGCATAAAAATTCACACCACTCTCTGAGCCCAAAATTGAAAATATGGAAATCATAGCCTCATTTAATGAACCATGTCTTGGTGAGCTTCAGGCTGTACTGAATAATGGACAGATCTATCCCCTTAGGGTTTTATCAATTATTCATCTGAGAAAAGGCATTTTGTTGGTTTACAATTCATATCTACTGCTTAGAAAGAGAACTGACCTATGAGCGAAGCAGATGACATTTTTCTGATTGTTTTTCCTCAAATGTGTAAGAATAATTTTCAGATGGTGATTTGCATTCTCCAAGTTTAGGTGATGTCTAAACAAACCTGTTTAGTTATGACCAAAATAGAAATTCTGTCACCAATTCATGTCACCATTTGCTACCTTTTATAGCATGCCCAACCTCCTCTTTTCTATACACAGTGAAAGTAAAAGATGGACACAGCTGTCGAGCCATGCTTTTCAGTGAATATCTTTCAATTCTGTCAGTTCCATGCACAACGGCTCAGAGCATTTCAGAACATTACACACCTTCGTAATGCTAAAAAGTCTTAAATTGTTCATTATTACAAAAAAGATTGTATTGAACATATTGTTTAATTTATCCATCCATGTAGCTAGTTGGAATGGATTTGGAAACAAGCTGTAAAGAGTTGCATAAGGCTCTGCAC
>JAUYWG010000040.1:23417909-23450691 GCA_034779775.1 Enteromius afrohamiltoni
TTTCCTTTCACTTCTCCTCGGTCACGTAACGTATTCCATGCTCCCATTCACCCATTTTTAGGTCCATTGATTTATTTAGCCATTAATTCTCGCTGCCAGAATCAAATATATGTTTTCACTGACCAGAACTGTTTAACTATTTTTCCTCCCCGTCCCGCCTCCGCAGAAGCATCCCATGCCCTTACCTCCGCAGAGGTCTTTCTCTCTTCTATCCCAACTTTATGGAGATTTACCAACTCAGGTTAGGTAAATCTCAGGTACCAATTAAGGTTTCGCCCGCCTCCGCAGAGGCAGCCCATCCCCTTACCTCTCTCTACCTTACTGTCTCCACAGAGACTTTTCTTCTTCCAACCATCGCAAAGGTACTATTCTAAAGCTTCCCTCTTCACACCTCCGCTGCAGGTACTTTTTACAAAGCTATCCTTCGTCCCTCCCTACTTCCGCTGAAGTTTCTCTACCATACTGTCTCCGCAGAGACTTTTCTCCTTCCTTCCTTCTCAAAGGTTCTCTATCTTTAAAGCTTTCCCTTTCACACCTCCGCTGCAGGTACTTTTTACAAAGCTATCCTTCGTCCCTCCCCACCTCCGCAGAGGTGGCACCGCATCACCTAATCAATCTCCTCATTACACCTGCCCAATCAAATCCCCTTCTACCCACTATAAATAGCCCGTCCTCTTTCCCTCCACATCCTGCCTTTTATGCATCCCTCCTCCACCCCTTCTCCGCCATTTAGCTGCTCTTGCCTCGTCCTCCCGGCTCACCCCCCGGACAGTACGCCACATATGCTAAACTTTATCCTTTTTGATTATGAGGAAGCGCGAACTCTTGAATAAGCCATGGTTGGGTCTTCAACATCAACATAAAAATAAAAAAACTTTTTTTTTGCCATGCCTGTCCCAGTCCTCTGACCTGAACAGTGCAGAAAATAAGTGAGGTGAATTAAATAGGAGAAACACCATCATGGAGATGGTATTAAAGGAGAAAACTTTGTTATCTCGGAAAAAGGACGTAGCAATAATTGGGTGCCAATAATTGTGGCTAACGTACTGGAGAAAAACATTTATTTCATCATGAGTTTTTCTCCCCATTTGCAAATGTTTTACTCGGAATTTTGTGAATTTTTGCAGATTTATTTTCACAGTCACCTTTGCTTAGATTTATCACAGGTGCCAATATTAGTGGAGGGTACTATATGTATATATACACACACGTACATACATATACATATAATTTTTATATTATTTATAATTTGGTAATTTAAAACATTTATAAGGTACATTTAGTCATTTAGCAGCCACTTTTATCCAGAGCCACTTACAAATGAGGACAATAAAAGCAATCTAAGTCAACACAACATCACTGATATACAAGTATAACATGTCTGAATTAGCTTAATGTGGTACACATAGCAAGGTTCTTTTTATTATTAAATAAAAAAGAAAACAGATAGAATATAAAAATATAATTTTTTCAAATTCAGATTTTATTCGTCACGTTCACATACATGCACGGTACGACATGAAGTAAAACAATTTAAGTAAAAGAAAAACAGCAAAATAGAAGTTGAATATAAAAATAAGTACAGTAGATAAATATAATAATATCTAAAAAAATAAACTAGCAATAAAAATAAAATAGAATAAAAAGAGAATAGAAGTAGAATAGACAAGCTAGTGTTAGGTATGACTAGAATTAGAATAGAGAGTGCTAGAGTTGCATAAAGAATAGATGTGTTTTTAGCTGATTCTTGAAGATGGCTAATGATTCAGCAGCTTGGATTGAGCTGAGCAGGTCATTCCACACACACACACACACACATATATATATATATATATATATATATATATATATTACTCCAATAAATGAATGTGCAAAATTAAAAATGGCCATGCATTGATTGATACAATCCACCTGAAAAATAAAAAATTAAATAATAATATGTACTGTAGATTATTATTTTTAGTCATACCCTCAGAAACCAATGTATGCATCTCTTGTTATATTTATGAAAATAACAAGAATGCAATTTTATTTATTCCCTTTCTTTGAAATTGTCCCTGGAATATTGTCTTTTGCAAAAATTTTGCCTTTGTTTTACTGTACAGTAATCAGTAAAATTAATATATGGACTTGTAAAAGGCTCAGAGAAAGAGAACAGCATCTATGAGTGTATAAATCAGCTAGTATTACCACACAGAGTTGGACTGCACCAATTTCTCTTTTGACGGGTGGGAGGGAGAAGTTGGAACACAGAGGGGAGGGGAATTGCAGAAGACCGAAAGGTGTCTTTAATCTTTTATCTCCCCCTCCTGTTTTTCTCGCATGGCTGCACCCATTTTCTCGTCTTCAGCAACAATGAGCGATACAGTACAGTAGCCACACCCTTCCATCACAACCACCCTGCCCAGAGACCCCTGAAAAAATGTGATTGGTCAGGAAGGCATGTTGTTTAATGACTGATTGTGCCACAATCCAAAGCTAAGCAGCTAACAGCAGCTTGAGGACACATTGGGGGATGGGTCTGCCCTATTTCCCTCTTCCTGTTTACCTCTGATTATTTTATCTAAGCTCATATAGTTCCCCCACCCCTTTTATAGCGCTCTCTCTCTCTCTCCCTTTCACAAACACACATACACTCACACCTTAAATGTGGTTTCCCGGAGAGCGGGAGAAGGAGGTTGCTGCTTGCTACCGCTTGTCTATTTAGACCTGTCGTGGGAGGAGTTGAGCGTCACTGCTTCTCTCTGTTCTCCTTTTTCTCTCTCTCTACCTCCCTGCGTACTTCCAGAGCTGTGACAGCGGGTGTTACTCGTCTGCCCTTGGGCTTGAAAGTCACCTAAGACCTGTTTCTTCATTGCTAACATCATTCCTTCTTTGAATTCTGCTTATTGCTACTGATACTGACGGACTGTTGCTATGGCGCATGCTGCAGCGAGCATCAAAAAGGCCCGAGTGGAGATGGAACAGGCTCCTGATTTGAAAGCACTGGAGAAAGCCCGTGAGAAAAGAAGGCGCTCGCGTGAAAGAGCCGAGCGCAGGTGTAAGGTAATGCAGGCGTCAGCATTTCCATCTCACCTTACTTCCACTAGAGCACCGGGGACATGGGCCCTCAAAAACCTCCTCCACCCTTTCATCCAACCATCCATCAACCATCCATCCATCAGCATTCAAGTCTGGCTCAAGATGCACCTGCCTGAGAGAGAGGAACACTAGCATTACAGCAGGCTATGAGGATGCACTCTTATTTATTTATTTTAGGTCATTTATTTTCATTACTTTGAATAAATAGATTTTTTTTAATTTGCACTATTTAGTGGTTAAAGCCTGTAGTTTTTATTCATACCATTTCAACCCTCTGATGCATGATGTGCACTACAGTTCATATTTCAGATCTTTAAAAGTAATTTTATTTAACCTTTTCAGGATGAGGTTACACCCAAACCATGTTTGATTATCTTATCCATTATATTTATTAATACTGTAGTTCATGCATCAGAAATATGAATGTCCTTATATTTCATTTCTTTCACATCCTCTCAGTCTGCACACATACTATTCTGGCATTCTAATGCACGACATCCAGTAATAATTATTGCCTATTTGTTGATGTGATACCTGTCTATGATACATATCTTTATGTTTTTGCCTCTTTACAGTATCCAAAAAGTGTTGTATTGTTGTGTAAAAAAACAAAAGGCTTTATCTGCGTGTAGCAAAGAAAAAAACATGGACATAGTCCTGTAGTCAGAGCTGCAGTCTAATAGCGCAGACTTGGCACTCAGAGGCAATGTGTGTTTGGGTGGATCTATCATGCATTCTGAATATGATAGCACAGAGGAGTGTCTGTTTAGGCATCTTTGTGTGATTGTTTGGGTGTATTTGACTCTGTCTTTAAATAATTACTGGGCCTTTAATTTTTATGCTGAGATTTTTATGCTGTAAAACATGGCCACTTTAACAATAACCACCTAGCAAATACAACGCAAAAATTATAAGCAGTGGGCAAGCATGTCCAAAACTGCTATTCATGTTAATACCAGCTATCCATTTTCTGTTACATGGTTGTAACCCTTGAAATGTTTTGCGAGCAATGCTCTGCTGTACAGGACATCAGTCTTGATGAAATATTGCAATAGTAATTGGTCTATAAACAAACTGTGTCATAAAGAAGTAAGACAAGTCATTAAAATGATTAGTGGTGTTCTTTTGAGCAATTGTAATCAGCATAATCAATTATACAATACTTCACATCACTGAGGAAAGTGAAATGGTGTAAAACACACTGTAGTTTGTGCTTAATGTTGCTCAGAATAAAAATTCAGGGTTTGAAATTAACATCTGTCAGTACAATGATTTCCAACACTGGTCCTTGTGGCACCAACACTGTACATTTTGCTTGCAACACATGCAGTGTTGGGATGCCTTCATGACTAGGTTGGGAACAATTGCCCTAACCGTATAGCATTGGTACACTCTCAGAAAAAGGTACAAAATCAATTATTGGGACACCACCCTTTCACAACTTACTAATGCACACTGTACTAATATGTAGCCTACCTGTAATGAACTATGCACCCTTTAGAGATAAATAAGCCATTCCTTTTGAAAAGATTCTCCGCTTTTGACATATTTTGTTTCCTTTTTTGAGAGTTTATGGTGCAGCACATCCAGATAGTAGACTTGGCACACAATTCCTCTCCTGACTGCAAGCGACAAATCTCTTTGATCCGTTACATTCAGCTTAAGTCGAAGTTGAACTGTTCAGGTCCTTCTCCATCCAAATGCAGCCACAGGACCACTGCTCTTCCACTTCTTTACAAACCCCCCAAAAAGCACCAAAAATCTGATTTAGATGAGCTGAATATGCATAAAATAGGTGTAACTGATAACTTTTTAAGAATGTTAATAAGTCATGAAGTCATGTTACTTTATTAGTAATTAATGAAGAGTTAGTAATAACCCCCCCAAGAAAAGTCATGACATAATGATACATTAACAACTTATGAATGTATGACATGACAGCCGCAGGTGGCAGATTTATAAACAATTTTGTGCCATGAAGATGGCAGAGCAACAGTTAATTTAATTAAACTGTTTAGCATACTTCATACTATAATTTCTGAGAATGTCTAGATGTTATTTATATTTTGTGAGATGATGGTGGTGGCATAATACATTACTGTCCAGGTCATTTAATGCAAAATTTGTTCTCTCCGTGTAATTGCAAAGCAACCTGAGTCTACTAAGTGTGGTTAACTAGCTATGTGAGGTTTGTTTTTTAATGTAATATGTGATGTTCATTGAGCTGTAGTATATTTGAACAAATGTATATATTTTTTAAATTATTAAATTAGTTAATTTAGACTATCTTACTTAAGACAATCACCAACCTCCAGACAAAACAAGATAGCAGAAAAAAGTAAATAGTTTCAGTGCACTCTCACAGTACTACAATATTATCCAGGGCAGTCATTTTAGTAAAGATAATAGGAATAGTTCAGGCAAAAGTTCCGTTGTAATTTACTCACCAGTAGAGAATTACAAACCCATACTTTACAAACGTTTTTTGTCAAGACTGCTTTCATACTACAGATTTTAACCAGAGCGCACACTAGCAAACTGCATCCAAACTGGAATACTCTACATTTTTACAATAATAAAAAAAAGGTTTACTACACATTTTCTGTTCATTTAATTAAACAACTCTAAATACTCTTTTATGGTTAAAAATGTGACATTATTCATGTTAAATAGCACTGCTTGAAACATACTAAGAAAAATAACTGACCTACATAACATTGCAGAAGAGATTAGAATATTCATTTATCTTTGTCCATAGGTAATAATGTGCATCATCAGTCCAGGCTTTCTGCTTTTGTAGCAACATCAAGGACATTCATGGGTTTAGTGTTTTAAAATGTGTTGCAGTGCAGATGTCTGAGTTGCTATGGAAACATAGCCCCAGACACTTTATTTGTTTGATTTTATGTGTGTGTGTGTGTGTGTGTGTGCGTGTTAAAGGGAGAATGACTGCCATAATGTTCTATTGAAAGTTCACTGCCATTAATTTCTGCTCTTACACTTTGTTACAAAACCCCCAAAATGCAATAAATATCTGATTTAGATGAGCTGAATATGCATAAAAAATGTGTAATTGATAACTTTTTAAGAATGTTAACAAGACATAAAATCATGTTACTTAGTAATTAATGAAGAGTTAGTAATAATGTGTGTGGGTTAAAGGGAAAATGACTGCCATGATGTTTTATTGAAAGTTCGCTGCTATTAATTTCTAATAGTGATGTGGTTGTGAAATTTTAAACAACCATGTCTCTAAATTATGCCAGTGCCATTAAGGTTATTAAATACACACGTGGACAAAATTGTTGGTACCCTTCGGTCAAAAAACTCACTGTGGTCACAGAAATAACTTTAATCTGACAAAAGTAATAATAAATAAAAATTCTGAACGTTGGAACAGGCCTAGACAAAAATAATGGTACCCCTACAAAAGACTTAAAATAATATGACCAAAGTCACAGGTGTCTACAATCTTGTAATCAGTCAGTGGGCCTATATAGTATATAGGGCTCCAGGTAGTCACTGTGTTGTTTGGTGACATGGTGTGTACCACACTCAACATGGACCAGAGGAAGTGAAGGAAAGAGCTGTCTCAGGAGAATAGAAAGAAAGTTATAGGCAAGCATGTTAAAGGTAAAGGCTATAAGACCATCTTCAAGCAGCTAGATGTTCCTGTGACTACAGTTGCACATATTATTCAGAAATGTAACATCCATGGGACTGTAGCCAACCTCCCTGGACCTGGCCGCAGGAGAAAAGTTGATGACAAATCAGAGATGGATAATCCGAATGGTAACAAAAGATCCCAGAAAGACTTCTAAAGATCAAAAGTAAACTTCATGATCAAGGAACATCAGTGTCAGATCACACCATCCAGCGTTGTTTGAGCCAAAATGGACTACATGGGAGAAGACCAAGGAGGACACCATTGTCAAACACAAATGTACACAACAACATTAGGGTTTTATTTTTAGGAGTTTATTTTTTTAAATAATTCAGTTAAAGCATGGTTGAAAAGCTTTCATTGCTTAACATTCATAGAATTTTTACTTATAATTACTTTTGTCAGATTAAAGTTATTTATGTGACTATTGTGAGTTTTTCTTTCATTGACCGAAGGATACCCTCAACTTTGTCCATGTGTGTACATATATGGCTGTTCATCATATTAGGCCAGCGTTTACACAGACTTTGTTACTATAGCTACAGCATCATGTTAGAAGCATGATATTAAGATTGAAGGTCATTGATTGAACATATATAACTATATATATATATATATATATATATATATAAATATTGTTTATTCAACCCCCATCCCTCCATTTTTTATGAGAATATTTGAGAGACATTCTATGACTTCTTTTTATTAAAAAGACTTTCATAATGATGTGTGTGGAAATCCCCCCCAATCTGAAGGGGAGTAGGTATATCTAGTACCAGAATGTTGTAGAGATTTAGAGGTAGACAACCCCCGAGAACTACCCAAGTAACCACATAAAGACATGTTAAATAAGAACCTTGGCAACATGACAGCAACACCTTACAGCCACCCACAATACCCTAGTATTTTGTCAGTGAGTAATGTATGGGCAAACAAAACTAGTTTATTTTTGGAAGGAACTGGGAGTTGAGTTTGATGCATCATATATGCATATAAATATATGCAAGTCGTTCCAAAGAATTCTGTCTCTTATGTATGAAATGGTTATGCTCCCCGCAGCTAGAGTGAGTAGCTCTTTTGCTCCAACACACTCCCCCCAGCCATATGGTTTACTGGAGATTAAAGGAGTTTGTTGTCTGTCCAGGCCAAAAGATTATGTTCTCTAGTTTGGATGCAGCAAGGGGAAAATAAAAAAAAAAATCTTTATCAGTGCAGGAACGTGATGTTTGCTTAGTGGAGATACATGGAGCATGATAAGGGGAGGGGCTTTGTAATTGGTGGTTTGCATTCATCTGTACTTCATGAAGCTTAGAGCAAATCTTTACTCAAAAACAAGATGTAAGTATCCTAATAGATCATTTAACTGCCAAAGAATGAGGAAATAAAGCAGTCATGAGAGGGTAAAGATTCTTGTAAATATTCTTATTACTGAGACTTAAAAGGACTGTATGTAAATTCTAATTGCTCTTCGGTTGTGTGGTAATCACTTCCGGGTGTCGGTCAGGACAAAGGAACCAAACCAATAGTTGAATTGAAGGTGTTTAATGAACAGTTGAAATAAGCATGGGCAAACAGTCTGGCTGTTGACTTTATATTACATTATATTGAGTATGTGTGTGGTTCTGAAATTAAACAAATAGCAAATATAAGTTTCAGTATTACAAATTATTATCCATATACATTCTAGCAATAGCTTAACAGTAAATAAACTAGCAGTAAACAAGCAGTAAGTGCAAATAACTACCAGTATTATTAGAGTAATATTAACTGATGCTAAGCACCAGTATTCAACTATACAACACACAATATAGTAATAAACATTTAGTCAGAAAGGGTAAACATAATACACACGGCATGTAAACAATTAACTAGTGGAAGTAACATGAATCTAGCAGTGCGTCATCTAGACATTCGCAATAAGTCACAGTTTACAGCAAGATAGTACACAAACACAATAATCTCAGTTATTAAATAGAAACGAGAATAATGGCTTACTTTATGGCATCAACGCAATATAAAGCTAGATTAAATTTCCGAACAGCACGAACACTCTCATTTGCAGTCCCATGTATTGCAATCACTCTCTTTAGCGTAACTCTGTGCATAACAGTACACTGCTCATTGCTTATTGCGGGCGCTCAGGGTGTGTTGAAGCACATCAGTCTGCACCAGGGTTGCGCATACACAATCGCTCAGTTCTCTGTGCAACAGCCGCCCCCAAATGTCCGTAGCACATTTGTTTCTGAATAGGTACTTAGTTCAGTACCTGGGAACAATTCTCATCTTCATCTTGAACCTCTGAGAGAACAATCAGTCTGGCTACAGGCCTAGTGTAGGATCTCTCATTGATAGTTACATCCACCATCCTTACGTGTCCATCAGCACTAGGATAAACTTTGGTGACACGTCCAATAGGCCAGTGATCCATCCATCAATAGTACATTTGGTGTCACTGGATCCAGGTCCTTAGGATCGGAAGACACGTATCCCAGTGGTTTAGCATTTAACATGCCTTCCACCTCCAGGAGAACAGTATGGAGCACTTCTTCCTTAACAGCTTGACTTTCCACTACTCTGTAAAGTGCAGTTTTCACAGAGCAAATTTCCCTTTCCCAAGTTTGTCCGAAGTGGGGTGCACCAGGTGGGTTGAAGTGAAACTGTATCTTATGTTTGGCAAGCTGGAGTTGGAGCTCTGAGGACAGTTCTGCAAGAGCTTCTCGTATCTCTCTTTCTCCTCCCGGAAATTCGTTCCCTGGTCAGAGAACAATTCAGCTGGTGTCCCTCTTCTGGCGATGAACCTCCTCAAGGCCATTAAGAAGGAGTCGGCATTCATAATGGTGAGGATCTCTAGATGTACACATCTAGTTGTAAGGCATTTAAATATGATTACCCACCTCTCGGATCGCCTGCCCACCTTGACTACAAAGGGCCTGAAACAGTCCATCCTCGTTGAGTAAAACGTTGGCTTTTAAAGGCGCAGACGTGCTATAGATAGGTCTGCCATCTTCGGAACTTGAGGACTTGTTTTCCATCGCCGACAATCTGTGCAGGTATGCTGATATCGTTGAATTGCCTCTCAACCTCGAAAGATCCAAAATTTGCAACGGATTTTGGCAAACACTCTCTCAGGACCGGGGTGGGTGAATTCGGGAATTGTAGTCTTGGATCAGAAGCTTAGTAGTGGGATGGCGATGATCCAGGATGATGGGATGCACGGTAGCTGGATCTAAGTCTTCAGAACGCCGCAACCTGCCACCAACCTTAATAAGTTAATCTGTCTTGTCCAGCTCTGGAGACAGCTTAAGTAGATGGCTATTTCATTGGACTGATTTCCCCTTTCGCAGTAAGCGGAACTCCTCTGTGAAGCTATCCTGTTGCACCCTTCTCAGGATAAGAGTCTCGGCTGTAAAGTGGTCATCAGCACTAAGAACTCGGTTGTCACCTGCCGCCACTTGAAGCTTCTGTACAGTTGCCTCTACAAGGTCCCTCCAAGTGGTGTACTGATGCACATTCAGTAGGTAAGGCTCCTTGTCAGGTATTGTTACATGGTGCTGCATGGCGTAAGTGGCACAGCACGGACTACATGTTGTGCCAAAAGGCAAGACCTGCCACTCAAACACAGATGGAATTTGGCCTCTGTCCATGTCTCACCTGGTGGAACATGACTTTTACGTTACCACTTATGGCTACACTATGCTCTCGAAATCGTAACAGCACTCCCAGCATAGAGGGTCCTAAGGTGGGTCCTGATAACAGCCACTCATTTAGGTTCAGATCCCGATGCTGGTAAGAACAGTTAAACACGATAAGGTTCTTGTTATTGTGGGTCACCATGTGGTGAGGAATATACCACGATTCCCCTGATTCTGTCACCTCATTGGAGTTCCACTTCTTAACGACCCTGGCCTGAGTCAGTTTCTGAATTTCTGCATTGTATGCCATGGCTCGTTCTGGATCTTTATTGAGGCACCGTTCGGTGTTCCGAAGGCAGGGCATTACCATTTCCTTTGTGGCTTGGAAAGGGGGCATATCTTTGTGCCTAAGTAGCATACCATAAAACTCCATCTATTTCAACTCGTGTGGTCTTTGATTCGAGCATGTTAATGGCCTCTTGGTCCTGTTGTGACCTGGTGACCTCCTTTTCATTCCTGAATGGATCTACATCCACTTGCCACAGTTTCTCGACATTCTTGAAAAGTTCTGCCACTTGGGGAATGGTTGAGGTCAATAAACACTGCTGCGGCCGAAGAGACTGCTCGTCTAGTGGGACCCTGTAGCGTCCACCCTAATCTTGTCTTCAGCTGCCGGTCCTCCTGGCGGTCCTAACCTTACTGGCTTAACAGGAGTAATCAAGTGAGGGTGGTCTGCTCCTATTAGCAGCAAGGGCTGTGCTTGCTTGAATCCCTCTATTGGGAGACCCACAAGGTGTTTGTAACTTTTCTGCAATTTGTTCATGGGGTAAGAGTGAAGTACTAAACCAATATGCTCTGCACTGAAGGCACCAGTGATAAGAAAGCTGTACGGAATGACACCTTGGACCCATGAAGAACTTGAACATCTTGACGTATAGTCCGCAAAGCCAGGTCTTCTGGCTCTCCTCGGAAGCCCAAATGATGTGTTGCAGCCAGTAGGAGCATAGGCCGCTCTGAGCCATCATCCAGGATAGCATATGTGCTCAGAGTGTGCTTCCCATAGTGGAGTAATACTCTTATAACTTTCAATAGCACACGAATGCCGTCTACTGGCTTGTCCACATACAGCACCTCAGAGAATGTATTCACTAGACAGCTCTCCTCTTTAGTTGACTTGGCCCCAGTCTTAGATGTCTTGGAATTGACTTCGTGCAGCACTGGTAGGTGTTTCCCTTGGCAAATGCGGCAATGTTTCTTTAGAATGCACTGGGCTGGTGGGTTCTAGCACATCGCCAGCATCTCCTATTAGTACAAATCCATTCTGATAACTCGTCTGTGCTTAGTTTTACAATCTCTGTGCATTGACATAAGAAGTGATCTGAGTTGTTGCGAGAATGGGCAGTAAGGCGCAGTTCTGTTCTTGGTGGGTGGAGTCACTCGTACTGGTGGACCTTCTCTCTCCATCGCCTCTCTGGATCCATGTAGCACGGTAGTGGTCCACCTATGGTGTTGAGGCTCCTGTCTAGGCCCTTGTCTCTCCTTGGTGTTCTTCACCATTGATAAACCGTCATATTCCTGACACCATGACTCATATTGCAGCCAATCAGAGAGATCAGTAATAGTATAGGTTGTTCCTGGATAATGGAACTTGCTGCACCTAAAGTCAGCTCTCATTTCTGTTTGTAACTTGCTCAGCAAACGTGCTACATTACATCATACATTACATCTGCACTGTAGCTCGATCTCTCCTGGGGGACCAAGGGATTTAAGCATGCCCACGAGTGCTCAAAACTTCTCAAAGGCAGCTTGATCACCACGTCGAATATCAGGGGAGTCCATTACACTGGCTATTTTATTTAACACCATCTAATGGGGCTGTCCAAACTTCAAATTAAGAGCAGTTATGGTATTGCTGTAAGGTCGGGGAGAGTTCAGATATGAGTCTGCTATCAACCTTGCCTCTTCCAACCTCAAGTGATCCACTAGAATTTGATATTTGAAAAGTTCCGTCCCATCTGCAGGTAGTAGAATCTCTAATTCTATCTTCATCCTAGCAAACTCACTGGGGTCTCTGCGACTAAAGTAAGGGATTGATGGCATTGGACCTCGGCATGCTGGTTCAGAAGGCGGAGGAATCTGGTGCCGAGGATCCATTACAGCTCTTGTACGGGCCCTCATCGGCAGGTAAGACTGGGAAATTGCTGCAGGTTCACCTTGAAGGTAACTATTGTACTGTTCTAAGCTATATGCTGGGCTGGCCCACAGAGGTGGCTGAGGTCGGAGGTATTGTTGTTGACTTGAATGGCCTGGAAGCATCCTGCTTATCTTTGATGTGGAAGGGCCATCTTTAACGATAGGGGGGGGGCTTTGAGTATGTGCAACAAGAGGTCTACTCTTATTAACAGCAGTTTGTTTCAGAACTTGAATCTCACTCATCATCTTATCCAGAAGGACAACAATGAGCTCATTACTGACATCTTGAGGTTGTGGGTCCCCTGTCTCTGGCCATGGAGGGGGATCAGGCCATTCTGCATCATCATTCTGATTGAATTCTAATTGGCAGCTCTTTGGTTGTGTGGTAATCACTCCCGGGTGTCGGTCAGGACACAGGAACCAAACCAATAGTTGAATTGAATGTGTTTAATGAACAGTTGAAGTAGGCATGGGCAAACAGTCTGGCTGTTGACTTTATATTACATTATATTGGGTATGTGTGTGGTTCTAAAATTAAACAAATAACCAATAAGTATCAGTATCACAAATTATTATCCATATACATTATAGCAATAGCTAAACAGTAAATAAACTAACAGTAACGTTCAAATAACTACCAGCATCATTAGAGTAATATTAACTGACGCTAAGCACCATCACATTTTTGGAAACATGACTAAATTAAGTTTTCAAACTAATTTCGGGTGGAAGGGCTGACGATAAGTCACAGCTGGCACCATTTACTAATCAATCCCGCTTCCTTCATAAGCCGATCCGATCCTCGTCACTATAAATGTTCCAGTTTCCTTCACTTCCGTATCTCTTTTTTGTATTCCCACCACCTTCCCCTTCTCCTCCGTTCGCTCCTTTCCCGGGGGGCACACAGGGTTCGAGCAAGACTCCCAGCCATGCCCTCCTTAGGGCTCTCGCTACTAGGGCTTGGGGTTCAGTTATTAAATAGAAATGAGAATAGTGACTTTATGGCATCAACCCACACAATATAAAGCTAGATTTCTTTCTAACAATTCTTAAGAAGAATGTCTTCTGAAGCCATATGATTGCTTGATTTAGGGACTAGAATGAACATTGTATATAGTGTATTTGATAATGATGACAGTTTGATAAACAATGTCTCTTTACACCACACTGAAAATGTGGTTTGTGGTTAGCTGAATTCAATGGACCTTTAAATGGGCTCTTTGTTGAACGGGCTCCATACTAAAATATTTAAATGGGAAATATTTTAGCCAAAGTTTTGGTTTATTGTGTAAAGAAGGTCTTTTTTCGAGCTCATTAAATGTTAGCTCAAAGGAGCACAAGGACATTTGCTTTTGTGTTAAACATGTCATAAATTCTCACACATTCATTAAACACACAACCATTTCTTACATGTCATACACACTTGCACTCGCACATACACACATACAAACACACACACCAGGACATGGCAACCGAAAGGGAAAGGAATGAAAAATTAATTGATCAAGGTTAAATCAATACATTCAGCAATACACATATATTTGCATACACAATACATCCAGCAATGCATACATTTGTTTTACTGTGAATTGTTGATTAGAAAAAATTCTAAATAGCAACACCCATGTAAGTTCAATGTTGTATAAAGTACTGAGTAACCTTCAATAATGTAAGCAAATAACCTTGAATATTCTCTACACTCCCACCCACCCACACCTCTGACATCATGAATACTCAAATTGACATTTTTGCTCATTGGATAGAGGCACTTCTGTTAACATGATCCTTGGTGGCCATTGGAGAACTGGGTGCTGAGAAGGAGCCCCTGCAATCTTCCACCTTACCTCCCTGTTTTGGCCATGTCATCCTCCCTGTTTCCACATCCCAAACATGCCACCATTGACATGCATAGCTTGGCTTGTGGGTGTAAAAATAGCCAGGGCTCAAATTAGCAATGAAGGAGAAGCATTAGCACCCAGTAGTTAGCTGCGGTAGAGCTCCACTGGTTAAGGAAAGGACTAGTTATCTGTCCTGTGTTATAGATAAACTGGTAGGACCGTGTGGTGCTTTTTAGATATGGGAACACAAAAGGAATAGTCTTATTTGATGGTTTTAAGATTTAGTTTTACATCCTTGTATATCCACCATGGGCAATGCAGCAATGCGTAAGGCACACAGAGTCAAAAATCCTGCTCAAGATGATATGCTTACAAACATTGAATCAGATCAAAGTGAAAGCATGGACTCCCTGGTAAGATTAAATATTTTTATATACATATTTGCTTAGGTACCTGTCTCATACGCATTGAAGTGAGGCAGATTTTTGCAAAGTGTTTCTATTATATTATTGAGCAGACATGAAGATGATAAATCTGGATCTTTAGAAGTGCAGAATTAGCACTTTGATGTTCGTTATACATTTTGCTACATAGCTGAATGTGCCGTTTCACTGAGAGTTTAGTTGCAGGTCATAAACGATTGAGAATTTAGTGAAGTCTATGACAGGTTTATCAATCAAGGTTTGCTGTGATATTTTTGTGTCTTTGATTTAGCCGCTCATGAGATTCTTTTTGACAAGCAGCACAACTTCAGCAGCTTATAGGGCCCAGTTTTACATAGTGTAATTCTACTTAATCCATTAATAATACAGTGTTGTATATATGAATACAGAGTTATATATATTTGGGACATTTTATGGTCTTGTGTGTCTGTGTGTGTGTGTAAGGTGTCTCCAATTGGTTTGTTTTGCTGTGTGCGTTTTCATTATGCAATTATGTTTGCCATATTCAGACTCATTACTGAAACATGAGCAGAAAGCATTTCTGAATACATCGGGCTCATTCATAAAACACAAGCTGAATGAATTTCTGTGTAAATTGTTTGTAAAGCCACTCACAATTTTTTGATTCATTCAAGTATTTATATTATCAAGATACCAACCAGACATATGGTGTTTAAAACATTCAAATTTGTGTTCTTTTAGGCAATGTAATTACTTTGTATTTTGATAACACTATGTATTATACTGATATTTCACGAGCATGTTTCCTCATATAGGTAGTCATTGATGCTAAAGTTATTTGGCTTGCTTTCCTTTGTGGATTGGCTCAAGGAAGCAGCTCTAATATAAACCCCTGGGGATTCTAAGAGAAGTATGGATGGCAAGATTGTTAAATTATGTTGTTGGAGAGATGCAGATACTTTTTTAGGCACTGATTTCAGTTTTCAAATAAAGTCATCAACACTGTTTTCACCTGCAGTAGCAGAGGCTGCTTAGCAGACTACAGTACATGGATTTTTGTTCTTTGTGTTGTAAGGTTTTAAAAAGGCTGTTTCCATGGCAGCTATAATCTTGGCATGACCTTTAATATGAATGTGAGTGGGATCAAAATTGTGATGTCAAGTTAAAGTAGATAAGTATGCTAGGTATTTTGTGGCCACAAATAAATGTCTGTTGCACATAGACTGCTTGCTGTGCAATATTTCAAAAGCAATTAGTGATTGAATTGGTAAAAAGCTATAGTTGGATCTGCTGTAGCTCCTTCTTATTTTATGAAGTATTAAGGGGGGTGAGGAGGAGATCGAGCCAGACAGAGATAAGAAGCAGTAGGTGAATTAAATGCTTGTTTTAATCTTGTGGATGAGTAGTCTGCACAGACTCTACACCTACATAATTCCAGCAGAAAGCTTCACATAATTTTGTGCTTTCACTCTACCCAACGTTAAAATTTAAGATTAAAATAAATATTGCTTAGCCACACTCCTTAGAATTGTAGCAGTAATATGGCAGCTGCTCAGCATTTTGTTCCCTGCTCAGGGAACCAGGAGTCAAGCCCTTGTAAACATGCAATGTTCTTTGTTTTGTAGCAGCAATACCACTGTTGTCTCTGTTGTGGCCACCGAAACAAGCAAAGCTGATATGATTTACACTATTGGTTTATACACTCAGTGTAAATCCATAACTCAGAGGCCAAAACCAATATTTCCATCCAGGAATGCATGGTGGCCCATACTTGGGAGAGTAGATACAGTATGAAGAGCTCCTTTAGGAAAGAAACAGAGACTGTTCTGCACAAAAATGCTGGATTGTTTTAACCTAACTTTTTACTAACCCAGTATTTGGGTTAAAAATGTTATAAAAAATTCATGAGTCCATATTTGATCCAAAGTTGCGTTGAAACAACTCCAGTAAATCTACTTGCATTCTCACAAATATTGTCGAAAGCATAATTATTGGTTGATCGCATACACGCATGTGACTTGTGCCAAAGGCGTGTGTCGTAGCATCCATCCCCACTGCAATGGAAGAGACAGAAATAACCAAATGGGGGACTGGATCCCCATAAAGTGCTCAAGTTGGACTGTATAAACGTGACATAATAAAAAAAGAATGTGAAAATGGTGTGCATACCCTGTGTGACTCTATCATGAAACAATGAATGATAAGCACTCTCTGACCAGATGAATGCAACATCAATACACAAGAGTGAAGCTTGTGTTGTCTGTCTTTATATTTAAGTGTTCATTTGGGTCTTTTAGCCTTAAATGACGTAAATTGCTTTATTTTTGTAAACTGGCGTGTGCTATTGTAAATTTGTACTGCTGAATTTGTTGCCTCTTAACCTGCGAACCATGACATTAGTTTCCTGCATCAAGCTGAGCATGACTAATAAAGTACTTTGTCAGCAGTATTCAGAATTCTATCCTCTTGACTTCCTGTGTCCTTGAGCAATGCATAAAAAAAATCGAATCAGTACCGCAGGTTTGTCTAAGCCTTTTTTTTTTAAATCTAACCATAAATCCAATGACTAAAGTAAAATAGCACAGTTGCTGTAATTCATGTTATTTTCTGTTTTCTTTGTGCATTCATCAAGCATTTAGATATTATTTTTGAATATTACTGAATATAACTGTTGCCAGGTGTCAAAAAAGCCTTACAGAACATATATTTCTGCCTTAATTCCATAGGGTCCTCTTTTAGAAGTTTGAATGTGTTTGTTCTGAAATTTCATGGTTTACAGTATGTCTAAAAACAGCTAGTTATTTTTATCAATCCTTTACATAACTATAATATTTAACCCTTAGGGTTAGACCCGAGGTAAAGGGCCTTTGCTGCTGAGCAATTACTTTGCAATGACATATAATTGTCACACACCATGTGATGCTGGATGTGGTGAATAATCTGCCAGTGATCAAAATACTGATTATGAAGTCTTTGTAAAGATTGTTTTGAGAATATGGTTGAGATCGTAAATAAGATTCAGATGCTAAAATGTTTGTGGAAGTGCAATCTAACAATGACAGCGATGGTAAAATCATCTGCTCATATAGAACCCTTTTAAGTTTTTTAAGGTAATTAAATATATTTTATCCTTCTGTAATTGTTCTTAAAATATCAAGTTCAATATCAAATATATTAATATCAAATATATATGCTGAAAAAAACAATAGAAAATGTAACAAATTTAATTGGTTATAATGGGAATTGTATTGAGTTGTATTGTAACATTTTACTGGAAAAAGTTAATGGTTCGTAATGGTATTTTATTGGAAACCATTTGAATTTTAATTTTGAAATGTGATGGTTTCTATTGGGCTTCTAATGTTTTTTTTTGTTTTTTTTTTTAATTTGTTTGTTTTTTAGCAGGACAGGTTTTGATAGATAAGCAGATACCAGCAAGTAGTTTGTTTTGATGATTTTAGAGATGTTTTGGACATTTCAGGCCGGGAGATCAATCATTTAAACAGGTGTTCCAACCTAACTCAACCAGGAAGGGTTTCTTAGTGTCCAGATCAGACTGGTTATGTAGTTTCACTGCATTCATTGCTTGAGACCAGTACGGCCATAGTGGTATACTAGCTTGATCTTGCTAATCTAAATTTTTTTTTTCTTTTTTTTTTTAAGGGAATTCAGGGATTATTTTAAATGTATTCATCTTGACAGACAAGAGCATTTGTTGTGTGGTTTCGAGAAGGACAGAACTGACGGTCTCCTTGGTTACTGGACTGGGATGAGAATATTTCTAGCTTTACTTAACATGGAATACTGAATTATTCATAAAGCCTTCACACAGAGTATGGATTCAAGCAGAGAAGCACTCTCTGAATGAATGTTTTATGCTCAACTAGCCAACTAGTGATCAACTGACTTATATTATGTTTGTTGGCTTTTTATGGTGTTTAGGCTGGCAAAATTTTAGTTGCAATTTGGTTTGACAAATAATAAACACTTTATTGTTTATCACACAATGGTTCAGAACATACGAACCTTGATTTTCAAATGATAGGCAATAGTTTAAATGTCTATACTAATTAACATTGTACCATGAGTCTGCATATTATATAACATGTCCCAAATGACTATGTATCTACTTGACTGTCTTTTACAAGGTAAATTTGTCATCCTTCATTGGTGTCTGCTAGCCTTTTTGGATTTTCTTTGTAAACACTTTTTTACTGCATAGTAGCATATGATAATAATGATAATACACAAATTTAAACTTACCTAGTAAAATAATCTACTGTAAAACCGTAGAAGTACAGTAAATCTCATTCTAGAGTTAATTTTGTTGAACAAACATAAGATTTTTGGTCTTTTTGCATAGAAGAGAAAGGTTAATTCACACAAATGCAGTAATTCCAGATAATAGTTAATTTACATGAACTAAAATCCACAAAACTTTTAATTTCACAGGATTTTTAATCATAATGTTTATTAACTTACTCATTTGATTGAACATGGTAACCTTACCCACCTGAAAGATAGCGTTAAATGAAAGATTTTGATTTATATTTTGAATTAAGGTGTAATAAGGTAGCTACATTTCTCATTTCTCAAGTACAATCTCCCTGATCACAGACTGAACTCTCCAGAGTGTTATCCTAAGATGCCTCCTCAGATCACAAACAGGGACAAACACAGTGTAGGAGCCAGACAGGCGCCTGCTGTAGCCCCTGGAGAAGTGACACTTTACAAACGCAAACAGGTTGCATCACACTCGGAACTGTCCACTGGAGAGAAGTTGTAAGACAAACTGAAATGAGCATATGCAGAAAAGATGGTGAAAAAAGTTCTTTAGTAAAGTGCATTGTAGATTGCACTGCTCCCGTTTTTATTCAGTGTTTACACTTAAAATGCAACACTCATAAACTTTACACAACCATTACTGCAATATCATAACAACATTTTTCTTTAGATAATCAATTTTTTAGTTTGGTGCAAGTTCACTTAGTTCAGCACTCTTGCTAAAATTCCCAAAATAGTCGACATTGTTGGTTAAATTCCCATAATAGTCGACATTGTTGGTAATAATCAGCGGACTTGTAAATGTGCAGAACTCACTCACACGCATTCATCAAGCAACACTGTAAAAACATTGCTAATAGAAACCTTCAAAACTATTTAGAGAGTAAACACAAATAGCCACCTATCAAAAGGTGCTGAATAGAAATTATTTATATAATTTATGCAACCCATGGTGGCAAAATTAGTTGGAATGTTCACAGGCTAATTTTGTACTACAGACTAAACCAGTTAAGAACACTGAACAGTGAAAAATGTTGATTTTGGTTGAATTTCAGGTTTTCACAAAATGTTGTTAATGAAGCCCTTGTCTATCAATTCCAGTGCACCGAGTAGTAATTAAACAACTAAAATGATCTTTATTTGTAAATTTTTTTAAGAGGAGTAGCCAACCTTTTTTATGCTCGCTTCTCATGCTGCCGATGACTGACACATGAACTGCGCAAATAAAAGCATTGCTAAGTGATTTTGCTTTGGAAGCTTCAGAAAACATTAACTTGATTTCAGAACTGACTTTGCTGACTTTGTCATCTTCAAATGTTTGTAGCTCTAATATTTTTATCTGATTCCAACAAATCGTATAATAATTTGAGGGTTTTTAGAATGTAAATAACATAAATAACTATTATTTTGACAATTTGTTCATTGTGACTCATTTTGGCAGCACAGGTCACATATGTAATAGTTTTAAAAACAAATTCAGGTTACACTTTGATAATACTAACTATGAGTAACTTTGTAACTACATGTCAACTAATTCTCATTAATTCACAGCTACAACCTATCAGAGTAGACTGTTTAGAATAAGTTGACATACGTAAAAAGTTTCTGAAAGTCATTATGTTGTATGTTGTGAACCCTTCAAAATAAACTGTTAGAAGTTTACTAAGCCGACAGTCTTCTAGTACTCTACTGACTGTTAGTTGACATACAGTACTGTAGTTGCAAAGTTACTTACTGTAAGTTTGTGGACTATTGAAATAAAATGTTACTCAAATGCACAATCCATGTACTTCAGTAACTTTTTTGCTCATAAACACTCCCTAAATAAATCTTCTCTCTGAAGCTCTGCATAGGCTTCAGATTTATATACTCAGTTCACTGAGTGTGCTGTGTAGTTCTTTACTCATCGTCTGCTATCTATAAAAGATTTGAGAGTCTGCAATCTTTCTGCTGAGGTACTAATGGTGCATTGCAGTTTTATGCAGTCAGCAATGTTTATTTATTTATTTATTTTTAGCTGTTCCTTTCAAATTGCACCAACAACTAGATTTCTCAAACCTTTTTGCATTTAAATCTTGTTTTTATGTTTATTGTACGTTGTTCATGATGTCCATTTCCGTAGAACACAATATTTGAAAATCCAGCTTTATTTCCATCAAACATTACTTCTAGTAAGTTAATGTTCAGAAGAGAAAATATTTTACAATGTTTACAATGTCTTATATGCCTTACCACTCCCTGTACTATCCTGTAAGACAGGGGTGCCCAACCCTGCTCCTGGCGATTGACTGTCCTGCAAAGTTCCAACTCTAATCAAACACACCAGAAGCAACTAATTACGTTTTTTAGGATCACTTGAAAATTAAAGGCATGTGTGTTGGAGCTAAACTTTGCAGGACAGTCCATCGCCAGGAGCAGGGTTTTCCAAGATATCAGAAAACTTTAAGCACACATTGCCAAGAACTTGTTGAGTTATTGTCTTCTTAAGATTAATTACTTGTTGTATTCCAAATTTGTTTGTTGTTTTAGTCACTGCTAAATTAATAAATGTAAATAAAGATGTTAACCTGTACTAATGATGTGATTTTCCTATTTTCTTTCTAGTCGGACAGCAATACAAGTTTCCTTCGAGCAGCAAGAGCAGGAAATGTTGACAAGGTTCTTGAGTATTTGAAGGGCGGAGTTGACATCAGCACTTGTAATCAGGTAAGAGTCTCTCCTTATATTTTGTCATAATCATAAAGGAATGTGTATAGGTTTCCTGCTGGAATTTCTAACAAAATTTCGAATAGGGTCAGCTCCTGAATGGTACTGTTGGAGGTTCAAAAGGGATGCTTTAGAATTCTGCCAAAGCTGGCAGCTTTAAAGGGCACTTCAGAATGAAGGATTTTAAAGTATAATCGATGAATACTTGGCTCCCATGATTCTTTGCGCAAGTTTAATTGTGCGAAAAACAGCACCTCTTTAATTGGTTCTGCAAGATAATGCAGAAGTGTGTTCTAAAGACCAATTTTTCTGTCCCATACACCCTTCATCCCTTCGAAGCTCTTACGCTGAAGGGCAAGCCCTTCAATGGGATTAGAGCATAGGGGCTAGTTCTTCAGAATGGAACGCAGCATCAGTCATTCATTCAACTAATTCATTCAAACAGCTTATTCATTCATGAACAGACCTACTGGCTGTCTTAATGAATGGGTCACTGAATCATTTGCTCACTCAATTTGTTCTAATAATTTTGTTTAGTTACCTGTTTTCTAAAATCACATAGTCATGCAGTCATGCAGATATTTGGTGGAAAAGTAACACTCTTGCTTATGTGATGTCATCAAACTATATCTTGTGATATGAGATACAAGACAAAAATGCATTCCAATAGGTTTCATGGAGTCATTGTTTTGTTGTCAGCTGCATGCAACATAAGAATCTGTACAGTTCCGTGCCGAGTCAGAATGCAGTAAATGCATTAATAATGTTAACACAGAATCTTTATTCCATATCTTATCACACAAAATTAAGCACAGCACCAAAAATACTTACTACATAGTGTATATTGTCCTGTTGTTGTGGTTGTTTTTTCTGCATACAAGCCATACACCTCCTGCTATTTGCCATCTCTGTAAAATGAACACAGACAAAACAAAACATATGTACATACACATAAAGAGAGAGACTTTGCAAATAGTACAAAATACAATAGTTTTAGGACAACTGGGTCACTTGCAAAGACTTGCAACCATGTATCCTAAAGACTGTACAGTTCTTTTTTTTACCAAATGAAATTGGGATTAGGGCACGTTCCATTGGGTGACTGATAGCACCACAAAGCCAAAGTGAGAAACCAAACTTTTTTATATATTAGTCTAGTAGTGAAAAATTGTATCTGTCTAAAAACGTTCCTACTGTCCTATATCTGTGTTGCCTTTTTGCCCGCATTATGGAAATAAATTATAGTAGATAGCAAGTTACTGATGATTAATCAGATGTGCGTTGTGTATTAGACTGAAATGCTGCTCTGGATTAGAATGCTTACAATGTGCATTAAAGGGATAGTGAAAATTAAAAATTCTGTTAATTAATTACTCACCTTTCTGTCATTCCAAACCCTGTAAGACCTTTGGGACACAAATTAAGATATTTTTTTATGAAATTCAAAAGCACTTTGACCCTCACAATCATGGCCAAGCTTGTCGGCAAAGTGCTTGTGACATCAGTCTGTCAGTTGCAATTTTACAAAGGAAAAGTATTCTTGTAGCTTTGTAAAATTACAGTTGACAGACTGTACAGTTGACACAAATGTCACAAGGACTACTTTGTACCTCTTAAATGTCAAAAGATAAATTTCGGTTTCTCAGTTTATGAAGACCACATTGAGTATGCAGTTACTAGTGTAAATTACAAAAATAAAGCATCATCTTTAAACAACCTTAAAGGGTCATTGATTGCTACATGCACTTTTATTAAATGGCTTGCTCCGAAAATAGTGTTTTTTGATAGGGTAAAAAAGGTATTAAAAGGTTATTTTTCCACTACCACTGACAAATTTTAACCAAACTATATTACATACTTTTCATTCCAATCCTAATATGAAGAATCATATGAACATCTGATGACACAGCCATTTGTTATATGAATGTGCATAACTGAGTTATAATTCAGTCATTATCAGTTATGCTGCTCGATATTGTAAAGATTTATTTGTTATAATTTTATTATAATGTATTATTATAATCATAAACTCACTGGTTTGTAGCACAAATAGTTTTACCATTTAATTCACATGTTATTATTTTAGTTATTTCAAATTCAAATATATTACTCACACATTGCAAAATAAAGTGGGTATATTATTCTTTTATCTGGACCTTAAGAGTAAACAGCTAACATGTGTTTAGGCCTGGATTAAGAATTTATAGGACCTTGGCTTTCTAACAAACCCAAGAGTCCCCCTTTATAGTGATTGGTGCCACAATATTTTCTGCCACAGGGATAATTTGTGTTTTTAAAAAAATAAAATCTCCAGCAAACAAAGATACATAGATATAGCAATTGTCACGGGCCGCACCTCTGTGGCCCTCTCCACCGGTCAGCAGCAGGAACCTTCACCTGAGTATTGACGTTTCTACCCGGACTCTTTTAGCTCACATACCTTGGCGCTTCCCGCGCCGCTTTCCCGCCAAAGGACTGTATAAAAGCTCGGACTTTTGCCTTGGACAATCGCAAAGTCTCGATTTGCCCCGGCTATCGATTCCAAGCGTTTTGTTCCGTGTTTTGATTTACCCGTGTTTGATTTATTGCCTGTTGTATTCTCTTCCTGATTCTTTGCTGCCTGTCTCGACCCATTGCCTGCTCTAAGTTTACGATTCTGTCTTTCCCCTGTGAACCCGTTTGCTTCTGGATTATTACTGCCTGTCTGACTACGATCATTAAAACTTTGTTGCTTATGGATCCAAACGAATCCTGCGAGTCATTACAACAGACTTCGCTGAAACCGGATCCAGCAAGTCATCGACAAGGTGAGCCGTCAAGCCTCCGAGCTCCTCTCGCATCGACAACAGTTAGAGAAACTTACCTCGCTCACCGCGGAACTGGTGACTTCCATCCAGGCCCTGACTGCTGCGACCACGGCTCAGAGTAGGCCCGCTCCGCCGGCCGCCGCTACCCCTTCCCCTGCCTCCAGCCAGCACTACCAGCCCGGCGCGCCTCGCTCTCCCGGAGAAATACAGCGGATCGCCAGGCAAGTGCAAGGGTTTCCTGCTCCAGTGCGACATTTACATGAAAGTACAATCTGCCAGTTTCCCTGATGACGATTCTAAAGTGTCGCTGATTTGTTCACTCCTCACTGGCAAGGCCCTGGACTGGGTTACAGTGCTCTGGGAGGGCCGCCGTATGGCCTTCCCCTCATACCAAAGCTTTCTCCGCCAGTTCTGGGAGGTGTTTGACCACACCACGAATTTGTCACGAGTTTTCGCACTCTGGCAGCCCAAACTGGCTGGGATAGTGACCCACTTCTGTCGCTGTATCGTCGGGCTCTCCGGGAGGACTTACATACAGAGCTGGCCTGCCGTGGGGAGGACTTATCGCTCCATCAGTACATGGATTTGGCGATCCGCACGGATCAACTGATGCGGTCCCGTTGGAGCCGGCGATCGCCATTTACCGCCACCAGCACAGCACCGATCCCGCCCGCGGAACCAATGCAGATCGGAGCCACCCGCATCTCGGTGGAGGAAAGAGAGCGTCGAATGGAGAATGGACTTTGTCTGTATTGCAGGAAGCCGGGCCACCTGCGAGCGTCCTGTCCCACTCGACCAGCAAGACCCAAGACCTACCGGGTGAGTGCCGTTACGCTTGATACCGCCATGAAGCTGGATGTGGAGTGTGTTGTGCACGGACAGCATGTCGCCACTAGGGCCGTTAGAGCGGTTCTACAGAGATTCATAGACCATCAGTTATGACCACGAGTCATAACGAGACCAAGGTCTCTTTCCTCGGATACGTCATCAGTGCGGATGGCGTAGCCATGGATGAGGGCAAGGTGGCTGCCGTCGTCAACTGGCCCAGGCCCCAGACTCTGAAGGAACTGCAACGCTTCCTGGGCTTCGCGAACTTCTATAGGAGATTCATTCGGAACTTCAGTCAGACAGCCGCTCCACTCACAGGCATGATCAAGGACCATTCCGACGCCTGCCCTGGAACTCTGACTGCGAGGCTGCATTCGAGCGCCTGAGGACCAAGTTCACCACAGCTCCCATTCTCCGCCACCCCGACCCTACTCGCCAGTTTGTAGTGGAAGTGGATGCGTCGAACACAGGGGTTGGGGCTGTGCTCTCCCAGCGTCAGGGGGACCCAGAAAAGCTGCACCCTTGCGCGTTCTTCTCCCGGAAACTCACGCCGGCCGAGAAGAACTATGATGTGGGCAACCGGGAACTCCTGGCTATGAATTCAACGCTGGAGGAGTGGCGCCACTGGCTGAAGGGGGCAAGCGAGCCGTTCATAGTGTATACGGACCACCGAAACTTGGAATACCTGCGCTCCACCAAGCGACTGAACGCCCGGCAGGCTCGATGGTCCCTGTTTTTCACTCGGTTTTCGTTCAAGATCACCTATCGGCCCGGGTCCAAGGGTTAAAGCCGACGTCCTGTCCAGGATACATGACCAGTCACTCGAACCCAGAGAGCCTGAACACACCATTTCCCCGACCCTGGTCCTGGCGCCTGTTCAATGGGACATCATGCAGGAGATCCAGGAGGCTCAAGCAACCGAACCTGCTCAACCTGAGTGCCCGCCGGACAAGGTGTTCGTGCCCACGACCCTCCGTGAGCGCCTCTTGCACTTAGTACACGACAGCCCCAGCGCCGGGCACCCAGGGATTCTGGCCACAATCGACCTGGTGAACAACAGATTCTGGTGGCCGCACCTTTCAGCCAACGTGCGGGCTTTTGTCAACCGCTGCGCTACGGCATTTAGCATTTAGCCCACATATACATGTTTTGCTGGGTTTAGGGCAATTGGAATAAATAGATTATTTATTAATAAATAATAAATATAATTTTGAATATTCCCCCAATATCTGCAGATTTGTGGCATGCACTCTTTAATCAAATCTGAAATTTTATGTCCATATGCCTCATTTCACAAGTGTTTACACTTCAGAGTGAGAGCTTCTAAGGGGAGCAAAAGTTCCTTGGAATGCACTTTTGCGTAGTTTTTTTGTCTTTATGACAATTAAATAGGTGCCAGTAAGTGTGTTTAACTCAAAGCAGCACTGCACAGACCAGTCGGTGTATGACATTAAAGTACTGTGAGAGCTATTTGAAAGCAAATGGAACCATCTGCTCTCTAATCATTCTTGCGGTACTTTGATGTCATAAACTGACAAGTCTGTGCAAGGCCACTTCAAGTCAAATAAACTCAGGGCCAGATTTACTAAACTATTGCTATGTGCAAATTAAAAAGAAGCAGATGCATCTTTTCATAGTGACCAATGCAATCTACAAACAGATTAGCACAAATTAGCATGAGGGGGCAAAAAAAGCAAACAGTATGTTTGGATAATATCTTTCTCTGGGATTCCGAACAAAATAATACAAGTGGACAACTTCCTCTGTTCTCTGCAGTGCTTCTTGGCAGCAACAATCTCATCCACATAAAGCACATAATGGGTTAAAACATGTTTTTTTGGGTGTTGCAAACGGTGCAAATGCTGGTAGATTAACCTTATTAAATCATGTTGTATTATGATCCCAATCTCCTCCCATTAATGTTAATGTTACGTGAAAGGGAAAATCTGACCTCTGAAAAAAATCATGGAAAAGTCTATCAGTTGTATCTAAGGGCCCTTTGAAGGTGTCAGTTTGGAATGACACTTCAATATGGCGACCATGATCATTCTCATACCATGAGTATTTTAGAGGGAGATTTATCTCAAATGGAACATGGTAAGAATTTTTTGTTCATGAATGAATCAGCTGGTTTGGTTCACTTATTAAAACATGTCACCGCCTACTGGTGGGTTTAGTTTCATATAAAATGTATTTTAAACAGTAGCTAATATTTTAGATAATATTTTATGCAACATTTCATATTTCTATGTTCTTTCTTTTATTTATTTATTTTTGCTGAGTTTATTGTTTAGAGCGACCAAATTTCTGACACTATTTCACGCCACTGATTTCGTGGTGCTTCATCATGCACTCAGAGAGTTTGTTGCTATTTTAGGAGCTCTATTATCAAGTGCCTACCTCGTGCAAAGCATGTTAGCTTGTTAACAGCTCTGCTGTGGCAACAGTGTGTGCCTAGTGCGGTAAACAGCAGGCGCATGACTGTTCTGTGTGCAGTATCGAATGTCCTTTGGCTAGCATGCTGTTTATTTGGGGGAAGCATAGTAGATGGGCATGTTGTTGTTTCTGATTTGAGATTTTGTACAGAAGAGTCTGTAAGGTGACCCCACCAAAGTAGTTAACCAGATCAACTATTGTATGCAGACGAGAAGAAATAAACTTGACTGTGCTGACTTCCTAGATTGCCTATAAAAGTCTGTAGACTAATTTGTTTTGAAGGAATTTAAAAGGTGTGACAGAAAGGATGTTTCATCAGTGATAGAAATATGATAAAAAAGAAGGATAAGAGGTGTTCGCAAGTTTAGTTGAAAATGTTTATTTGCAAGACAAAATTAGACAATATTTGAAGAAAATAATAATAAAAAATATTTATTTAACACCTGACGGTTCTGAATGCTGCATGCTCACTCTGCATTGTCAGAGCAAAAAACTCTGAATACAACTGAATTGCCACAGGTGTCACTAATAACAAGGGGTTCTGAATTCTACATAAAGTCTCTTTAAAAAACAACAAAAAAACCAGACAGTTCTGTTTACTCTAGCGTGTTCCCATTTAAATGTACAATAACAGCCCATACTGTGGCTTTTAACAGGCAGTAATTTCACAGGGTTGCATAAGACAAGTTGTAAATTGAGCCACCCCCTAAATCTAGAGAACGGTTCACAGCATTTGTTACATGATATATTCAAGAAGTACTCGTCATTCGGCTTGATGTGATTGAAAGGAGCATATGGGAAAAGTGTTGAATGTTTTGCTTTTTATTCTAATAACTGTTTATGCATGTTTTATCACTAAATATTTGTCACATAAATCCAGTGCATTTAAACTATACATTTGTGTTATTTTCTAGCTTGTTTGCTTTTCTGTTAATGTAAAATATGGAAAATGACAATAAAAAAAGAACAAGACATGTCCAAAACCTTTGAGTGTTTCTATAAATAATGACATCATAAAAGCATAATGTGCTTTCTAAATTAGGTTTTTGAGAGGTTTCTATGTACTTCACTTCATTATGAAAAGTTGTGTTAGTGATTGGCTGCCTAACTTAAAAAACACTGTCAGCCCAGCAGTAGTCATCTGCCAGCTTGCAACACTTATTTTATTAATTTTCAAAACTTTTTTGAGACTACAATTGTTGCACATTGCGTTTAATCGGATAAACCTGACGTTAAACAACTCCTGGTGCATATTACTATTTTTTAATACATGAATAAATTGAGTTTGTAATCTTAAAGACTTGAAAACATACCTTGGAAATGGATGAGGATGTATACTTGAGTCTTCTTTCCCCTGTACATAATTTTTATGATGCTTTTCTTTTATGGTTTCCTCCACAGAATGGCCTCAACGCTTTGCACTTGGCAGCAAAGGAAGGACATATGGACCTGGTCCAGGAGTTGCTGGACAGGGGGTCTTCAGTTGATTCTGCAACCAAGGTTGAGTTTCTAAAAAAAATATGAATAGTAATTGTGTTAAGATTTACAGAGTCTGGCCAGAAGCTACTTAAGTTTACAAATAAAAAATGGTGCAACATTATGCTCTACTTTGAAAAGTATGTTACACTGTAGATCACTTTTCTATTAAGCATGTGAAACAGCTTAGAATACAAATGGTTTTTGGCTCCATGGCACTGGCACTTTTTGATGGATGTTTCTGGGAATTTTCTAGGAATGGGTTTGCTGATCAAACCTATGCACAGATTATCTTTTTCCTCACAGGTTAAAATAGTCTTAACAACACTTCCCAACTTTTCAATCACCAACCCAACACCTGCAAATACAAAAAACGAATAGGGGGAAACATGCTATGTTATTGACATTGACATTTGAATGTCCGTTCTTATTTCAGGCTGTCAGGACTCTTTGACATTCATGCTGTTCTACTGCTTCAATTCTTGTTTATACACAACAAGTTTATTAGAGAGGTATTAAAACTAGGACTTGGCAAGTTAATGCATATTTTTATTATTATGCAAGTCCGTTGCTCACTGGCTCTGAATAATAAACAAACAGACAAAGCACGGGTCATAGAAGTAGTGGGATGTTGATCAGTACTGGCTTGGGATGAGCGTTATCAAGCATTTCAACCAATGAGAGTATTTGGGGTGGGTTTTTGAGCCAGTAAGTGCAAACCATTACTCTCGGGTATGTAGCGTTTCAGGCAAGTTACACCAAAAAGCCTGAGTGCAAGGAATTTTGGTAGCTATATGTAAACAAACCAGTATGGCAGACTGTATGGGGTTAATGCTCATGCTTATGCTTACCGACATTTCTATTGAAAGATGAAAACAGAGGAGGTAGAGGCTGCCATTGTTTCACAGGTTATGTGACATCCGAGAGCGGAACTGGGAGTACACCAAACTAATATGAGTTCACAGGTGGGAAGTCATGGGGTTAGAAGGTTGGAAAAACATGGGTTACTGGTTAACTTCATAGGCAGAGAAGAGAAGGCAGAGTGGAGTTCAATGTTTTGTTAACTTTGTGCTTCATTATCATATAGCACATGGCCCTCTCACAATATTTTGCTTAACAGATCTGTAACTTTTGCCACTGAGAAATGTGCAATCATGCTGCGCATATAAAAAATTCAGCTAACTGATCTGAAATGCTCTCCGGCCCTACCTCTTCCAACTGACCATGGCATGGAGCAATCACACTGATCAAATTAAAACAACTTTGTCATTTTAAATATATTCATTTGAGGCTATGCTTTCCTTCTCTGACAAAATACCAAAGTACTTCAGTCAGTATGACAAGAGCTGAAAGGCAGGACCACTAAGGCTCCTCCAGGCTACTAGACGTGTACACATGAAAAGCTCTGTTAACTGTTACGTATATATCATTTATGGAATTTTGTGTAGAAACCTCAAAAATATCTTCAAAGTTTAATTGTGTTTCTTTCAAATAAAAAAAACAAATATAGCCTATATTTGGACATTAAATAAAGGTTTTAATGTTAATTCTTTAGTACAATCTGTGTATTTGTTTTCCAAAAGAACTGTGGTAATAATAAAGATTTTGCTCAGATTTGTCTAAACTACAAAAAAACTGAGACCCTTATGATCAGTCTACACTGAATGGCCCATTCTATTTGTAAAATACCTCACATAACTACCTCTGACACAAAGGGCAATTGATTGTGGAACATTGGCATTTCTACATCCAGACTAGAGCCTCAGGTCTTGCAATACCAAAGCTGCAGTGTTAAGAGCGAAGTTGTAGAATTGCATTTCTAGCACCCTTTTTTAATGACAGCACCACCTGGCCAATTCTACTGCATCATAGGAGATCAGATTCAAACCTGAGACAAACGTAAAGATGTAAAGACTCTACCTGTTGAAATGATTCCTTTTTTAAGAGTGGATGCAGCTATTTTAAACATGAATGTTTAAGACATCTTCTCTCAGCCGCTTGCAGTTATTTTAGCTATGCAAAAACAGTTCATTATTGTTGCTTGATGTTATTATAGTTATAAGCACACTATATATTTTGTAACTGAGACAGTTTGCCATAATTTGTTAAGCTGGTTGTATGCCAGACAAGCAGCACACTGCGCCAGAGCTAATTTAATGGACAGAGAAGCATTCTATCATATGCCTCTCCTGGAAGGTTTTAAAGATTCAATAACACAAATCAAATAATAGAAAAGCTGATGTTTTTTCTTGATTTATAATAGAAGCACAATATAAACAAATTTCTAAATGACTGATCGTGAAGCAGTAATTTTGTGCTAATTACCTTGCACACATACTTGCCTTTCTAAATAAGGTGTCCAACTTTGGGCACATCATTGATATCATTTGTGGCTTGTGTATTTAAAAATGTCTTAGTAAATGATGCATGTGTTTTTTGGCTCACAGAAAGGAAATACAGCTCTCCACATCGCTTCACTAGCAGGACAAGGAGAGGTTGTAAAGGTCCTGGTCAAGAGGGGAGCAGAAATTAATGCACAGTCTCAGGTAGGAACAAGCCTGACATTTATTCCAGCAAAATTTAAGCAAAAAGGAAAAACTTAATAAATAAATACAATAAAAAAACGTTAAAATCTGTCCTTTTGTAGAATGGATTCACTCCCTTGTACATGGCTTCTCAAGAAAACCATTTAGATGTGGTGCGCTATCTTTTGGAGAATGGTGGAAACCAGAGCACTGCAACAGAGGTAAAAGTGCTTCTAAAATTGTATAGAATGATAAAATGATCCTAATGATTTCTTAGCTTATGTCAGAGTGATGATTGCCTACATGCTGTAACAAATAGCAACCCTTAAACCTAAACTAAACCATAACCTTATCCTTAAAAGTATACCCAAATAGCATTCAAAAACTGTTGCTTCAGGACTATTGGTGTAATGCAAGATTAAGTGCATTATTTGAATTAGTTTTTCTCTTTTTGCAGGATGGCTTCACACCTCTAGCTATTGCACTGCAACAAGGCCATAATCAGGTGGTGTCCATCCTTTTAGAGAATGACACAAAGGGCAAAGTACGTCTGCCTGCCTTACACATTGCAGCCCGCAAGGATGACACAAAGTCTGCTGCCCTGCTGCTCCAAAATGACCACAATGCCGATGTACAGTCTAAGGTAAATATGGGTGGATTAGGGTAGTATGTTCAAGTATGGAAGGAAATATAAGGAAATATATACTGAAATACAAACAGAAATTTTGCTTCAAGTGTAAAAAGAAGGTTTATTGATATGATGAAGAATATCATTAAGAGTAAAAACGTCTAGGTTACGAACGTAACCCACGTTCCCTGAAGGATGGAACGGAGACGTTACATATGGGAACTCGCCAGAGAGACCTATCTGCTTTGAGCTTTTACTAAAGGCCAGTGAATATTGGCGT
>JAUYWG010000040.1:23454371-23513833 GCA_034779775.1 Enteromius afrohamiltoni
CACACATATCATGTAAACAAAACCTTTTTTATTTTGAATGCGATTAATCATTATTAATTGTTTGACAGCACTAGTTTTAATGTAATTATCCACTGCACAGCATGCTGCATCGCATATTTGATTTTGCACCAGCTTTTAACGTGTTTCACACAGTCAATATATTCTTCACACTTTTGTAAATGATGTTTTCACATTAAATCGGACCGTGACTTTCAGAATGGGAAGGTAAGGCAAGAATTTCACATATTCAAACTCCTCTACAATCTTATAGTCCAGACATGATTTTATTACGGAGATTATCTGCATATTGCACTTTTGTCTTTTGATTCTTTTATGTTTTCTTTGGTGTTATTCTTTGATTATGTTCCCCTTGTTTCCATTATATTAAAACTGTATGTCATCTGAAATGTGTCTTTTGTCAAGTTCAGTTAACAACTTCTTGTTATTTTAAGTTTATTTATTTGTAAATTCTTCTTTTGTTTTTGTTTGCATGCCTGTGTCTAGGAGATTGACCTCTCTTAAAGTTTATATATGTATGTTTATGTATGTGTTAGTTGTCAAAATCCAAGTTTAAGGCTTCTTTTCAGACTTCTTCACATGGGACCAAATATGCCTTTGAGGCAACAATGAGCTCAATCAGTTTTCCTAATTGTTCATTTTATACTTTTACTACACATGATTGCTGCATGCTAATGTAGTCTATTAAAACAAGATAAAGGCAGGGTTACAGTTTTTAGCTGGGGTTGAAGATGCCACTAATTGCAGATCTGAAACCAGCATTTTAATTGTAAGTTAACATCTGTTTTCAGATCTGTGTTTATTGACAGCTTGGCTCTAAAGCATTGAATGAATGTTGGCTTATAACTTTTTTTATGTTATTTTATTCTTGTGTCCCGTCCCCTCTTTTTGTAGAGTGGATTCACACCCCTGCATATCGCTGCTCATTATGGGAATGTAAATGTTGCAACACTGCTCCTCAATCGAGGGGCAGCTGTGGACTTCACTGCAAGGGTGAGTGTTTACAGCTTTTACACGCATGTACATAAGCATGACTCCCTTACAGGGTTAGTTCAACCAATAGTGAACATTAGCCTGTGTTCACCTTCGAAGCATCCTATGTGTATGTGACATCCTTCTTTCAGACAAATCTAATCGGAGTTATATTAAAAACTGTCCAGGCCCCTTTTCCATGGGGCTAAGCTGGAGTTTGCTGTATACAATTCAGAAGACGTGAAATAAAATATGCCTATCCATGCATTTTTGTAAGATAAATATCAATCTTTCAAATGTAATAAAAGAAAGATTGTGGCACGTGAAAGCAGTGCTGGCGGATGGCTTAAGACAGAGGTGTTGCTTGATTAGCAATGAACGTGGAGAGAGAACAAAACAAAACGCATTAAACACATAAACCAAGGATTTGTAAAGAAAAATGTTGGAGGATTTTGATATTAACCAAGAGGAGACAGGTTTTTCTTTACTAAAGTAAGGAAACGTTGTTTCATTTGCTCCTACATTTCCTGAAGGCACACGCTTGACGCATACATGTTACGTAATGCAGATGAACGTCGTCCCCGTACTACAGTCAGCGAGAAAAGTGAGAAAAAAGTGTTTATTGCATTTCAAATAAGGGTATTTATGGTAATGCATGGTTTCACTACAGGAGGCCTTTATTCAACCCGGAGCAGTGTGAGGGATGTTATATAATGGATATGCGCACTTTATTGCATGCCTTGAAATTGCTTGGCGGGGCCAGGCCAATTTTTAATATAACAGTAATTGGATTCTTCTGAAAGAAAAAAGTTACATACACCTAGGATGCTTAGAAGGTGAGTAAAACAAGGGCTAAATTTCATTTTGGGTGAACCCTTTAAGCACTTGAACATTTACTATTAAAGCTACTTTATAATACCATAATAAGGTACAATACACAAACTAAGAATTTTAATTAACTTGGCATTCAAAAAGGGCTAAATGGTCATTGAAAATTATTTTTTTGCATTTATGAAACTGATGAGAGACCAAAGTTAACAATTATCTAAAAATAAATGTTGCTAATTTTTTATTAATATTTTTTCTTCTTTTCGGGGCATGGTGTGCCATCAAAGTTGTAAACATTGTAAACAAAGCTCATTATTCTACATTAGATAAAAATAAATCCATAAAATATAAAAAGATGATTCTCAACTCCTCAACTCAATTTCTAAGGCACTGCATATACAGTATTTCCTATATATATATATATATATATATATATATATATTTTTTTTTTTTTTTTTTTTTTTTTTACAGAATGGGATCACACCACTGCACGTTGCGTCTAAGAGGGGAAACACTAATATGGTTCATCTACTGTTGGACAGAGGGGCTCAAATTGATGCCAAAACAAGGGTTAGTAAAAATGTGTTTTACATAGATGAGATGAGTCTTATTTTAATGAGCCTGATATTAGCCAGATGTTAGTTAGTAATAGAAAAAAAGGTATGCAATGCTCTGAATTTATGTTTAATAAAAGTGTATATCAGGCTATTTAATAAGCAGTCAAACACACACACATGCACACACTACTGAAAATAAGAAACTTTCTCTCTACTTTAGCTGCTCCTGTCTGCACCACGCAGAATTATCAATACATTGTCTTGGCACATTTTACATAGGATGACTAATATACAGTAAATAACTAATATAAAATTAATTATTAAAATAGCTGTTATCTTGGGCCAAATTCAGGAAATGGATGACCAGTTTATAACAAGACTAACGCAGACAAGCATACATTCACAATCTATAGCTAGCTAGTTTCCCTGACCAATGTACATGGCTTTGACTTGTGCAGAAAACCAGAGCACCCCAAGGAAAACCATGCAAACACAAAAAACCTCCAGAATCAACACAGAAAGGCCTACTGGAACCTTCATTAATTAAAAGTCTCAATCAAAATATGCAGTCAGATGATTTAATAATCAGTCTTAAAGCCGGTGTTACATGCATTGTTATAATCACATTTTAATTACATCATCCAGTTAATCTTTATACACACAGATTTGTTTTTGCCTGAATTGTAAATGAAATATTTGGGGAAACCACATTTCCTATGTGCAGTCACCAGTGATGATGAGTCACTGTAGCTGTGTGTGTGTGTGTCATCCTACACACACAAACACAAAAACCCCTTTCACGCTCTGTTGTCCCTGACTTCAGCAGTGCTTTTAATGCACAATACGCAATGATGAGTACATATAAAAGACAGGAGAGAGACTGTGGTTGAGAGTGTAGGGGTTAAGGAGTTAATAATGTATATGATGTCATGCTTCGTCATGAAATTACTCATGAGACCATAAGGTGAGAATGTCTGTGTTGCAGGATGGCCTCACGCCTTTACACTGCGCAGCCAGAAGTGGGCATGACACAGCAGTGGAGCTCTTATTGGAGAGAGGAGCCCCTATGCTGGCCAGAACCAAGGTAGCTATTGAAATTAACACTTTTATAATATAACATGCTATTGTTTTTGTGTAATAATTAATATATATTCTTGATGTTGAAAGTAATGTGTTGTTAAAGTACATTTTATCTAATGATATGGTGTTTATGATAAATCATATTAACCTGAAATACAATTGCTTAATGATGTTGTTAGCTACTTTGACTAACTCAATAATGTAATGCATTACTTTTACAATTTAACCCATCACTTACCTCTCCTAAAAGTTAAAATTTACATTACAAAATTTACATTACCAAACACATACAGACTAATATGTGATGTGCCAAAGGTAAAGTTTTGTCTTGCTTTTTTTCAATTTACTCTTGTTATGTCTAGAACGGTTTATCTCCACTCCACATGGCAGCGCAGGGTGACCATGTGGAGTGTGTCAAACACCTGCTGCAGCACAAGGCACCTGTTGATGATGTCACACTGGACTACCTGACAGCCCTCCATGTTGCCGCCCACTGTGGTCACTACAGAGTTACCAAACTTCTATTAGACAAGAGAGCCAACCCAAATGCTCGAGCATTGGTACATGCATTCATCCTTTTTGGGTCTTGTATCCTCTGTAAAGCTTTTAATAATCTTACACTTTCGTACTTGTTTGCTTCTTTTTAGAATGGTTTCACTCCTCTACACATTGCCTGTAAGAAAAACAGAGTCAAAGTAATGGAGCTCTTGATCAAGTATGGAGCATTCATTCAAGCAATCACTGAGGTATGAACACAGACACTAACACTCCCATAAAAACAACACTGAGGTTTCATTAGAGTATACGCACTATAACAATATGTATTAACCGAGTTTCAGTGATTTATAAAGTTGATTGATTTGCCAGAAACTTCATTTGCATATTCTGCATAGAATCTGTGCATGGTTTCTTTGAAAACTCTGTAGGTCTCTTTTTTATTGGTTCACTCTAATAGCTTTAGAGTCAGTGGCATTTCAGAATTTGTGCACTTTTGAGTTTTGAATTTTTAAGAAAGGATGGAATATCAGAATCACTCTATTTCTGATGTGGCCTTCTTTTGCCTTTAAAGAAGTGGATTCTTGTGTTTTGGACAGGCTAAATGGCTAGATACTGAGCAGCAGGAAGAGCAGTCCAATCTGGATGAGTGCTTTCTGCCTGGATGTAATTTACATCCACTTTCTAGATTTCCCTAATAAGTAATTGAGATCTTCAAAGCTGGATACTTCTGACTTTACCACCATCATGGGTTAAGTGGAGCAAGAGTATGACATTTCAAAGGTCGAATAGATGCTGGTGGCATATATATCATATTGTTTCCACAGTCAGTCTCTCAATAGCAGGTTTGTTTGCAGTTTTGGCAAAGAAGCATCTGTGGCTCAATCTCACAGAGATAAGAAAGTAGAAGACTTTTTTCCAGTGTCTCTGATGGTGCTTTTTTGCAACGTGGTCATTGCTTTCACCAAGAAATAACACATGGTAACACAAGTAACACAAAATAACATTCTTTTTAGAATTCAGAGCTTGTAATGTTGGCAAGTTGTTCTCTAGTGTCATAAAGAGGAGCAGGAGATATAAGCTGTCCTCTCCTCTTGAAAGGCTGGAATGTGCTTCCAGCAACCATGCATTGGACATTATAATTCTTTCCTGTTTTCATCATCCCTGACCTGTTGGTAATGAAAAGTGGTACAGCCCCATAATAATAATACTTGAGGAGTTATGCCTCTAACATATGTCTGCAATCTTATATTTCTATCAAGCGGTGACATGATCATTCATGCTGGTCTTAGGGTCTAGTCCAAAAATTTTTAGACCACTCATTACACAGTTGGAGACGTTGCATGCTCTCTCCCTCCGGCACATTCTCAGGTGATTGAATCACTTTATTTAGGCTCAGACAGACACTTGGCCATTTACAGCCCATGTCACAGACTTCAGCAACAGAGCACCTGACATCTCTCTCTGTCCTTATGCCAGTTCTAGTTTTTTAGAACTATATGTCATCCTGAGTGAGCATGTTTAAATAGAAAATTTATTTAGGACTTTGAACAAAATCACTGTTTTATAACTGACCAAATGTTTCTATAGTGTGAGATACTGTACTAATGCAGCTTCTCATCCCTACTCAAGGGTTACATACATAACTGAAAGTTTTTTATAAATGTTTTGTTTCAGCTTTGCTCAACATATTTGACCACCTTTTATTTTGCCAATTCCATATGTACTGTATTTCCTGCACAGGCAGCATAGAAAAACATAGATCAGATCAGTTCTGGGTCTATTCATTTCATCAATGCTGTATATCAATATAATCACAATACCATTATATACTTCATATTCATATGTGCATGCTGTGCTTATTTGGTAGAAATGGTTAGTCGATGATGTGTGTTGACAATTTGTTCGATTTAGATAATTAGACTGATGTTGTTGTCATCTCTCCATCTCTCTCTCTCTCTCTCTCTCTCTCTCTCTCTCTCTGTAGTCTGGTCTCACACCAATCCATGTGGCAGCCTTCATGGGTCACCTCAACATTGTTCTTTTACTACTACAGAATGGAGCCTCCCCTGATGTTAGCAATATAGTGAGTAAACTGTGAGCTGTCTGTCTTCCATCAACCTTAAAAGTGGTCAAACTATTCTACAGGCACAGCATGACTTACACATAGCATTAAATAAAACTACATAAATATATATTTTACTCATATTCATTAGTACACTAAATGAAATTGAAGTTTAGTGCAAACGCCTTTTAATTTTAAGTATATTTTTAATGCTGGCTTAAATTAAGATAATAAAGATGTCTATGCCCACGTTTGTGTTTTAAATCTATTATTGTATTAAATCTATTACTTTTGTGTTTTAAATCTATTATTTAAACAAAGGAGGTTAAGCTAAATAAAAAGATTAGAAATCTCTGCTCTAGAGCATGAAACACTGCCTCTGTATTCTGTCTTAGCGTGGAGAGACTGCTTTGCACATGGCTGCCCGTGCTGGACAGATGGAAGTTGTTCGCTGTCTTCTGAGAAATGGAGCCATGGTGGATGCAAGAGCTAGGGTAAAATAAATATTTGCACAATCATCTGGTATTATATGTGGGGAAATAGGTATTCCAGCTGTATTACTCTATTAAAAGTAGTGAGTAACTACTTTTAATAGAGTAACTAACTAGTGTAGTTAAGTTACTTAACTACGCTAGTAACTAGCGTGTTAAGGGTCTGTGAGAGCAGAATATTTAAAATAATTAAATGACAACAGATGAGACATACATCAAACTGCTGAAATTAAGCTAAAACAAAGTGTTTGCTCTGAATGTGTCTTTATGCACATATGTACCAATATCACACTTCTCACCCATTAGGAGGATCAGACACCGCTTCACATTGCATCTCGTCTGGGTAAGACGGAGATTGTCCAGCTTCTGCTACAACACATGGCTCATCCAGATGCTGCAACCAATAATGGTTACACCCCCCTTCACATTGCTGCACGCGAGGGACATCTGGACGTTACTTCAGTGCTGCTGGAGGCTGGAGCTTCTCACTCTTTAGCTACCAAGGTCAGCAATAGCCAGATTTTACTTTCCTGTTGATAAAAACCTGCTTAAATAAGTATCATTGAGGTCATAAGTTTACATAAACCTTGAAGAATCTGCAAAAGGTTTTCTCTGCTCGAAAACATGTTCTTATGTAGCTGTTGAAAAATAGTACATATAATAATAATAATAATCATAGCTGCAAGCAGCATTTTCGGGGCCAAGCCGCAAATGGGCTGTAGAGCAGCGCAGAGCCAGAAGAACCTGAAAAGCAGAAGTGGAAAAAATCTTTTCTGTGCGGCTTGGTCCAAAGATCATATGATCCGATTTTAGACAAAATTGGGCAAAATTTGGGGGAAGAGTAGCGAAAATACAGTTTTTGATTTACTTCAACATGGCTGACAGGCATGTTCATGGAAAATGACAAATGAGACATCGTCAGAATTGGCTTAAACCAGGGAATAAAATGATTTTAAAACAAAATCATTTGAACAATGCTTTTAAAATGTTGTGAACACTAGGTGGCACTGTTCTCAACTTTGGCTTGGGTTCTCAGGTAATGAAGTGTACCTAGTTTCGTTTCGATTGATCAAAGATTGGCCGAGATACAGCCTCTAATCCAACTTTGGTTGCCTTGTTAGGTTCACAACCTTGTAACTTTAGAACAAAGATGAAAAAAAAATGTCTGTTCAGTCATTTCTGTGCAGCTCAGTTCAAAGATCATCTGAGCCAATTTTGGGAAGATTTTTTTTTTTTTTAGGAGAAGTAGCTAAAAAACTGTTTTTGATTTGATTTACTTAACATGGCAGACATGCACATTCATGGAAACTGACAAATGGGACTAAATCATCACAAACCAGGAAATAAAATGACATTAAAACAAAATCATTTGAACAATTTTTTGAAAAATGCACAGAATTTATGTAACACTAATTGCCGCTGTTTTGAAACTTCTGTGGTACTTCCAGGACATTGTCTTGATGATGCCAACCGATTTTTGTACCGATATGTCAAATAGTTCAAAAGATATTGCAATTTATGGCAAATTTCAAAATGGCGGACACTTGGTCCCACCCATCCTGACATAATTTACATTCACTCAATTGGCATGACCCAAGAAATCAATAGATGCCAAGATCATAATTTTTTTCTGATCAATTGCTCAGAAGTTATTAACCAAAATGTGCATTGTCTGTATCTCAAGACCCATACGTGGCGCTGTTGCCAACTTTGGCATGGACCCTCAGTTTCGTTTTGATTGATCAATGTTTGGCTGAGATACAGGCTATAAAAGAGTTTTGCTTCGACCTTGTCAGATCACTTCTCATGGCCATCTCTACAATAGTGCCAAATTTCATAATTTTCCCCTAAATCCCTACCATCATAGGGATTAAATTCTTAAGCATAAATGAATGATTGCACCGTTTTGAAAAGTTAACCCTAACCCATCCTTTATTTGACATGCAGCGAGTATATATATATATATATATATATATATATATATATATATATATATATATATACACACACACACACACACACACACACACACACACAAATATACTGCTAAAAAAAATAAAGAGAACATTGAAAGGCTCAGTAGTGTGCCTGTATGACGTCCCTACAATGCCTGGGCATGCTCCGGATGAGGTGGCGGATGGTCTTCTTAAGGGTCTCACAAGGGTTCTGAGGATCTCATCTTGGTACCTAATGACAGTCAGGCTACCTCTGGGGAGCACATTGAGGGCTGTGGGGCCCTCCAAAGAAATGCCACCCAAACCGTTACTGACCCACTGCCAAACCAGTCATGCTGGAGGATGTTGCAGGCAGCAGAACGTTCTCCACGTCATCTCCAGACTCTCTCACGTCTGTCACATGTGCTCAGTGTGAACCTGCTTTCATCCGTGAAGAGCACAGGGCACCAGTGGCGAATTTGCCAATCTTGGTGTTCTCTTGCAAATGCCAAATGTCCTGCAACATTGGGCTCTAAGCACAACCCCCACCTGTGTATGTTGGGCCCTTATACCACCCTCATGGAGTATGTTTCTGACCTTTTGAGCAGACACATGCACATTTGTGGCCTGCTGAAGGTCATTTTGCAGGGCTCTGGCAGTGTCTACTGGCCTGTCTCCTGGTAGCGCCTCCATACTCTGGACACTACACTGACAGACACAGCAAACCTACTTGCCACCTGAATTACTTGTAGACGCTGTCTTATGCTACCACTAGAGTGAAAGCACCACCAGCATTCAAAAGTGACCAAAACATCAGCCAGAAAGCATAGGAACTGAGAAGTGGTCTGTGGTCACCACCTGCAGAACCACTCCTTTATTGGGGGTGTCTTGCTAATTGCCAATAATTTCCACCTGTTGTCTATTCCATTTGCACAAAAACATTGTGTTGTTTAAGTGTTCCCTTCATTTTTTTTGAGCAGTGTATATACAGTATACAGTATATACTCACTATTGGAAAGGTGTCAAATATATAGAATGTGCTGCAAGTTATTAATATTTTTGAGAATTATTAACTAGTATTAACTATAAGTACAGATATAGTCATTAAAAAATAAGTTTTTGTTTCTGCCATTGAGTTATTACTGGAGATCTGTAGAACACAAGATCCGGGGGGGCGAAGTTGGATCTAGATCTAGATTAGTATGCCTAAACCTACCCGTCTCTACCCCCTGATCACTGAACCCACCCATCTACACCCTTAAACCTACCATATCCGCCTCCTGGACGATCCAACCATGCCCCCTGGATGTTTTGTTCTGTATTGAGGGACTACTGTTTTATTGTGGTGTTAGTCCACATTAAGTACTGTGTTCATAAGGACTCACTGTCACTCCCTGCTGACAGTAAAAAAAAACTACATCTGAATCATACAGTAAAGAACTGTATGACAGCCAGAGCTACTGTTTCAGTTGTATGTGAATGTAATACATTAAGTAAGTTTATATAGTTTCACAAGGATCTGCTGCTTTATCTGTATTTTGCATTTGAATTTACAGAAAGGATTCACACCTTTACATGTGGCATCAAAATATGGTAGCCTGGATGTGGCAAAACTACTTCTACAGCGACGGGCATCCCCTGACTTTGCTGGAAAGGTAGGCACAAGCAAACTGAATGGACGATCTGTTTTTAAAACACTTGTACATTTTAAGATGAAGACAAAATTATTAAGTGCATTTGTAGTTTTAATTTTATTATTTACATGATTGGTTGGTTTTAGCATAAAATAAATGTTTAAAATAAATGCTTTGAGGCTATGTTGACTGCAAGAGTACTGGAAAGCATTATTTCACTTACTGATAACATTTTGTTAAGAAAAAGAAACAACATTGTTTTCTTCCTTTTTTCTTTAATAAGGAACCAGGTTTTGATTGCCCTCGTGCTTGCACTCTAATATAGACGATAACCTTACCTACAAACTTACCACGCTATAACAATCCCAGTTAACACTGCTTTTTCATCATATTTTCCATGTATCATCAGGTTTGATTTAATGCTTTTTGCAATGCTAACAGTTCTCCCTTAATCATGTTGCACTGACCATCATCCCAGCAGAATGGTCTTACTCCTCTACATGTTGCTGCTCACTATGATAACCAGAAGGTGGCACTCCTGCTTTTGGACAAAGGAGCTTCTCCCCATGCCACAGCCAAGGTGAGATGATGTCATCTTAAAATCTTAATTTCACATTTCTTTTTTCTCTTGCAAACTCTCTGTAGCTTCACCAACTGTAACTGTCCTCCTTGTCTTTTCTCCTATCACGTAGAATGGATACACTCCCCTTCATATAGCAGCAAAAAAGAATCAATTGGAAATAGCTACCACCCTCCTGCAGTACGGAGCCGAGACCAACATCCAGACCAAACAGGGTGTGATGCCACTCCATCTGGCCTCTCAAGAGGGACACAGTGAGATGGCAGCTCTGCTTCTGCAAAGAGGAGCTAATGTCAATGTAACCACTAAGGTGAATGGTTTTGAAAATATCTCTACAAATACAGTATCAAACAAATGTAAACATTGTATTAAAAAAATGACATCTGAGGGAGAGTTTGCAAAATTGCATTAGACATTTCAAAAACATTGACAAATGATAATTTGATATGTTGTCCATCATTTTGACATATAATAAGATTAACTATCTATGTGTTGTGTTTCCATACTTCTAAACATTATCTCAATAAATTAAATGACATTTGAAATAAGTGCAATTACGACAATCCAGTGGAATAATCTACTTTACAGAAGAGCAAAAAGAAAGAAAAAACACTTAAAGGAATAACAATGGGACAAAGCAAAGCAATTGTGTGTTTTATATACTCTGTGGTCATGTAAAACAGGTTACAAGCTAGTTTGTACCTATTAAGAGCAAATCCTCAATTTAATCTGACCTCTTGATGGATGTGTATTGTGCATGATTTTTTTGTTCATTTATAAGCCTTATATTTGCTTAAGTATAGCCAAGGCCCAGACTATTATTAAGCTGTTTTTATTTCTGTGATGATGAACTCCAGCTCTGTTGTATAAAGGTCTCTGGTTTGGTTGATTAGTTCATTAGTTTAAAATAAGTTTAATTGTTTTGTTTTTTTCAGAGTGGACTTACATCCCTTCATCTTGCTGCCCAAGAAGACAAAGTAGGTGTTGGAGAGATTTTAGTTAAGCACGGTGCCAACGCTGACCAACAAACCAAAGTAAGAGATCATTATTATATCCTAAAGTTAGATGATTTCCCCAATAACTATCACTGAGACTGACAATAGGATCTCTGTTTCAGTTGGGATACACACCTCTTATCGTTGCCTGTCACTATGGAAATGCAAAGATGGTTAATTTTCTGTTGAAGAGTGGGGCAAGTGTCAATGCTAAAACAAAGGTATTTTGTAATCTATGATTTTTTTTTTAGATACCTAAAGATAGCGATGTGTTATAGTCATATTGTGATATATAACGTTTGTGTTCTTGTCAGAATGGTTACACACCTCTACACCAGGCTGCACAACAAGGGAACACACACATTATTAATGTCTTACTCCAGCATGGAGCCAAACCCAATGCCATCACTGTGGTGAGTACATACTGTATAAACACAGTCACACACAAACAAACAAACATCAAACCCGTACTTCATTTGAACAGTATTCAATATAATCAGCATAAAATGGACCCTATAGTGACTTTTTAAATGGCTTTTCCCATGAACGGTCACACTTTATTTTACGCTAGGAGTACTTGCATGTACTTATAATGTACATACAGTGTTTTTACCCAAGAAAGTAGCATAATATAAGGTAACTACATCTGGTAGGGTTAGATTTAGGGGTATGTTCAGGGTTAGCACCTAGGTCTTACCTAGTTATTGTAATTACTACAATACTGATAAATGGTGTCTGTTGCACACGTAACATGTACTAACTATTATAATAACAATTAATTTTGTACCATTACATGCACATAAGTATAAACCAAAACCTTAACCATACTGCAAGAAAATGTAGTTCATTTATATTACTCAATACTTAAATATATAATGACTCTATAACAAGACACGAGACTTAAGACTTAAAATAAAGTGTTACTGAGAAAAAAAACCTAACCAAAATATTATCTATTTATATTGATATTGTTATGATTTTATGTCATCTACTGTAGAATGGAAACACCGCTCTTGCCATCGCACGACGCCTTGGTTACATTTCTGTGGTTGACACTCTGAGAGTAGTCACAGAGGAAATTATCACTACAACAACGGTATGTTCACCCTAGAATGTGTGTTTTTAAGAAGTTCATAAAAACATTGTGGATTTTAACTACAAGAACAAAACACATTTGTTTCTATGCAGACGGTGACAGAGAAACACAAGCTAAATGTGCCAGAGACCATGACAGAAGTCCTTGATGTGTCTGATGAAGAGGGTGAGTGTGACAACCAATTATTTTATTGCTTTATTATTTCAGAAGAGTTCATCAGTCACTCAATCCTGGAATATAATAATGGCAAATCAAAACATTTCATTTGTGATTTTTGACAGATTTTCAGTTTTGTATATTTGGTTTCTGATGTTATTTACATGAAATGTCCTGCAGTTTCAAGACAGGTAGATGATGGGGCTATGTCTGATGATTCTATTGATTTTGAAGGTATAGAGAGACATAGCATGGGTTGGTGTGGTTTAATAACTTTTCTAACCTTTCTTGCAGGTTTTGATGGTATTAATAATAGTTGTAATACATATGCAATAAGTTTGAGTGGCATAATGGAATTGGCTAAATTGCAATCTATATTATTAAATGCCTGACATTAACCTTTGTAGCTGTTAATGATTTTTCATGATCTAAACTATATGCATTGTTTTATTTTTGCTGTCACTTATTGGAATTGTAGTGCAGCCAAGTTAATAAGCAGTCTATACTAGTTAATAAGCAGATACTAGTGTAGTTTTTATTCAACTGTGCTATCTGAAAGGTCTGTCTGTATAAACCGTCTAGGTTACAATGGTAATCCTCGTTCGCTGAAGGAGGGAACAGAGAAGTTGCATATGGGAACTTGCATGAAAGACCAAGCACATTTGAGCTTCAACTCATTACTTTATTGCAGTAATGGCTGCGAACCAATCCTGGGGCCAAATGCACGTTTTTAGCATACGCTTCAGAGCATTGAGCATTTTTGAAGGGCAGCCTGAGAAGGGACCTATTCAAAGCTACTGTAGTAGATCCAGGATGGGTTTCAACCCACCACTCTTTTTGGGTACGATGAAGTAAGGACTTTAAAACCCTGACCTCATCTTGGCTGGAGGGGCCGCTGCAATCGGATCTTTCCAATTCGAGAATGAATCGTTTGTTGCGATTTGCGAACAGGTTAATTAAAAAGAATCAGTTTGTTAATGAATCGCTCGTCTGCGTCTCGCTCGGAGCACGTTATATATATGAGTAACGATATGTTTTATGAAATGTAGTGAAGTACGATTCTTTGCTTAGGAATGTAGTGAAGTAAAAGTAAAAGTTGCTGAAAATAAAACTAATCCTGTAAAGTACAGATACTCGAAAAATGTACTTAAGTACAGTAACGAATTACAACTACTTTGTTACTGTCCACCACTGGTAACGGAGGCCAGCAAGTAGGTGCTGTGCAGGTAAACCTCAGAGACCTGGGTTCGAGGCCCGTTCGGAGCGAGGACGAATCGTGGTGGAAGCAGAACCAGGGGGATACACTCAGACAGGGCAGTGACAGTGTAGGGCACTGTCCTGGCGAAACGTCCACTTCACCAGCCAACTCTCCCTCTGATGCTGCAATAGAAATCTCGTCCCTCTGGGGTGCACAAGAGGAGACGCTCACCCACTGTGCAGGGAAGCAATCTGCTTTGCCAACACTGACAGAATCACATGACGGGGCAGAAGTCCGCAGGGTTTTTATGCCTGGCGGAACATTCTGTGCTATCAACCAACGTAAGGCCTCCCTAGCGCCTTGCTTCTGTAGCCGAAAAACTATTGTGGCTCAACGATCTAAAGCGGGGAGGATCTCACTTTAGCCATGGTCATGCATTTGCAATGAACGCATGAATCATCCACGAATGCTGCCCGGCGGGATCTCGGCTCAGATAAGCGAGGCAGCGAATATGTCCATCCCGAGAGGTGAGGAACCTTCCACATCCGGAAGCACATGGCCGGATAGACATTCCAAGGAACGCCTTACCATCCGTGAGAAATTGTTCTTTTTACTGGATTGACCAGGGAGGACCTCTCTTGGAATTGCCGTGCACTCAGTAGATCTAACTGGAATGCTAAAAGCTGGCTTGCTCACGGGCTTTAAAAAGGCCACCAGCCTGCAGGACCCACCCAGTCATTCGCCGTCAGAGGGGGAGAGAGCATGAACTCCTTTTTCGATTCCAGCTCAAAATGGCGAGGCTCCAAAGCGAAAGTCTGCAGGTGAACTGCATTCATGCCCTGTTATACTCATGTAGTGATGAGGTGCACCTGAACGCAATCTTGGTATGCCAATGTTCACTGGCCTTTTGTTTGAAGCTCAAAGGCAATTGGTCTCTTATGTGCGTTCCCATATGTAACGTCATAGTGACTTGACTGAAGGGGAACTCAGACAGTTTATTTTTCCTTTTTCAAAAAATGTATAATTATTTAGTATTTTCTTTTACATACTATTTGTGTTTTTTTATTTTTATTTATTTTTTTATTGTTCCACACTCTAGGCAGCCAGTATGCAACTGAAAGCCAAACTCCAGTGTTGGTCTACAGTATGTCCACTCATTGGCTTAAAGCACAGGCTAGAGACACTACCCCTGCTGGCCATATTGTGGCCGAGCTGCTTCATTTGGTCTATCCTTGACTTTATTGCTCTAGGACTGCTTAAGTGTAGATTGCTGCCATATCAAATCATAGAGGCTTGCTGACATATGCAATCTTTAGCAAATATAAATATATAGAATCTGTAAATTATCTGTAAATTTTGTGCATTTGTGTGTGTACTTAATGCTTCCAGGTTTTTTTTTCTTCATTTTTTTCTTACATTTTAAACAAGTGATTCTTTTATTATATAAAAACAAATACTTTTAATGTGTTTGTAGATATGTGGGATTACAGTAATAGCATCATCTGTCTGTTTACAGGTGATGACACCATGACAGGTGATGGTGGAGAATATTTGAGAGCAGAGGACTTGAGAGAGTTAGGAGATGATTCTCTACCTGGGCAGTACCTGGATGGCATGAACTATTTGCGCTTCAGTTTAGAAGGAGGCCGATCAGACAGGTACGATAGTTTTAATACTCCACACCAAAATGAAAAAAAAAAAAAGTTATTACTATCTTTCCACCATGTCATTCTAAACCTGTGAAAGCTTAGTTCTACCTCAGAACACAATTTAAGATATTTTGTGACTGCAAAGTAATGAACACTCTCAAGAACCATAAAACTATAAAAGATGATGTACATTTGCGAGAATAGTACATTTGCCACCAGTGGTTAAATTTTTATTTTATGAAGCGACAAGAATACTTTTTGTATGCAAAGGAGAAAAAAAAACCTACTTTTTTGCTGCAATTAATTTTATACATTTATTAATTAAATACATATTCATTTAATTAATTAAATAAATGTAACTCTTTTTATTTTTTTTGTGCACAAAGAAAATAAAAATCTTCATAGGCTTCATAACATTATGGTTGAACCACTGAGGGCAGATGGACTATTCTGACGATGACTTTCATATTTTTTTGGACATTGACAGTGTAATTTACTTGGTAGTCAAAAGCCTCCCGGTTTTCATACAAAATATCTTAAATTGTGTTCCGAAGACGAACAAAACTTTTACTGCTTTATAACAACACAGGGGTAAGTGATTCATGTCAAAACCTCAGTTTTGGGGTCGAGTAACCCCTTTTACTAAAATATAAGATAAATAGAGTTATGTTTGTTTTTGAAAACCTTTTCTTATAGTGCAATGTGTCAGTAATAAAATTGGCAAATCGTCATGTTTTCATGTTTAGTTCTTATTTACTTTTAGAATACTTGGAGTTACCTAGTATAAATCAGACATAACAAAGTATTTTTTAAATGCTTTATATTTAAATGTATACATTTTTAAAACTCATATTCTTCTTTCTACTAATGCTGACATAGTCGCTTACAAAGGTATGTGAGGAACACTTCACTCTCCATACCAGTGATTCTAACACCGTGTATTTTTAGAACTAGCTTCTACTGGCTGTATGAATTTTTATCTAAAATGATAATACCATGACTTCTGTATTGTTTAAAGTGGTGTATAAATAAAGGTAAAAGATGGCAAACTATTGATTGATGTTTTGTATACTGTATGTTTTTCTTTAGTTTGGACAGGTCTTACACACCCACTCACCAAAGTTACTATTCAGCAAGACACTATGGTATGATGGAGGATATGATATACAGTAACCAGGTAAAGGTTTTTTTTTTCATGCATGTATTTTAAAAATGTAAAAATAATTTTTACCCTATGGTGGTCTTCAAGAATTAATGTGACTAATTAACAGATTAGTAAACTTAAAAAAAAAAAACCTTTTCAAATGTTCTGGATTTTTAAATTCTGCATTTAGTTAGTAGATAAAAAAAAAAAAAACCTTTATCCATTCTAGGTGTCTTCACTTGGAAGAGAAAATGAAAAGGACTCATATAGCTGGGAAACAGAAAACTTGGACAACATAGCACTTTCCTCAAGCCCTGCTCACTCCGGGTATGGAAAATAACATCACGCTTTTTATATATATATAAAACTGTATTTTATTTTTGTATTTATTTTAATAATATGCATACATAATCTGCACACATTTTTAACAACCAGAAACTTGTAGGATGCCGCCCTTGAAAGTTACTATATTAGTTCTCACTTACTCTTAAGTTCCTCTGTTTTTTAAACTTTATTCTCTCTTTCTGACTTTTTCTCTCTGTTGGATGATATTTTTGATCTTCAGCCATTGTTCTCCGTGTCATGACCATGACAATAGCAGGTGACTGCAACGTGTCATTTGACCACAGACCTCCTCTGCTCCTTTCATTGTGCATTCTGCACAGGAACCACCTAGTCTGCCATATTCTTGCTATGCCTTTTGGATTATTACAATTTGTAATGTGTGTGTGTGTGTGTGTGTGTGTGTGCGTACATATTTTTTCCTAAAGATGCTAAAAGGCACTGCAAGTTTGAAGTCATCTGAATGTTATTTGTCATTTCACAAACATTTCTTGAATACTAACACAGTATTTGTCTGTTTCTCATTTATTTTTAAATCTATGTTTAATCATGGATTTTGTAACAAGCAACCATTACTGTAACATGTTACTGTAACTTAACGTATTATTATTATATAACAATATAATATAATAAAATAATTGCTTAATTTAAATCTATTAAAGATGCATTACTATACAAATTGAGACATAAAATTTGTTCATTCTTTGAAAGAACAGCAGTAGATCATGCATTTTATTTTAGAAACAGAAAATAGTATGTGATTATTTTTAGCGCTGACCTGCATTCAGTAAGGACTGATTTTATAGAGTAAGAAAGCTTGTGTTGGTGTACAGAGATCCAGATTAACCAAGTTAACTACTGAAAATGTGCATTACCATAACCAGCACAAAAAGTGATTGCATAAGAATTTAAATTCTTGCAAAATCAACATACATATACTTATGTATACATAGAAATATTTTCATATGCATAAACATGGACATTTTTGTTTGCTATGCATGTTGTCTGTCTATGATTGTATATCCATATTTCCAGAAATTTGTGCAGGTGCTGTGTGTGTGTTTGCATGAAAATTAAACATAGATGTATGTTGTTTTGATAATGTTATCCACCGGGATCTCATGGGTATTTCTATGTATTTTACGTAAATGTACAATATTACCGCATTGACTGCATCTAAAAACATTGCTAATTTATGTATGAAAAGCTGTATGGGCATACATATTTACACACCATCATTTATATATATTGGATTTATGGAATTAATGATTGATATTGTGATTTATGATCATTGAGGGTATGAATTCAGTTGCAGTTGCTCATTAATAACATTTTGTTATTTTGCCTGTGTTTGCTACAGGATACAAAATACACTATGAAAAGCAACTGGGAAAAAGACCAAAAACATAAATAACCCTATTGAATTCAAGATTTTCTTTTTAAGATAATTAGGTTAATTATTTCTAATTACATTCTATATGTTCTTATTATAAACATTGGTTTTGTTTAGTTTTAGATTTTATATTACAGATTTTAAATATACAAATAACATTTGCATTTAAAATGTTGCCAGTCCATCCATATTGTACATTTCAGCATCTATCCAAACATACAAAAAATGATTTACATGTAATTGTTATAATAATACCCACATACAAACAATGAGACCAGGCTGGAATATCATGATCCCTTTTGAAGTGACTTGTGATTTCATGACATGCACATGGTTTTAGTTGAAGTGTACTTCATCTGAAGATACGGTGCAAAAGTTAAAATATATTTTAACATTGTACATCCTCAATGCAGTTTCTTAGTCAGCTTCATGGTGGATGCCCGTGGAGGTGCCATGCGTGGATGCCGCCACAATGGTCTACGACTGATCATCCCACCGCGGAAATGCAGTGCCCCGACTCGAGTGACCTGTAGACTGGTGAAAAGGCACCGTCTGGCAACCATGCCCCCCATGGTAGAGGGTGATGGTCTAGCTAGCAGGCTGATTGAAGTTGGACCTTCTGGAGCTCAGTTCCTTGGGTAAGCAGCTGTGTGAGTTTGTGTTTGAGTTTGAGTACCAGACACAAAAATGTGTTAAGATTTCAGTGTCTTACTGCTAACTGCTTGAAACTCTTTTTATATTGACTATTAAATTATCAGAATATGATATGCTGACTTTTAATAAATGCTCAAAGTAGTCTGGAAACACTACTTTTATGTAATACCGAAACACACTGTACTTAGAATTACAATGGATACATATTACTGTTGCAATGTAGAAAAGGTATCAGATACTGAAAGGTGGTGCTGGGGTGGAGGAGGGTAAATGGCACACTTTACTGAATTAAATCAGGTTGGGGTGGAAATAAATAAGCTTACTTAGAAAGGAAAGAGATATTGATAATATTCAAAGGGAGCAGTTTAAACAGTGGTTTAATGAAATATTGCACAATGTTGTTATGGACTTGTTTGCTGATTTTTATTACTCACCTACCTATCAAATGACTGATGTTGCTCCTGCATTTCTGTAAGGTTGTAACACCTTAAGCTTTGTTAGCTATTATTTTATTATTAATTTATTTTGCTAGATGGCTTGCAGTGAAATTCATTGTACCAGCAAAATGAATCCTTCTTAAATTGCTCCATGTTTATATGTTTTTCCCTTGCTGATTAACAATTGGGCTGTGCCTTTGTTCCACTTCCTTATATAGAATCTATTTGAGGAACAGCCTTTGTAGCGGTGTGCAAAACCATAGTGGGCATTTAATTCAATAATGCCCCTCAGTGGCAACCAATGTACATTCAACAGCTAGTCGCTAAAAAATTGCTATGCAACTGTCGCTGTTGCATTAAATTAAGTACTCAATCTTGCCAAAATATTATATTTGCACCATATTCTATTTATCAATGTGATGAATTCTCCACATATTAGCCTCCATTTTGTGTAGGATGCGCTCTTTGTAGCTTTCCTCCTCCCCTTTGGGAGGAAGAGCACTTCCTAAATTCTCTGGTCTGCAGACAACCATGGGAAAAACAGAACAGAAAAGACCAAAATCATCACACAGGTTACAGAAGCGTTGAGAAGTTACGATGCGCACGACTCGTTCCATGGGGACCCCTAGGCAAAAGTTTGACACAACAGCAAAGTCACTGTAAAAGCCTTTATTTTGAGGGGCACCATTGTTGATATGTTTTTGCTATGCATCAGTGGCCCAAAACCGTTCTCCATTCTGAAAATTAGATAATACTCTTGATATACACTTGATATACACAATACTCCTTGATATGTTAGTATATTATTATAATATATGCAAAAACATAATTTAGTAATAGTAACAAATAAAATGCCAAGTGAAGACTAGCATGATCATGCTACAGTAGTATGATGATGCAAATAAATAGCTGAAAAATGTAGTCATGACCATTTTGACTCGGTTTCAGATTAGTTTGGAAAATTACCTTTTGAAAATATTTTTATTGATGTTGTTTTAATTCTCCCATGACAGAAGGAGTTTCTATGTAACCTTCTATGTATGGCTTTAAGAAACTAAACTAGGAAATAATTATTATATTAGTTGCTTATTATCACCAACCAACAAAATAATACATTGTTTACTTACAAGATTTTAGCATTTGATATGAGGCAGTATGTATTACAAAAATCTACATATTTTAGAGTCGAAAACCTTAAGTTCAAAATCTTTTTAAAAGGTGAATGTACTCTAACTAAAAACAAAGAGGAAATTACAATTTTCTGACTTTTCTAAATGGAAATCTACACAGAAAACTCTATTCTCTCTTTTCTCACTGCTGCTATTGGATGACAGTAAGCTCCACCTCCCTACCTCTCCGCCCCCTTTGAATGAGGGTGAGAGTTTGGTTAGTCGCATTCTGCAACTGGGCCCACCAGGGACAAAATTTCTGGGGTAGGAGTGACACAAAAAACAACCAATGGATGCCAATTCCACAATTCTTTCTCCTTTCACACTCTATCTTCCTTTTTAATTGTGTTTGGTTGTATTCTCCTTTCATTGTGAAGTGTCCCTGTATAGTATGTACCATACAGTAGGTGCACCCTAGTGTCATTTTCTTTTTTTTTCTTCATTTTAGTCTTGATTACTCATGATTGTTTCCAAACTTGTTGAAACTGATTGAGACAAATTGTGCTTATATTTGCTGGTATACTTCTCTATCAAAATTTCACAGGTTTGGGAAATTCATGATCAAAACAATATTCCCAAGACATACTATTTGTAGTGATTGTCATATTTGTAGTGAAGTGTGTTGTTTGAAATCATGTTTATTTTAGCTCCTTTATAAATGTTTGTACCCAGCTTTTTGCGCTCATCTTTTCTTTTTTTTGCCATTTGCTGAGCTACTTTTGTTGCAGCATGAATTTCAGTGGTTTTGTGCATTTTTAGGTATCAACATAAATATGAATATTGTTATATGTGGCAGGTACGTATGTTGTAGTATATTTGTGATGGTTTTCACTCATTTAGGCTGTAGTCTAGTAGGGATGCCCAGTAGAATTTTAATCAAGTACTTGACAAGGACTTGATATCTGGGCAAATCAAGGTGTTTCAGCATTGAAATTAAAAAAATTGAAAGCCATGTCCTGTTGCTTTTCATACACTTTCTTTTTTTAAATTTCTTTGTTTGTTTTTAAACATTCTATATAATACTCATTAATTATATATAGCCTACGTGATATAAACGTTATTAGATCCAGCTGATATTTGTTACCATTAACGTTAATTAGAGAAAAGTAAATATCTCATTCCTGTTTCTGAATATTATTATACCAATTGCATTACATTAAAACAGCAAGCCTCTCGATTTAATTTGTTACAGAGCTAAATTAATTAGCTTTACTGTAATGTGTTTATAACGTGATGATATGGTAGATATATAGTTTGTATTTAAATATAGAAATTCAGAACACATAATCACACACTTACACGTTTTTATGAATAACATTCTTAAAATTTTTGCTTCATGTTAGGCCGGTGATTGTGGAGATCCCTCACTTTGCGGCTCTAAGAGGAAAAGAGAGGGAGCTGGTGATCTTACGCAGTGAAACAGGAGAGAGTTGGAAAGAGCATCATTGTGAGTACACAGAAGAAGAGCTCAACCAGATCCTCAACGGCATGGATGAGAGTAAGAAAAACAAAACATATTACTTACATAAAAGCATATTGTGAATATGACCAATACAAATTATAACCTTACTTCTTTCTAACATAGCCATGCAGTCACTACACAATACACAACTGAATGGCCCCTGTCTCATACACTGCTCTATAAATTATTATTATTTTTTTTTTAGGACTGGACCCACCAGAAGAGTTGGAGAGAAAGCGAATCTGTCGTATTATCACTCGGGACTTTCCACAGTATTTTGCTGTTGTGTCACGAATCAAGCAGGACAGTAATCTCATTGGTCCAGAAGGTGGCGTTCTGAGTAGCACAGTGGTTCCACAAGTACAGGCTGTCTTCCCAGAGGGAGCTCTCACTAAACGCATCCGTGTTGGCCTCCAGGTAGCATGGAGATTAAATAAAAAAAATTACATGTAGAATAATAATGTACACTGCTGTATTTTAGTCACAATATATAAATACATTTTGAATAAATGACAGTGAGATACTTTACATTATTAATTTACTCTGAACCTATCGTTATGGTAGTTTTATTGATTAGTGCCTTTGCTTTTTGGCCAGGCTCAACCAATGAGTGTTGATGTAGTGAGGAAGAATTTGGGTAATAAAGCCACATTCAGCCCTATAGTCACTCTGGAACCACGGAGGAGGAAATTCCATAAACCCATAACCATGACCATCCCTGTCCCGAAAAGCTCCGCTGACCCAATCCTAGGTGGCTTTGGAGGTGGAGAAACTCCTACATTACGGTTGCTATGCAGCATCACAGGTGAGAAAGTATACAGGAATATACAGAAACCAAACCAAATGATTTTTGTTCTGTAGGTAGCACAATATGCATTAATGGGTTACTCCACCCCCAAAATGAACATATTGTCATTAAACACTTACCCCCATGCCGTTCCAAGAATTAATATGGTAAAGGCCCAGAAAAGTATGAAAAACATTATTTGATCCCACTTTATATTAGCTGGCCTTAACTACTACATTTAAATAAATCATTGGATACAGTGCACTTATTGTGTACATACATGTTTTTTTAAATACCTATATGTAGTTACATCTGTATTTAGGAAGTTAATTTCTGTACATATATTTATAATTACACTGCTGACCCAACATTTACACCTTAATTCACCCTTAAACCTATCCCCTTCCCACCTCAATAGCAGCATGGCAAAAAAAAATCTGATGGCAGATGGACTATTTTGACAACGTCTTTCAAACTTTTTAATCCTTGACAGTTTTCATTCTTTGGCAGTCAAAGCGACAATGACATGTCTCTCTGCTTTCATCCAAAATATCTTAAATTGTGTTCCAAAGATGAATGAAGCTTTGACGGGTTTACAACGACATGTGATTAATGACAAAAGTTTCATTTTGGGCTGGAGTAACTCTTTAAAGGTGTATAAGGTTTTGTGTAGCATTGGTTTAGTCATGTAGAGCCTAGAATAATCTACTTGCACTGAGATTAATGATGTACTTCTGATTTTAAATTAAATGACTTTACAAAAGAGAAAAAAATATTTAAAAATGTACATGATATAAAAAAAATAAATAAGAGGACAAACCAGTATCAAAGATCAAGAACCATAAACGTTGTTACTAAATTTAAAAACATGTTTGGATTTTGTAACCAAAGACAAGTGTTGCATGTTTAGGTGGGACCACTCCTGCTCAGTGGGAGGATATCACTGGGACTACACCATTAACATTCACCAGTGACTGTGTGTCTTTCACCACAAACGTGTCTGCCAGGTATTTTCTCTGCAAGCATTGCCTGGTAGAGCATTACTCAATATATGTGCATATACTATTATGTCTTTTTGAATGGAAAATACAAAACAAGGTTATCCTCTGTGCAGCCCACAAAGAAACAAACAATAAATTAATTAAATAATTAATTAAAATAATCACTAATATCTCCTATATTTTCTTCATCAGATTCTGGCTTATAGATTGCAGGCAGATGCAGGAGTCGGTGAACTTTTCCACTCAGGTGTATCGTGAGATCATCTGTGTACCTTACATGGCCAAATTCGTCATCTTTGCCAAAACACATGACCCTATTGAGGCTCGGCTGCGCTGTTTCTGTATGACTGATGATAAAATGGACAAAACTTTGGAGCAGCAAGAAAACTTCACAGAAGTGGCACGTAGCCGAGATGTGGAGGTGAGTCTTGGGTATTGCTACACTGGATTCTTGTTACTATTAACCAATTAACCAATTGTCCTTGAATAGTAATTGGTTGGGAGTTTGATTTTGATGAAATGATTTTAATTATACCCATATTTTATCCACATTATTATTGTAAAAAAGGTTAATGTTATTGAAGCTGGAAAGACCAAATCAAATGAAGGGAGAAGTTATTGTTAGATTGTTCTGTCAGCTGATAAACAAATTTCGGGAGGAGCGCACATGTATAATCAGCCACGGCTGGCTCCGCATTTCCTCAATCAGCTTATTTCGTCCCTTCCTAGCAAATCTAAATGCCTTTGCCTTAAATAAGCCTGTTTCTTCCCTTCCGTATCTCTTTTAGGCATCCCTCCTCCTCCCCTTCTCCGACTTCGTTTCGCACCTTCCTCTACAGGGGGGCATGCAGGGTCCAAGCTCTGCCCTCACTAGGGTTCCAACTAATAGGGCTCTGTGTCCGCCAATTTCCCGGCTATTTCACTCTAGTGGAGTGAGCTCTAAAATTTGACAAGAAAAGTGAAAGTTTCTAGCAATGCATTTTATTTCACAAACACAACCTGAGCAAACCATTTAGTAAACCATTTAGTGTGGAAAACAAAAGATTGGGGCAAAGTTTGTGAGGCTTGTGACTGTCCTATTGGCTGCCAAGTAAATTACACTGTCAAGTGTAGACTAGACTAACTACAGTAGATGACTTGGTCTGGTTCTAACCAGTTAGACTCAGTCTTTAGTTTAAGGTGTAGCCAAGATTGTTCTCACTCCCCTCACATTAATCGGCGTGTTATTTCTCAGTCACATGGTTCCTGTTTGTCACGCTCTTGCTGTATATAATCTAGTATTGTTTTCTATAATAAGAATTCTCCCCAAAATTGACTGTCATCAACATTTAGAGAAAAAAATTGTAATCACTCATACACATGTTTGAATTTGTTTTTAACAAAGATACTGTTATTGTGTGTCGTAATAGGTATTAGAAGGTAAACCAATCTATGTAGACTGTTTTGGAAACCTAGTTCCTCTAACAAAAAGTGGCCAGCATCATGTCTTCAGCTTCTATGCCTTTAAAGAGAATCGACTGGCTCTTTTTATCAAAGTAAGTCAACTATTGTATATCTTGAAGGATTAAAATTGGTTTCATACAATGGTTTAACTGCATATTTTGTTGAATTATTTATAGATACGAGACAACACTCAAGAGCCTTGTGGACGTTTGTCCTTCACAAAAGAGCCACGATCTTATAGGACTTTGACGCATAGTGCAGTATGCAATTTAAACATCACCCTACCAGCTTACTCAAAGGTAAGTTCAAGCCCTATGGTATTACTGACATTACAGGGTGGCAAAATGCACTGTCCAGTGAAATTTCATTTCCATTTCTTTTATTATTGTTTGTTTTGTCAGCTTTTATGGCAAGTTTGCATGCATGATGCTCATTTTGTTGCTTTTACATGATTGTTTTAGGCCGCAATATCTACATTTATAAACTTTAACATGTGAATAACTTAGTTGAATTGATAAAGCACCAAAAATTACAAGTCTATTCACAACTATACACAACTTCTTGAAAATCTTTAGGGCCATCTTTTCCTTCTATTTATTTATTTATTTATTTATTTATGTATCTTAATCTAATATTGCAGTGTATTGGGGTTAAAACTGATAAATGCTTTTATGCATTTCTGTTGCACTTAACCCCTGTCACACCTCACTGGCTGACCTTAGACATGTTCTGTTGCTGTGATAACTGCTTTGCCTGCTCTCTCTGTCCCCTTCTGTCTTTCTTGTACTTCTGTCCTTTCTATCTTCTGGTGCTCTCTTCCTCTTTTGCTGCTTTTTGCTCCTCAAAGGAATCAGATTCAGAACAAGAACCTGATGAGGAGGTAACTGCAATTTTGCATTTTAATTAACAAAATTTCCTTTGCTTTCCTCCATGATCTCAGTTCAAAATCCAGTCTGCACTCTTTGCCCGCTTTAATTATTATTAGTAGCACTAGTAGTGTGTAAGTGCACAGTGATAAGCTAATGTGTGAACATTAATACTGAGAAAATGTTTTGAAACCCTTAGAATCTTATGAATGAGTCATAGCTTAATGCATACAATTTAGATCATAACAAAGGGTTTACACACATTTTCTCATGTTGTTTGTTGTACAAGCTGTGATATATGTAATATCAGCATTCAGATAGCTTATGTATGTGGGGTCTAACAGCATAAAATCAAAAAGTAAATTGGCAGTTTTAAGTTAAAAAAATATGTATGCCTGTTGATGCATAGCATGTGTAAAACTGAATTTTCTTCACCTGTTTTTCATTACAGACAAGCCGAACACTTGAGAAATGTAAGATGCCTAGTTTAATTAAACTATCTTGTTTTGCAACAGACACCTAATTTACTAACTGAGAATGTCACAACTGTAAAATAACTTACAATGCATGCTATTAACATTGCATAAAATAATTATTTGTGTCTGAGTGAGTTAACGATTCCCTGCTGTACAACAATTTTCTCAGTTAAATTTAGTTAGGAATAGTTCACCCAAAAATGAAAATTCTGTTCTCATTTACTCCCCCTCGAGTAGTTCCAAATCTGAATCCATTTCTTTGTTCTGCTGAACACAAAGGAAGATATTTTGAAGAAAGAAACCAGGCAGTTTTGGGTCACTATTGACTTCCCTATTATTATGTTTTTCTACTATGGAAGTCAATGGTGACCAAAACAGCCAGGTTGCAAACTTTTTTCAAAATATATTTATTTTTCTTTGGGGGAGGTTTTAAAGGTACACTATGTAAATATTTTGTTAAAAATGTACAAACTTTTTACGAGTGACTACATCATGAATACATCTACCAAAACATGTATTTGTCTGACTTACACTAAAGGTACAACTATAATGTTTATAGGGAGACTATTAAGTAGCTTTGACTACAGTGTTCTTTCACAAGACACAATTGTTCCCTTTCAGAATAATCTCGCTTCGAGATGAACAATCTACTTTGCGTGTATGAAAACACGCCAATAAAATTGGCATGCGCTGATTAACATCCAGCAGTGGATGTAGTGCTCATTCGTTTTTCGCTTCAGAGAAGAGCTTCATATGAAGACCACTGCTCCAAGATCTTCTACTACATACACGGCTGGGGTGAAGGCGTTCCAGTCGAGTGGATTGCCACAACAGTTTGTAATACACCACTGTTGTGTGCAGGCGGCCATCTTACCGGTGTGTCTCAACCTATCTAAAAGAGCAAAGCTAAAAGAGCAAGCTCACGGGTGGTTCATCTTTTTAAAGACACATCTTGATGATGTGTCATACCACCCGTGCGTTCTTGGGCATTAAGGATGCTGAGGCAGCCTTTGTGGATGAGTCATGTTCCTGTTGTGGGAAGATGACCATCATGGAGCTGTGGACCACTGCTGTGATCTAGTGCTCATTCCGGTGAAAGCCGGGCAAGCACTACTTCCGGTAGTGGGCAGCCTGGTCTTACGATGACTGCTTAAATATGTTCAAGGGCAGGAGAACGATCCCAATGAAGTTCTTTCAGAGGCTCCTGGGGCATCTGGCGGCAGTTGCAGTGGTTACTCCGCTGGGGTTGCTCCATTTGAGACCGCTTCAGCACTGGGTTCACAAACGAGTCCCGAGGTGGGCATGGCGGCGCGGCACTTACCAGGTTCAGATAACACCAGCCCGCTGGATAGTGGATGCCATCACCCTGGCCTACCAAGCACAGGGTGTGCTCTGCCCCCTCAGTGTACCAGCCCACTCAACAAGATGTGTGGCGTCGCCCTAGACATTGGCACGTGGCGTCTCGCTGGTGGATATTTGTAGAGCTGGAGACTGGGCGACCCCTAACACGTTTGCTAGATTCTATAGCCTTCGTGTGGAACCGGTGTCCTGAATGTTTATCAGCGCATGCCAATTTCATCGGCGTGTTTTCATACACACGAAGTAGATTGGTCATCTGGAAGTGAGATTCCTATTCATCGGTCACCAACATGACATCTCTGTTCCCTTCTTCAGGGGACGAGGGTTAGAGAGGGTTAGATAGTTAATGCATGTGATGTAATTTAGTATTACATCACATGCATCAACTCTATGTCTTTCATTTAAGGTCTTGTGAAGTAAAAAGCTGCATGCATGTAAGAAGTAAATCAATCCTTTAATAAATGCCTTTTAACTTTAAACCATTGCTTCTAGTCAGAATATGAGTCCATAATAATACTTCCTCCAGTAAAACAGTTTAGAATTCTATTTGTTTAGAATTTTTTTAACTGTTTTTGCTTCTATACTGTGTTTGATCTTTAGATATTTCTCTCCTGATGTAGACAAGATGCTTTTTTCACTGGAAAAAGTAATATTATGGATAAAGCTGGATGAAAACAGGGAATTAGGAATTTACTACAAACATGCAGGGATTCACTTTAAAAGACATTTATTGATGGGCTGTAGTTGTATGGATTACTAGTGGATTATTATTTTTGTGGATACTTATGATTATATTTTTATTATTATTATTTTTTTTTTCATTTTTGGTGAACTATTATTTTAAATCCTTGTCCTGGGGACCCATTACTCTGCATGTTTTTGTATGTCTCTCTTGTCTCACACAGTTTAGTTCGGCTCGCTAGATTTCTAAATCAAGTATGTTGAATGATGGAAATAAAAATGTGCAGAGCTGTGGTTCTCCATTTTCTTATTTTAGGTGATATTAGTGAGTGTAGCCTTTCTTTTTCATATTAGTATTATTCTGATCATAACAGACGGAAAGGTTATTGAATAATCAATTTATGCACAATGTGAATTTCATTCATACTGTGGTGATGTTTGTTTTCAACTGTTTTAGAGCCCTATTCCCTTCATTTACAAATAACAATCTGCAAAGCAAATTATGATTTCCATCTAAATCTGTATGAGTCATTCTCATTAGTACCTTTTTAGTGCCTTTGTTTAATAAGCCAGCCTAGCAAGACGCCTTCCTCTCTTTATGTGCTGTAGGAATGTACAAAAGACTGAAGTGGGCATATGATATAAATCTGTATTTAAACTAGTCATTGCCCAGTTTGTATTTATTTATTTATTCGTTAGATGTGTGGCTTTATCAGTTGGATATTAACATTGTAGTTTGCTTACGATTATTGCTTTAGAGAGTATCAAATCACCACACTATGTAATGTGACATATAAGTATAGTACATACATCAGGTTTAAGTTTAGGTGCAAGTTAAAATTAGAATCCAGATCTATTACTTACAATAACATGTTAGTTTACTAAGGAAATAACAGCTTACATAGAGTATTTTGAATGCTGTCTTGTTTGTGTGAATGATTTTTCAGAACTTATCTTTTTTTAAAACTATTCATCATTGCCACTACTAATATATATAAAGCAGTCACTTTCAGTTATGATAAAAAAATATGTTGCTTATATTGTTGTTTTTTAATGCATTTATTTCCACATTTTAAAACCACATTTATATTTACTGTTATTCCATTTTAGTTATCACTGGCTTTCTTAAAAAATAGTTTTGCTGAGTTTAGATTTATAAAGTTCTCTCTTTCTTTTTCTCTCTCTGTCTTTCTTCTGTAGACATGAGTTATATATGAGCAATGTCTACTTTGTGTCATTGTTTTTGAGTACATGTCCCAGTGTTTGGGTTGGCTTATTTTCTTCTCCCTTTTTAATTATCACATTAGTTTGTCTTTTTGTTTGTGTGTGAATGTGCTGTTAAACCAAAAGTGAATAAGCAAGTTTCCTGCTTATTTTTCTGTTGTCTTAAAGATTTGGTTAGTATTTGCTTTGCAGTTGTTATTCTCCCATGAGTCCTGTAGACTCTCCACCACTCATTTTCCACAGTCCACTTAGCTTTTTTTGTCATCTTGATGCCCTCTGGTCCTTGAAACATGAATTTATCCCTTATCTCCTTTTCCAATCTCTGTCCCTTTAATTTAAATTTTGGTTAATTTGCTCCTTAAATGTCATCCAAATTGAAGATGATGAAGACACTGAAACAACTGAAACATCATTCCTGAAAACACAATTGATCCGAGACTCCCCTGCTCTTGCAAGTCCAGATTTACTCTCTGAAGTGTCAGAGATGAAACAAGACCTTATCAAAATGACTGCTATTCTGACTACTGATTCTTCAGAGAAAGCGGGTCCCATACAAGGAGATTATTTAGATAAGGGGGTGGAGGAGGTGTCAGCAGAGCCTTTTGAGATCATGGAAAAAGTCAAAGAGGATTTGGAGAAAGTTAGTGAAATTTTGAGAAGTGGAACATGTGACAAGGAAGAGTCTGCAAAAACAGACAGCTGTCCATATAGGAAGGATGAGGGATGGGTTCTACTTACAGAAAGTGAGATCGAAGAGGCAAAAATGATGGCTGCCTTTGAATCTCAAGAATCACTTCTAAAGGAAGTTCGAGTCAACAGAGGATCACAGAGGCCAAAAGGTGCTAGGGACAGGCCTGGCATACAGACTGTTCCCAGTGGTGAAGTTAAGGAATACTTATTGGATGTGTCTGATACATCTAGGCCTGCATCCCAAGAGTCTCCATCACAGCAAAGGTTCACTGAGGTTGTTCTGCGTAGAGGTGGTCGGAAAATAGTCCCTACAGTGGCAAAAGACACTAAGGCCCATACAACAGATGTAAAAAAGCCAATCAGAAGAAAAGGGCCTCAAGGACGCACAGATGAAACACAGTCATCTAGCACAAAAGAAATTATTGTTAGCAAAAGCACTGGGAAGCCTTCAGAAGGTGATGCCTTTCTACCCATCCCTGGAGACCAAAAAAAGTCTCCTGTTTCACCTGTGGTTGAGGAGACACCAATCGGTTCCATTAAAGAGAAGGTTAAGGCTCTTCAAAAGAAAGTAGAGGAAGAACAAAAAGGTCAGAAAAAACAAACAGGCCAAAAACCTCCATATAAAGCAGCCGAAGCCAAACCATCTTCTGTTGTCAAAGATCAAAAAACATCAGGCCTGAAAAAACAGACTTCTTCACCGCAGAAACAAACACCTTCTAGGTCAACAAGCTCTGAGCCTGGTAAACTAGAAGAAACCATGTCTGTAAGAGAACTAATGAGAGCATTTCAAACTGGCCAAGATCCCTCTAAAAGAAAGTCTGGGCTCTTTGAGCATAAAGGTCCTTCTAAAACAGAAGGCACAACAGTGAGTAAATCAGATGCTGTGCTCACAAAGTCACAATGTCTTCCCCAAGCACTCTCACATGAAGAAGTGTCTCTTGATGTTTTAAAGCCTGAAGAACACCATGAAGAAAAAGAAGTCCAAAGTAGTCCACACATAAAAAAATATGAGGACATTAAAGAAGATACAAAAGCAAGACAAAAGAGATATCAACTTCCAGGGGAAAAGAGTGGTAAGGCTGTGGTGTCTGGAATAGTGTCAGCAGGTCCTTTTACTCACTCAAGCATGGCAACAGCAATTCCTCAAAATTTGTCAGAACAGTACCGAGATCTTTTGCCTGACAATGGTACAGAGAACAGTGCATTTGATGATAGCTCTGACAGCATTAGACATGAAGCATTGGTTGAATCGCCCAGTGCCAGCCTTGCTGAAGTGGAAGCCCCATTGAGTTCTGAGGAAAGTTACAAACATGAGGGCATGGCTGAGACTCCAGAAACAAGTCCAGAGAGCCTTTCATTATCACCAAAAAAGCCAGCTCAGTCTATACTTGCAAAGACCTCAAAATCAGTAACAGTCACCCCTAAAATCAAGACAAGTAAAGTATCTGTTTCCTTTTCTACTGAGATGAAGACAACTAATGAACAGGCATCTGAAGCTAAAGTTCATCATCCAGAATTGAACAAAGCAGTGGATGAACCAGCAAAAAGTGAGTCTATGTCTATTCCTCATGAAAATAGGGTGGTGAACTTTGAGGGTCAACAAAATTCTGTTGATAAGGACATTGTTTCTGTGTCATCCAAGCCATCTAAATCTCGAAAACTGACAAAAAGAACATCTGAAACACTAGAGAGTTTTCTGAGCGATGAGGAATCCTTTGATGGTCAACCACTACCAACCTCTGCTGACTCCCTGGCCTCAAGGGCAGCTACACAGGATCATGGTGGTTTAGTGCTACCTCTTAGACACCAAGATTCAGAGAACCTTAGTCCAGTAGCTGATGACTCTTTTACTATTAGCCACAAGGACTCTTTAGAGGGTAGTCCCTTGATGGAAGACAACTCTTCCCATAAAACCCCAGACTCTATTGAGCCTAGTCCAACTAAAGAATCCCCGTGTCGTGACTCTTTAGAAAGCAGCCCTGTAGAGATGAAAACCAACCTGGCTTTTCCACCTACAGTAGAACAACCCAGTGTGACCACAGGGCCCCTGACATCCTCCAAAGCCCCTGAAATCCCCCCAGACAATTTGCGTAGTAGAATGATCAAAGAACAGGAGGGTTATGCCGACGATGACAGTTGTGGCCAGACGTCCCTGATGACAAGTTCGGGTAAGAGTCCTCTCTCACCTGACACACCAAGTTCTGAAGAGGTAAGTTATGAGGTCAATCCCAAAACCCCAGACCCCATGGTCCTGATTGTTCCCTTTAAGCCATCAGTAATCCCAGCGGAGACAGTAGAAGATGATGAGTTGAAGTGTGGCCTGACACAGAGGAAAATTACTCCAGAGGAAGAGATGTTTAAAATGGCTGCCAAAATAAAAACATTTGATGAAATGGAGCAAGATGCAAAAGACAAAAAGGACAATAGAAAAGATAGTGAATCCTCTCAGACCTTTGTAGCATCTGATGCAGGAGATGGCAGCTTCAGACTGTTTGAGCTTGCATCCGAACATGAAACATCCTCTGTGGATGATGTTGGGTTTAGTAAACTCAAACAAGCCTCAGAGATAGCACGGTCTGTTGAACCGATCATTAAAGTACAACCTCCCTCTCCTTTTCCAGCAGGTATTCATAAGAGCCCCCAAACATCTGACGACATTCAACAAACCATGGCCCACAGTGCAGCATCTTCAGTTGAATCAGCAATGAGGAGACCTCAGTCTGTCTCAGAAAAGCATACCATACAACTTCAAGAATCTCATAGTGAGAAATTTATGGACAAAGATTATGTTGATTCAGAGTTAGTACAGCTAAACAAAACTGCCTCTAACAGCAAAAATATAACTGATGAACAAAAAGAGCAAAGCTTAAAAAGATCAAAAGGAAAACAAGAAATGTACAGTTATGAACAGCAGAAGGAGGCAGCTAATTACCAAAATCCTGATTACATTCCTCCACATAATCAGGAAGAGGCTAATGTAACAGATGAGATTAAAGGTGATTACATGAGGAATGCAGGGACATCTTATGTTGATATTTGTAGTGGCAGCTTAGATACTGATACTATTCCAATTATTATTGGGCAGACAAAAGAAACTTTTAAACCAGAAATATGTATTTATGATGACACAGAGGAAGATGATGCTGAGGAGGAACCTCCTAAGACTGAATCTAGAGGAGTTACAGCAAAAGCAGAGACAGATGCCTGGAATTCAATGCGAGAAGATGATGATGCATTTGCAGCAAGAGTCAAAGAGGAAGAGCAAAAGATCTTGGGTCTGGCTGTAGATCGGCATTCCCAAGGGGCAACTCCGGACACAACACCAGCAAGGACACCCACTGAGGAGGGTACACCAACAAGTGAACAAAATCCTTTCCTTTTCCAAGAAGGAAAACTTTTTGAAATGACAAGAAGTGGTGCAATAGACATGACAAAAAGGAGTTATGAGGAGGAAGGGTTTGCATTTTACCAAATAGAGCAACCCGTTGTAGAGGGTATAGCTGAAGAAGAAGGTAATGAACCTGTTAGAGCATCCAGTGATGCTGAGAATGAGATTAGTTGCAACCTATCTTTGCAAATAAAAGCAGAGGAGGATGAAGACCTCCTTAAAGAGGCTACAGATTTATCTGTACATTCTCCTGCTGGGAATAGACTGGATGCAGCTACAAAGTCGGATATTTTAAAATCTAAAACCCCCATTAAATTGGATGACTCTTCCTCAACCATAACCTTAGAGAAGGACCAAACTATGTTAGAGGTTAAATCAGACAAAGTTATGAGTGAGGGACGTGTAGTATCTGATACTGGTTCCTCTGACATTGTCATAACCAATGTCCAGACAGCAGTGTCAACAGTTACTAGATCAGTTCATTCCCAACAAGACCAAGAGTCATCAGATTCCTCCCCAGAAGATCAGCACTCAGTAATAGAACAAACTAAAGCCCCTGAAAAGACTCATTCCCAAAGTAAACCTGTCTCTAAAAGTTACACTGCAGCATCTACGGCTAGAAAAGATATGCCTACCTCCAAAGAGGAAGAGAAACCAAAATCCAGAATCCCTGTTAAGGCCAGCTCCCTCAAGTCTGAATGTGTTGAACCTGCCAAGGACAAGAAATCAAAGTTGCCCATAAAACCTCAGTCAAGGAGAAAATCTGAGACAGACACTAGCTCATCCATGACCTCCAGTTTAGCAAAGTCTTCCAAAGCCAAGAGCTTCTGTGAAAGTGATTCCACCAAGAAACCAGCCAAAAAGGACCAGAATCGTCCAACAAGCACTGACCTATCCAGCACAACTAAGACATTTCCTTCAAGATTACCAGTCAGGGGAAAGCCTGGCCAGCCAGTTCAAACTTCCACACCAGCAAAACAAAAAAAGAGTTGGCCAACTGACACAAACAAACAATCCATTACATTTTTTGAAGAGATTAGTCAAGAAGCAGCTAAGGTAGTGGAGAGTTTGGCTCAGGCAGAGAAAGACAAACAGGAGGCTGCTGCCTTGTCTGATGATGAAAGCATCATTAATGCGTCAATAATAGAGAGTGAACATTTCATTGACATGCAAATGCCTTTCCCTGAGGATCCCTTGGTCATTAGGCCCCGATGGGACAACCCTGTTGAGACGCAGATGGAACGAATCCCTGCTGATAAAGTCCAAAGTCAAGGTATCCCCCATCTCTTGGGGCCCATTATATCTTTCTCATCTGCCTCAGCACCTCAGTGATGAAAGTGCTGCTTCTCTGTGTTGTAACTAATACTTCAACTCTTCGTGGTGCTTCTTTGATGTATGGGCTATCTTTGTGACTGTCTCTTTTCCTTTTATCTGACATAAATTTCAACATTAATATAAAACCAAATGCATTGGGGTGTATTTATAGTGTTTTTTTTCTTTTTGCCAGTATATTCACTATACATTTAAACTTAAAACATGATTTGTGAGATACTGTTGATACATTCTTTGCAAATCCTGGGCGAGTTATTCATTGATATATATTATGTATTCATTCCAGATTGAGAGTTTACCTAGTATTTGATTATTTCTTGAAATAAATTGAAAAACTGATACATTTAGAAATGTTGGTTTCAAAAGTATAGTTAAAAATATTAATTGATGTATTTTCTTCATGAGAAAGCCAGTGAGCGTATGTATTCTAACGTTAAATGGTAAATTACAAAAAAAAAAAAACATAATTACGATTTTGTCTTATATTTGTGCTTATGTGGCTCTTGCTGCTTTGCTGGAATTTGCAGTAGATCCACAGGAAGAGGCTGATAGGAAAGAGGGGCGTCTGACTGTAATAGCAGATCACCTTGGTTTCAGCTGGTCAGGTAAGCAGAGTTTTTGAATATCAGTTAACAAGGTTTCAGAAATGCTGTCGTTACATTAATTCAGTTATAGTCACTTTTGAGCAGAGAGCTTAGATGCTGACAGAGCAATAGATTAAGTATACAGAGCTAGACAGAAAATATTAATATATGTAAACTTTAAACAGGTACCTTGGTTTCAAAACCTTTGGTAACCACTTCTCCATACTGACGTTTTTTAAATGCCGTTCAATGCTTAATCATACAGTTTATGACTGACCCAGCAGTACAGGAAAACATTTTGTTGTTAATAGAATATATTAGAAATATATAGAAATAGATAATAGAAATGTTTAAGAGGTTGGAATACTTTTACATTATGGTTGAATTTGTTTACAATAACTGTTTACTATCTACTCCTTATTATTGTAAACCTTATTTCAAAACACATTTTCTTGCAGTAAGCACACTTTGTTTCATAAGCATACTTTGTTGATCTGTATTAAACACATAATTTATTACCAAAGTGTTTTTGTTCAATCAGAATTGGCTCGAGAGCTTGAATTCAGTGAGATACAGATCAATCAGATAAGAAATGAGAATCCAAATTCTCTACAAGACCAAAGCCATGCCCTCATAAGGCTATGGAAAGAAAGGGAGGCCAAAAATTCTGCAGGTAAGACACTTGATTCTATGTTTTCCTTTAGTTTATTTCTCAATTTACATAACTCTATTTACCAGATAGCAAACATTATTTAATATGAGATCAGTTCATTTAAATAATTAAAGGGATGGTTCAGCCCAAAAATGAAAATACTTACAAAATACATTTTTTAGCAAGTACTTAAAAAACAGTGCCCAAAACAGCATTGAATTTGAACTATTCAGCTATTTGGGAAAGAACATGGACCATTCTAAAAAAGCAACACTTGTTAACATCAAACACCTGTGAGTCTGCAATCACAACAATCAAAACAAAGATCCAAACCACAGTGGCAGATATGATACTCTAATGACTTTCTGATATAGACTTTATCTGAATATCTTATTACTATTAAGAGTAACCATGGGGTAACCGTAATTTTCACCCACAATGTACAGAAGTGGCAAAAAAACAACAGATGCAAAATAAATATTTTGCAATTAACATGCAACTGTGAGTTTACATGTTTCAATCATAGAAATAGAGAAATTTAGAAAATTATTATCAGACATATAACATAAATAGCCTTAGCTCACCACCAGAAAATCATAGAGATGGGTTCTGCCAAGGAAGACAGATCAATCACATTGTCTAGTTGCATTCTAGTAGGCAAAAATATACATAACATAATCTCTCCACTTATTAGCAGAGAACATTTTGATGAAGACACTTACAAAAATAAATCGCATGGACATTGTTCATCTCATCGAAACAAAAATCATCCAGTCCAGTCAAGACCAGTCATCACACACCTATGCAGAAATTGAGCAAACCATATCATTGGATCATAGTGAAGGTATGGATGATAATGAATTTAAACTTATTATTAGTGTTTTATTTAGAAAGTCACATTGTATTATTTATCACTTTTCCAAAAGAAAATGAATCACTGCACTTTTCAATTGATTTCACAACATCTTAACAAAAACTATGTTGGCCTTGCAGGTTTTTCAGCCTTACAGGAGGACATGGACAGCCCCAGGCCAGGTCGGCGAGCAGAAGTTACGCAAAAAGGGTCAGAACTTGGGCCTCTGGTGGCATCTGTCGAAGATCTCTCCTTTAATGTAACTTCCCTTGATGATACCAAGAAGGAGAGGTTGCTGACAGAAAAAGTGATGGTATCAGAGTACGTTAATACCATTCCTTTCCTATTCCATTAAAAATGTATTAATAATATACTGTAAAAAAGTGTTTTAAATTTCATTCTGTATTTGTCAGGGTGGTGGGAGCCTCAGCACATAGTTCCTTTGATATGGTTGGACTGAGGCAACAATTCCCAGGCACTATCAAAAGAGTAAGTCCCTTCTTTACCCTGTACAAAGCTGTTCCTTGGAGACTGCAGTCTCAGGTTCATGGCCCAGTTTGTATAGGTGGTACTATTTCTAACGAATCATCAGACAAGGCACACGAAACTGTGAATGATCCTCTCCAAGAGTTAGGAGCTACTGGTGGTCAATTTATACCAGTATGCACCCAACAGGATGATGAACAGAATGCCCCCCCTATAAATTCAAATGAAGAGTACAATCTGAAACAGAGACAAACAACCTTGTCAGATTTTGGGCACACCCTGTTGGAATCTGAGAATGCTGAGCCAGATTTCAATGAGTTGTCTGTAGAACTCAAGCAAGATTCTGAAGATTATATGAGCTCACCAAATGAAAAGACAGAAATTTCATCTAACCCGTTAAATAAATATGAGGTTGCACTTCCAAAGAAACCAAGTCAGAGTGAGGAGTATATACAGCGTCACGTTGAAGAAGTATCTGACAGATTCTATAGAACCCTTTTTGGTGAAAGTTATGTCTTACCTGAGCTGTTTGAAAAGAATGTAATTGTAGAGACTTACAGGTTCCCTGAAAAAGAGATTTCTTCTGTGGATGAAGAGAATTGTAACATCATTCCTGTCTGTGTAGAAGAATCTTCAGATGTTTCCAAAGATAGTGATCAGTTTGGAATCACAGAATTGTCCACTGAAAGAGTACAAAGCATAAATCAAATAATTTCCAGTCCTCTTCAACCAAGCATGCCTTTTGTACTTGTAAGTGGAACAGACATTGCAGATAAGATTGCCCCTTCTACACTCAATCAAATGTCACTTGATTCAGTTACTAAGCAGCCACTTATGAAATCACTTCCAATAACTGATTTGGGTTCTTCAGAAGAAAGGGTTGAAATAGCCATGCCAATCACTCTAACCAAACCAACAGATGCTGAATGCACAAAAACAGAATATACCACCTTAATATCAGCTGAAATTGTGGAGTGTATACCTCTTACACCTGTATCTAAAACATCCTCAGTTGAGTTAAGATCGTTGTCACCAGATTTAGAGTTTGAATATTTTGATAACCTTGGAATGACTTCATCTGAATATAGATCATCACCAGAATCAGTGGATTCCTTGCCTTTAGACTCACCACTACCATTTGAATATAGGCCGTCTTCACCAGACTCATGCATATTAATGGCTGAATTAAGAGTATCTTCACCTGAATCTGTAGCTTCAGTGAATGAATGCACTCTTCTCTCTGTTGACTCTCCATTGCCTGATTTTAGACCACCTACGCCTTTGCCAACTTTTGAAAATTACACACCTGAATTCACAATAGATGTTGAAGAATACAAATCATTACATGCACCTGGTGAAAAAACGGTTCCTCTTACAGGATGTATAGAAAATTCACTAGGAGCATGTTATTTGGAGGTGACTGATAACACAGAAAGACCTATTTCACCTGGTTCTGTGATTTTTTGCCGATCATTATCACCTGAATCAAATGGATCTTGGTCTCCTATGTCCATTGGTCCTGACATTTTAGATAGCGAACACTCCACTGAAAAAAGTTTTGAAAGCTATGCCCCATCTCCTTTTGAATTTTTGACTGAATTAAGACCATCATCTCCAGAATCAACAGCGTCTGTAAATGAATATAGAGTACTTCCCCCTGATTCCCCAATTCCGTGTTTTGCAACTGAAGAACAAAATGAATATTTAGCACTCACGACAAGATACAGATCACCATCATTAAAATCTGAACTTTCAGACACTGACTGTGACCTGATATCATTAGAGTGTCTAGCTGGAAGTCGTCCATCATCGCCTGAATCAGTTGCATCTCTCAATAATCAGAGATGCCTTTCACCTGATTCTCCTCTTCCCAGCTTTACTCAAACAATGTGGGAAAGTTTCATACCCACTAAAGTTTATAGATCTGATTCATTTGAGTCAGGCTTATCAGATAATAAAAACAAACCAATATCAGAAGTATTGACTGAAACCAGAATATCATCTCCTGAATCATTTACATCGATAAATGAACACAGACCCCTTTCACCTGATTCACCTCTGCCTGTATATAGAACCACACTACACTTTGATGTCATCCAATTTTGGAGCCAAAGAGACTCATCTCCTGAATTAGAAACATCATCTGATATTGAATATTCACACTGTGAGCCCTTGATCTGTGAGCCAAGATCTCAATCCCCAGAATCATTAATTTTAGAGCTTGAATATGTTCCTTTGTCCACGGTTATAGTTGAATGTGTTCCTCTTGAGGGCGAGCCAACAGAAAAAACATATACTCAAATATTAGCTAGTGAGCCCACTCACTATTCACTACACAATGAAGAACAAAGCCTGAGTAATTTACCAAAACCAAAGAATATTTTTATGTCTAAAGCTATGCTCAGAAATCATATTGCCAAAATATTCGATCCACATTACAAAGGTGGTTCCAAGCTTGTTGTTTTGGGCAACACTGGAGATGTCTCAACAACTTTACATGGTCAGCAAATGATATACTCACCCTCTACAGAATCCAAAATCCGTGATTCTTTTGAACAAAACCTACTTGTCGAGTGTACAGAGAATAGTCAGGATTTACCTCAGATGGAACTGAATTTTGAAAGTCAATGCAACCCACTTTCGTCACATCATCAATTTAGACCAGTATCCCCAGAATCACTTTTGCTTGATGATACTCTTGAAGAAACTGTGTGTAGACCCTTGTCTCCTGAGTCAGTGTCATCAGTAAATGAGTTCGGGCCACTATCACCTGACTCACCTGTAACCGAATTCTGTGGATTTTTCTCTCAGAGAACCTTTCCAGTAACAGGACCCAGATCATGTTCACCTCAGTCACTGTGCTCAGAGAACACAGAATGCGAACCTTACATTGAAGATTTGCTAAGTATAGAATATCGACCAGATTCCCCCGATTCAATTTTATCAGACACAGACAGAAGATCTCTTTCTCCTGACTCCTTGCCTGAATGGAGACCCATGTCACCAGATTCTGCTTTGTTTTTAAAAGATATTAGAGGTTCTTCTCCACAGTCAAATGGGTCCATGAATGAACGTAGGCCCCTATCTACAGACTCACCTATACCACAGTTTTTTCCAGCACTCTTTGAATTAGTTTTAGCTACAGAATACAGGTCTTCATCCACTGAATCTGCATTATCAGAGAACGAAAGTGAATTAAATCTTTTCAACCTAGATTCTTCTCCAGAATCAACAGAATCTATAAATGATGAGAGGCCAGACTTTAGATCTTTGTCTCCTGATTCTCCAGTACCTCAGTATTATACTTTTCAATTTGAACCAACAATGTTTACAAGTTACTTATCACCATCCCCTGAATCTGTTCTATCAGAAATAGATATGCCGACAGATGTATTTGATGACTTGATGATTGACCTTAGAAGGTCTTCATTAGACTCAGTCACATCACTGAATGAAAACAGACCTCTGTCCCCTGATTCACCTATTCCTGAGTTCACCATGGCCACACACACGTTTAACATGCCTTTTACAGGCTCTCGATCATCATCTCCAGAATCTGTCACTTTGGATGTTGAAAATGAATTGTTTCACTCTGAACTTTATCCAGAGCAAAGATCTGACTCTCCTCAGTCTATAATATCAGAGACTGAGATTAGACCACTGTCCCCTGACTCACCTGTGCCTCAATTCATGACATTGTTCCCTCAGAGTACTTTGCTAGTAACAAGACCTAGATCATGTTCACCTCAGTCGCTGTGCTCAGAGAATACAGAATGTGAAACTTACATTGAAGATTTGCTAAGTATAGAATATCGACCAGATTCCCCCAATTCAATTTTATCAGACACAGACGAAAGATCACTTTCTCCAGACTCCTTACCTGAATGGAGACCCATGTCACCTGACTCTGCCATGCTTTTAAAAGATATTAGAGGTTCTTCTCCACAGTCAAATGGGTCCATGAATGAACATAGGCCCCTATCTCCAGACTCACCTATACCACAGTTTTTTCCAGCACTTTTTGAATCAGTTTTAGTTACAGAACACAGGTCTTCATCCCCTGAATCTGCATTATCAGAGGACGAAAGTGAATTAAATCTTTTCAACTTAGATTCTTCTCCAGAATCAACAGAATCTATAAATGATGAAAGGCCAGACTTCAGATCTTTGTCTGCTGATTCTCCAGTACCTCAGTATTATATTTTTCAGTTTGAACCGACAATGTTTACAAGTTACTTATCACCATCCCCTGAATCGGTACTATCAGAAATAGATATGGAGACAGATGTATTTGATAACTTGGAGATTGACCTTAGAAGGTTGTCATTAGAGTCAGTCACGTCATTGAATGAAAACAGACCTCTGTCCCCTGATTCACCTATTCCTGAGTTCAAAGTGTCCACACAGACATTTATAATAGCCCTTTCAGCCTCCCGACCAACCTCTCCAGAATCTGTCACTTTGGATGTTGAAAATGAATTGTTTTGGTCTGACCTTTATCCAGAGCAAAGATCTGACTCTCCTCAGTCTATGATATCAGCGACTGAGATTAGACCACTGTCCCCTGACTCACCTGTACCTCAATTCATGACATTCCATCCTCAAATTACTTTGCCAGTTACAAGACCTAGATCATGTTCACCTCAGTCACTGTGCTCAGAGAATACAGAATGTGAAATTTATATTGAAGATTTGCTAACTATAGAATATCGAACAGATTCCCCTGATTCAATTTTATCAGACAAAGACAAAAGACCACTTTCTCCATACTCCTTGCCTGAATGGAGACCCATGTCACCTGACTCTGTCATGCTTTTAAAAGATATTAGAGGTTCTTCCCCACAGTCAGATTGGTCCATGAATGAATGTAGACCCCTATCTCCAGACTCACCTATACCACAGTATTTTCCAGCAGTCTTTGAATCAGTTTCTGTAACAGATTTTATGTCCTCATCCCCTGAATCTGAATTCTCTGATGAGGAATGTGAATTAAATGTTTTCACCCAAGATTCTTCTCCCGAATCTACAGAATCTATAAATGATGAAAGGCCTGACTTTAGATCTTTATCCCCTGATTCTCCAGTAGCTCAATATTATAATTTTCATTTTGAACCAACAATGGTAACAGGTTACACATTAATATCCCCTGAATCAGTGCTATCAGAAGTAGATATTCAGACCGATGTACTTGATGACTTCATGATTGACCTTAGAAGATCATCTTCGGAGTCAATTGCATCTACTGATGAAAGCGGAGCAATTTTCCCTGATTCACCTTTTCCTGACTTCACACTGCCCACACAATCATTTATCTTTCCAGAAATAGGCTCCTGTCCAGCTTCCCCAGAACTGGACTGTGTGGATGATGAAAATGCACTTTATCAAACTGACTTTATTTCGGAACAAAGACCTGACTCTCCCCAGTCTATAATATCAGAAACTGGGGGTGTACCACTGTCCTCTGACTCACCTGTACCTCAATTCAGTGTGTTATTGTCCCAGATTACTTTGCCAGTATTAGGAAGTGGATCATGTACACCTCAATCTCTGTGCTCAGGGACTACAGAATATGAACCCTCTTTTGAAAACCTGTTTATTAGAGGCTCTTCTCCTCAGTCAGCTGTGTCCATTGATGAATGTAGATGTCCTGACTCACCTATACCACATTACTCAGAATTGTTCATTGAACCAAGGCCAATAAAAGCACATGGGTCGTCCTCGCCCGAGTCTTTGACATCAGATGTTGGTTATGAGTTCAGTGCATCAAAATGTACTCTTCCTTTAGTGGATTTAGTATCAGAGAATGAACCTACCTCAGGTGAGATTAAATCTCATTTGGCTTATTTTAGGGCATCCTCAACAGACTCTGACACCTTAGTTAATGATTTTACATTGCTTTCTCCTGACTCACCTGTGCCACAATATTTTCCAGCACTCTTTGAATCAGTTCCAGATTATAGGTCTTTATCAGAATATATGTCCTCATCCCCTGAGTCTGGATTGTCAGAAGAGGAACTAAATGTTTTAACCTCAGAAGCCTCTCTAGAATCTATGCATGAAGGCAGATCTCTCTCCCCTGATTCACCTATACCCATGACAGATTCTCCAATACTTCAGTATTGTGCTTCACACTTTGATTCAACAATGGTAACAGGATACAGGTCAAAATCTAATCAGTCAATATTATCAGAAATAGAAAATCAGACAGATGGATTTGATGACTCACTTATGGATCTTAGAACATCCTCACCAGAATCAATTGCACTGGTAACAGAAAACAGACCATTGTCCCCTGATTCACCCATTCCTGAGTTCACACAATCCACATACACATTTTCTATACCAGAATCAGATTCTATATCTACTTCCCCAGTCTCTATGGGCGATGAAAATGAATTATATCCATTAGACTTTAGTATGGGGCAAAGGCCTAACTCTCCTGAATCAGTAATATCAGAAACTGAACCTAGACCAACTTCTCCTGAATCACTAAGTGATTACAGAGAAATGTCTCTTTACACAGCAAGACCTGTGGCAGAACATGCATCTCCAGAATTCTTTACACCATTGGAAGTGTGTAGAATATTACCTCCAGACTCTATTCCACAGTTTAACATATCAGCAATAAATGTACATCAATCAGAGTCATCTGAGTCACCTACATCAGAGAAAGACATTGAACTTTGGGTAATTGCGTCTCAAGCTACTGAACAGAGACCCTCCTCCCCTGAATCAGTCATATCCTTGAATGAAAAAAGACCATTATCACCAGACTCACCTATTTATGACTTCAAGTCATCAGTGCATGTAAATAACACCCAAAAAACTACATACAGATCATCCTCCCTAGAATCAATTGCATCTGATTTAGAATTTGACATGGTGAACTTTGCATTTGAGGATGTTACATGGACTGAAAATAGACCCTTATCTCCTGCGTCAGGTGAAATATCTCCTGTGGATCAATGCCATTTAGAAAATAATCACACTGATGATCAAAGCCAAAACTCGTCTGGCCAAGAGATATCCAACACTGTGACATATCTGACATTAAACATGACTCCCAGAATGATGCCTCAATATAAACTTGTGTACAAGCCTGTTCCCTTAGCATTAATTTCCCATTTGTATGATCCTCAATATAAAGGTGAAACTTTCTGTCTAAAGCCAGGTGTGTTTAAATATGCTGAATGTAAAAAGAAGCCAAATAATGAATTCACAGAGCAACACAATTATGACATTTCCAACAATGCTATATCTTACACCTCACCTTTTGATGACAGTTCTCTGCAAACACATGTACAAACAGAATCATTTGATTTATGTGGAAAAAATCAAGCATTTTCCAATGATTCTTTCTTTTATTGTGCAAGTTTAAATGCATTTCTAATGGACTCTTCAGATAGGACAGCCTCTTCACCAGAATCATATGCATCTATAAATGAGTACAGGAAACTCTCTCCTGACTCTCCAATTCCTGACCAAAGACCTTCATTACCATGGGAAGAGTTTGTGTTTGAAAGTCGACCCTCGTCCCCTGACACGTTTTTTTCAGTGAATGAATTTCAAAGTCTTTCACCTGATTCACCTATACCTGAATACTCGCCACCATCACCAGTTCCAAATGCACATATTTCTGAATCTAGTGAGGTAGTCATGCAACACAAATCCATTTTGAGTCCACTATTACCTTCAATAAGTAATGATCAAAGTTCTGATATGGACTCAGTATATCCTGAATCATACTCATTATGGTACCCACTTCCACAATGGATCATGTCTGAAAACAGACCTTTATCATCTCTCTCAGATTTTTCAGACACAGATTCTAGACCTTTATCTCCTCAGATGTTCTGTTTTGAAACAGATGTGCGAAACCCATCACCTGAAGCAGCAACATTAAACACAGAACTAACAAAAACTATTACACCAGAACCCTTAATTTGTAAGACATTTTATCAGCCTGAAACACCTGTTTATATGTTAACTGAATCTGAAGATGAGTTTTTTGAGAATTTGAATGAATTGACATTTTCTGAAATTGATGAGATTAAGGAAGATTTACCTGTCTTCAAAAATGATCCTGCTTTGCTGAATCTAGTGACATTTGAACAAATCAAGTCTTCACATGAAATAGAGGAGCCTGTTTCTGAAATTAGAATTGAGCATTCATTCGATGATGGACTACAACCAAATGCATCTCACGATATAGCGTTAGAGCAAACACAAAAGGACACACAAAGTGTAGCAAAGACAATTACTTATTGTGAAGAAGAGGACATAATCACAGCATCAAGTGAATCTGCATATGAAGAAACTAGCAAAGGACTGAATATCCATAAAATAGATGAAAAGAGACACATGGAAAGTCCACAGCAACAAAAAGAAGATGTAGGACATGGTTTAAGAAAACTAGCCCCTCAAGATGACAAAAAAAGGGTAAGAAGACAAGCATGCAGGTGTGAATCTTGTGCATTCGTAACAATGTATGAACCAAGAGTAATGTAGTGTCAGATCTGCCCTTACAGTTCTGGATCTACTAACAAATCAAGACTAAATGGACAACTCAGCTTACAAAAGAATGGTTAATTCTAAGAATGTTTACTAATTCACCATAATGATTTTGTAGTGAGACTTATTCTCAACTGCATGTTTGAATCTTAGTATTAAGGTATGTCCACATTGATGTTATGACATGTAATTGTTTCAGTGTTTCCATGAAACAAAATATTTTGGATTTGTTTTGTGTAATTTATACAAAGAGGGAGAAACATTGTTTTGTTTTCTTTCATTTTGCACAGGACCCTGTCTCAGAGGCATTAATGCCTCAAGTCAAAGATTCAAGTCTAAGAAAAAGAGATACACCATCCATTTCAAAAAGTTTAAATTTAACAGAATCCTTGATGACCAGTGAATCACTGAAAGAGCCATATTTAGCCACACGTATCTCCAACATACCTGAGCACAACAGATCTCAACCTGTCTTTGATTTGGCAAACAAATACACTCCTGATTCATCACCTGAACCTAATGCATTGAAAGTATTGGAAGAAGTAAATTCTTTTCAGTTTAATCTTAAAGACTCTCACAGAAGAGTTGAACTAAATCAAACTGATTCCTCTGCATTTAGTTTTGGTCTTGAATCACGTGATTATAAAAATTTGCCCTCAAGATCTGTGAAAACACCATCAACAGACAATCCTCTTTCAGCTATATTTAACACATCCTCTTCTGATCAAGGGGATTCTCCAGAGTCCCACAAATTTCTAGGCAAGGAAATATCTTGTGCTGCAGGAACTGTTCAGCGTTCCTCCGATTTTAAATGTGTTGTTTCTAAATGTAAGCAGGCTTCACCATCTTTAGGTGAATTAAGTTTAGTTATTGCTGGAACTTATCCTCTTGTAGCTGCTATGTCACCTTGTACTCTGGAAGTAACTCATGAGCTGACAGGTGACCAGATGCAGTTAGATGCCACTGCAGTTTTAGATGCTGACTCTCCACTTTACAGTCTTAACCTTAAAGCCAGGCCAATACCTGTTCATGCAGATAGCATCGAGTCAGAAACTGAGTTTTTTGATTGTAGGCAAACGTTTTCTGATACATCTGAGTTAGAGGTCAGATCATCAGAGGTTTTAGATGTTCCTCAAACAATTTACCATGTTGAGGAACTTCCATCTTTATCAAGCAGCCCTGGATATCTGACAGGCATTTCTAAACTTAGAGAGCACACACAGTTGAAAAAGGATGAGCAGCACTTATCCTGGGCCAGTGAGGACCTACCCATAGTTCTTGAGCCAGAGGATGAATGTGAGGTTGGTGAGGAGAAGGATTTCCCTTACGATTATACAGGTGGTCATTCATTTGCTGAAGAGTTACCTCCAATAGAGGGAGATTATGATGAAGATGATGACTCTTTAGGGAGGGTAAGCAATCTAGCATGATGTTTGCATTTAGTTTCTGAAGAGTTTTGTCACTTCCTACCCATTTCACAACATTTCAATATTAATATTTGGTGTTTTGATTAAAATATATATATAGTTTATATGTGCTTAAACTTAACTTAATTAACTTATAGTGCTGGATATAATGTGGCAACTAACAAGAAGCAGTATTTTTATTGACTGCATGTAAAAAGAACTTCCAGAGTACAAGTTTTGCATGGTGTGACGTGCAATTACAATATATGATATAAACAACATTACTTAAGACATACGACCACAATGCATCTCTGCTACTCTTAGGAAATAGCTGAAGAACTAGGTTTGCTGTCTGATAGTTCAGAGGAGGAGGTGTTGACCACCAGGGTGGTGCGGCGCAGAGTTGTAATTCAGGTACCTGTGTTGAGTGTGCGCTGGTGTCATTGGTCCGCAATTTCCATATTTCGGTGTGATGATAAAAAAAAAGTGTTTTCATTTGTTGGTATAATGATATATGATCAAACATATGCATCAAACAGTAACATTATATTTCATTTCCCATAAAAGGTATTTTTCATTAACACTTTCAATCTAATACTGTAATTGAAAAATATTATATTAATTATATTTTTATAATATAAAACTATGTTACTGTACAGTATGTCAATTTGAGTATGGGTGGAGTTAATTTACATTTTCTTTATATTTAGAAGATCTATGTAATATATTTTTTAGGGTGATGAGATGCCTGAAATCCCTCCTCAGACTGTGACAGAAGAGAAATACACTGACGAGTATGGAAACATGGTGATCAAAAAGGTACATGCTATAACTTAGTAACTGGTTAATTGTAGGTTGCCTTTAAAATAATGTATGCTATTTGAAGGGAATATGAAGGGACCATATCATTTACAATGAATTTTGATTAGATTTTTTTTAAACAGTTCAAACTTACCTTAAATGCTGTTTGTGGGTGTAATTAATTATGACCATTGGATTTTAGGTACTTAATGTTTATTGGATTATTTAAGTTTAATAGTTTTCCCTATTATTGACCACAACCACAGCTATAATGATGAAGGCACAGAGAAACAATATAACAGAAATCACTTTCAGAACATTTTCTTTTTCCAGCTAATAAACTGACAATATTGTCCCCTTTTTTCCATTATAACTTTTTTCCGTTATAATTTTTATTTATAATAATATTATATATATTATATTAATTTTTATGTATAATTAAAATGCTTGAATATGGTAACACAGACAATATATCATGTTTCAAGCTTATATGATAACCTTAATAATTTCCTACCTTCTCTACACAGATAACAAGAAAAGTCATCCGTAAGTATGTGTCAGCAGATGGAGTAGATAGAGAGGAAGTAATGCTGGAGGGTCCGCAGCAGGAAGCTGTCACTGTGGATGAGGCTGACGGTTTCTCTAAAGTTGTGAAGAGGACAGTGGTGCGGAGCGGGGGAGATCAGACTGAGGTGTGAAACCACATTTGGATTTGTAAAAACAATACTATAACATAAATCAAACAACAATTCTTTAACATGAATATATCAATCATATTTGTTTAGTGAATTGACATCCTAATATTGCTTATTTCTGCTGGTTCAGATATGTTGTTTGTGATTCTATTTTCACTGTTCTTTGTTCTTTCTTATTTTATGTTTCATTTCATGGCTCATTTAATGACTCATCAGTGCTCATTTTGAGCTGCTTCCATGCAGCGGTTCAGTAATCACATGACATCTGTCATAATGTAGGGAACCACTCATTATTCATACTTTCTTTGCTATTGAAATTTCACAATGAAATAATTCAATACTATTAATTCAATTCAATTGCTAGACAGCAATGTGAGTGAGTAAGGAATGTGTGCTCAACATCTGTTGCAGCAACTAGAGTATACAGATTTGAATATTGAATTTATGTTTCATATTGTATTAGGTTTTATGCATTTAGATTTTAGACCTCCTTAAAGGCACAGTCCACATAAACAATTCAAATTGTCAGCATTCATTCACCCTAATGTAGTTCCTTGTAAGACTTTTCGGGTTTTCTGTGATAACACACACACACACACAAATATATTTTTAAGAGTGTGGGTCACTAAACAGTTCTGTTTATTATTTACTTTCATTGTATGTACAAAAATATAATGGAAGTCAATGTGAACTATACTAGTCAGCATTAATGGATTAATTCATCAAAGTTGTTGTAGGATTACAAATTTAAGAATCAGTTAGATTATTAGATCTGCTGATCTTACATGCCAAAATAACATCATATTAGAAACTAAGGTGAAGTACATTGCATTTAGGATTTAAAGTAAAGGTGTTACATTAACAGTTGCAGCCAGATGTTCCTGCCAGTTTCAGTCCTCATATTGTAAGTCAAATGAGGCTGATTACTACTGTGGGAAGTTTGCTATACCTGAATACTTAATTAGCATTTCTCCACCTCTATGTAACTCCTCCCCCTTGAAACTTATATGAATTGCAATGTAACTGCTTTACTTAGACAACAGACAAGTCTGACAATTAGGGATTTTACTTTGATGACTGCAGCACACGGACAGAGATCTCTCAATAAAGATAATTTTGCTTCCAATCCAAAGTGTCTCACTGGTCTTGTCCAACATTGTCCTAAAAGCAAAATGCTTTCTTGTCTTAGGTTAACTTTAATCTACTCTGTAAAAAGTCACTGCTACTCATTTAACATCTCATGTGTATGCATTTCAGGTAACCTTCTCTGAACCTTTATCATACATTGGGGCAACATCTTCTGAGTTCGAGGAAGAGCCTGTCCAAGGTCGGAAGGTCAGCAAAGTCATTAAAACTATGGTAGTGCAAGGTGAACGAATGGAAAAACTAATTGGAGACCCTTCACTCTCATCGGATCTCCCATCAGCCAAAGACGACTTTGAAAAGGTCTAGATATTTGCTTCTTGTCTAATGCAATGGTATCCAAATACTTTATTGTTAAATAAATACAATATTAATATATGTTTTATTTAATTTGTTGAATTGTTTGATTTTTAACACTAGCTCACTAGCCAAGAGGTTCTAAATCTCTTATGTTCGCATTCTCTTCTTGGCTTAGTGATTTCTCTCTCATATGTCTAGGCTTTGAGCTATGTAGGAAGCTTTGAAAAGGTGCATCTGCCTCATTTAGTTGAGAGAGAGATGGTGAAAGAGGATGGATCAGTGGTCAGAAGGTCTGGACATTGGCATGTCCGTTTAACATGTAGATATTTAGGAGAATGGTATGACAATAATAGAGCAGCCACTAATACCTAATCCACCAAGTGTGATAACAAAATGCATTTTTAACGTTGTCCTTACCATACTCCCTTTTGCCTGGAAGCAAAAACATGTTGGTATACTATGTCACAGATCTAAACAGTGTATTAGATCTGTGACAGTGTCTCTTAGACATGATGACTGGACACTACTAGCACAATTCAACCAAAGTCATATTTATATATATGCGCTTGGTTGACTTAATTTTCCACTAATATTGGCACACTTGGTAAATCTGAGCAAAGGTGGCTGTGAAAATAAATCTGCATTGTTTATCCTTTTGATCTTTCATTAAAAAAATCACAAAATTCTAACCTATTGTTGAAGTAAAACAGTTGAAAATGGGGGGAAAAACACATGATGAAATAAATGTTTTTCTCCAATGCATGTTGGCCACAATTATTGGCACCCGATTATTGCTACGTCCTTTTTCCAAGATAACAGCTCTTAATTTTCTCCTGTAATGCCTGAAGAGTTTGGAGAATACCTGATAAGATAAAAGAGACCATTCCTTCATCCAGAATCACTCCAGATCCTTCAGAATACCAGCTCCATGATGATGCTTCTCCTCTTTAGTTCACCTCACTCATTTTCTGCAAGGTTCATGCCAGAGGACTGGGACAGCCATGGCAAAAACTTCATTTTGTGCTCGGTGACTAACTCTTGTGTTTATTTTGATTATTTTGACAGCTGTATATTTCATTGTACTCTTGAGTGTTTGCAGCTATAATGCTATTTTTTTATCTGATCATAGAAGCCAGTCCCATTTGTAGTTCCAGTCCTGTCTGACAACTGAACATACTGGAGATTGTTTTTGGATGAGTGAGGAGAATTTTTTTAAAACCCTCCTGAACAACATGCGCTGATGTAGGGGCTGTTTGACAATTTAAAAAAAAATGGTTTTATGACCCTTAGACACAACTATTTTCTGCAGTTCTCCAGCTGTAATACTTAAAGAGTCTTTAGCCACTCAAATTCTACTCCTCGCCATGTATTAGGATGATAGAGACACATGTCCTCTTCCAGGCAGCTTCGTAACATTTTATGTTGATTGGAAATTCTTAATTATTCCCCTGATGGTAGAAATGGAATTTTTTACTGCTCTAGCTCTTTTCTTAAAACGACATCACTAATTGGTGAAGCTCAATTATATTTTGTTGCACATCATAAATATATTATATGTTTTTTGATGATTAAGGGAATTCGGGCCTATATATATATATATATATATATACTATATATTTCTGTAAAACAAGAAACCATGACTGGATAATTTCATGTCCATAATCAATATTGTGAATATGAATGAGAATATACTTCAGAGATATTTTACCCATAAAAAAATTCTAGGGGTGCCAATAATTGTGGTCAACAAGCATTGGAGAAAGACATTTATTTCATCACAAGAATTTCTCCCTATTTTCAATTTTTTTTACTTCAATGATAGGATAAAACTGTGTGAATTTTTTTAATGAACAATCAAAAGGATAAACAATGCAGATTTATTTTTACAGCCACCTTTGCTCAGATTTACCAAGTGTGCTAATATTAGTGGAGGGCAGACTGCAACATCCAGGGGGCATGGATGGATAAAGGTCCAACCACTCCCTCCCTATTATGCACTCCCTCCCTCCTAAACCTACCCCTGATCCCTAAACCTACCCATCTCCACCCCTAAACTTGCAATTCTCCACCTCCTAGATGTGGATCCAACAATGCCCCCAGGTTGTTGTGGTATGCAGCGAACCCTACTTGAGATCCAGAAGCATAGCAAAAACATTGGTAAAACAGTCCATGTTGTTTAACCTCACTCGCAATACTACTGTATTTTTGTGCAAATAAAGCAAAAATAACATAATTTACTCCTCTCCCGTGACGTATTGTCTTCCGCCATGCTCAACACGCAGCATACACAAGCTCTAACATATTTGATGTAATCAGACATTTTTACATCCGGGTGACGATCTGCAGCTGCTTGCAAGAAAGCATACACTTATGCAGTAATGTTCTCTAAAATGGCGGGAGATGTAAGTCATGGTTGAGTACATGATGTTATTTTTGTTTTCTTTGCACAAAAAAATATTCTCCTGTCATTGCAAAACTGTAGTTGATCCTCTGATGTCACATGGACTTTTTTACCGGTGTTTTTACCACGTTTCTGGACCTGGGATCATTTCAGTTGTATTGTTGTCTATGGAGGGACAGATGGCTCTCTGATATAATTTAAATCATTCAAATATTTAATTTGTGTTCTGAATATGAACGAAGGCATTATGGGTTGGAATGGCATGATTGAGAGTAATTAATGACAGAATTTTCATTTTTGGATAAACTAACCCTTTAAATATTTTTATGTCTCGAGTAACTAAACTGTTATTTAAAAGAATGGTTAAGTTATCATATATGAACTAGTAATTCAGTTTCAAAGATGTTAAGAGCTCTTCACACCAGTTGTGACCTTGCCATGTTGATTTTTTTTAGGACCCAAATGCATAAAACGCGCACTCAGAAAAGCACAGTAGTGAAGGATGGCCAAGCCAAACAAACCCACCTGGAACGACTGGAGGACACCTCCGAATCCCTGCGACCTGATGACCTACAGCAGCACCTGCATCAGCTGCTTCAACGCTACTGTACTCCAGAGGTGACCGAAGAGCCTGATGCAGAACAAGATTCGGATGCAAAAGAACAGGACAAACAATAAGGCACCACCTCCTGGTGTGTGTGTGTTTGGTTGTGGCAGGCATTTAATATAAATTTCTGCATATTTATCTGTAGTCCTTTCTGATAACACAAAATAATTCTTCACTTGCTTACCAGATCCCCTTATATTATTTATTGCTTGATCTTTTTATTCATGGCAAATAATGGACACATTTTAACTGCATTGTGGCTGAATGTTTTTTTGATTATGTTCCTGACTGAATTTATTTTCTCATTTTGTGACCAAAGATAGTGTTATCTGAATTGCTGAGTGATTTGTATGAAACATAGATGTTTTGTGTGTGTGTGTGTGTGTGTGTGTGTGTGTGCGTGTCATTTTGGTTGCTGTGGTACTGTAGAAGCAGAAACATCATAAAAAAATGAACATGGGTCAGTTTGGATGCTGAGCTCATTGTCTGGCCACTAAAGGTGTGAAAACTTCTGTAAATAATGGACTTTGGTTGAAAATGTTTGAAAACATATACTCTTTTGTCTCCTGTAATTGCTGTACAACTACATCTATGGACTGCTGTAATTAAAACATGTCAGATTACTTGCTCAAAATCTTACAACAGACCTGGTAAAATATCATCAAGATATCTTTGGGGCATGTGAGTTTGTAACCACAGTTAATCAAGTGCAAGCAATCAACTATCTGATATAACTGGCTATGTATTTATACTGGCTATGACTGAAATTTAAAAGCAACAAATAAATATCATGCTGTAGTCTTTCTTAATCCCAGAATGATTCTGAATGGTTTTTACACAGAGTATGTGAGAATTTATCAGTTTAAGGTGAAAGAATGCTGTCATTATCTACACGTTCTGTTATTTTGTGTCACTGACCTTTTTTGTTTGCAATGTCTAACCAATGTACAGTATATGTGTGTTCTCAGATCTCTTCTGTGACAATACAATTATGTTTGTTTATTGATTTATTGAACATTTTGTTTTTCTTTTTGAATGAATGTTAAATTAATACAATTTTCTGTTTGCGCAGTTGCAGGTTTTTGTATGACTGAATTCAATGATAATTTGAGTCCCCCTCCAAAATCGTGCTTGTGGGCTTGTATCTTCCCTGTTTGTGATGCTCCTCTAGGCGCTTACAGTAGAACTCAAAACAGGGAGGGAAAGTGAATAAACATGCCTGTTTTATTTTTTTCTTCTGCTGTTGCAATGATGTAAAATAGTAACAATAATAATAATAAAAAAAAATGAAAGCTCACTGTTACCTTATCTTCTATTAGGACAAATATGCTTCGTTTAAGCAATGGAATTTTGGGTTTACATTCATAGGAGACAGGCCAAAAAGTTTGGTTATACTGTACTGAATGTATGTGTCTCATATGTTTAATAATTGTCTTTAGAGTTTAGAAAATATTGTGGTTTGGTAACGCTTTATTTCAAAAGTCCACTTTAGACAATAGACATTCTACTAAAAGTAAGTAACTTTGCAACTACATGTCAACTAGCGGTCATTAGAGTATTAGTAGGCTGTCTGATTAAAAACTTCTGACACTTTATTTTGATGGATCAGAAACTTTCTCTGAGAGTTAGTAGACAAGTAGTTGTAAATTGATGAGAATCAGTTGACATATAGTTGACGTGCAGTTACTAAGTTACTTATATCTAGTAGAATGTGGATTGTCAAAATAAAGTTTATCCTGTGGTTTTGTATGTAAGAACTGAAAAAAAGAAAAGCAGCCAAGTGTCCTCCTTCAAAACTCTTTAAAAGCATCAAGTTTGTTTAGATGCATGACCAAGAAAGTCCATATTCATAAGGTACGTATGATTAGATGTCTGGTATGTTTAACATTAGATTGTAAAATCAAAAAATTATGCAACAGTAAAAGGTAAAATAATTTTTTGCTGATGCTTGTCATAAATTGTGGTAACTGATGCAAGCACAATATAAATGAACATTAGTTTACCCAATGTAGTACAAGTACTACAAAAAGAGAAAAAAGTCCATTATGTGGTTGTGTTCTCAACTTCTGGTTATGTGTCTGAGGTAATCTACTACAGTACATATCACAGCTTTTTGTAGAATAATAAAGGGGTAAAACTTTATTTTAAGGTGTTTTTGTTACACGTTACATGTAATAATCATTAAAACAATAAATTATGCACAATTACATGCAAGAAACCCTAAGACAAACCCTAATCCTGACCATATAGTAAGTACATTATTTAATTAATGTTTCTCACTACTTAAATGTATAATTACACTGTGACAAGAACACCTTAAAATAAAGTGTAACCTATAAAGGTATTAGTTTTATTTGATTTTAATGAAATAATACTTTAATATATACTTCTCCACAAAGCTTAATTTGTCTGATTCTGTAGTTTAGATGAAATACAGTTTTGTAGCATAAAATCAAAAGGATGTCGATGCAAGTATTTTGCAGAAATCACACATTTTATTGGATGTTTCACATGTTAGAAATCTGTTATATCAATTCCTCTGGTAATACCCTTATTCTATAATGTACTGTAACTTAATATATTACCATAATGAACTGGACTTATAAGAATCAAAACTGTATCTGACAAACAATCTGTTTTAACAATACAATGTGGCATAACCATGTTTTCAGACATTCCTGGTATTGTGCAAGTAATTCTGTAGTGGATTATGCATACAGAACAGATTGATTCTGGATGAGATTTTTAGTCAATGACTGTCTGTTAAGACAGAGACAAAAAATTGTAAAAAAAAAAAAAATGGGGTGAAAGGTTTTGGATCTGTATGAGTGATGACTAAGAGTGAAATGCCATGCATTATTTGCTAAAGATAAAAATGAGAAACCAACCTATTACATTTTCCTCAAAGAGTACCACAAAAATTCAGCAAGAAGCAGACGTATTTGAGAATGTACACAATTAAGGTACTACAACAAAACTAAATTCCACACAATTCATTGAAAAGAAAGGAAAAAACTTATCTGCCTTTGTGAGCCATTTGCGTTGGGCATATCTGGTGTAGTGAAGTGTGGGTTATTACATTCTTTTTTCATATATTCAAATGCACGATAACTGTATATGACAATTCATTAGGCCAAAAAATAAAATACAACTCTAAACCTTTTCCCTTCAAAAATGTTGGGTTATGCAAGAAAATAGCACAATGCTTCCTACAATATGTGTGCTAAAATGAACTGGTAATACAAAATGTAAAGCAGAAATAGCACGTCACATAACTTCACAAAATGTACATCACTGAAAACCATAAGCAAGCTTATATTTGCCATTTTAAGAAATAAGTATATTTTGGATCTTGACAAATTTAGTAAAAAAAAAAAAAAGTGATTATTTTCTGATATACAGTACCCCTACCCAAACACCACAGATTACTAACAAATGGCTCTATATTTTGTTATACAAAAATGTTACCCTTTAAAAAAGATTAAAGTACTAAGTAAGAACATGCTTTTCACATAAATGAGTATAGTGTGTAAACAGCATACTCAATACATGTAAATGTACTCACATACTGTACAAACACACCAAATCCTGATTTGAAATGATTCTCCAACCTTCTATATTCTATTAGTCCAACAGTTAATGTAAACAAGACTCTGGTACAGTAGAGCAAACTATGAAGATCATGGTTGAGTTGGGCCAGACACTTGTTGAAGCTCAGTTGACAGGAAAGGCTGTGCCATGGAGAGCTTATTAACTGAAAAAGAAGAAGAAATTACCAAGTGGTTTTTCATAATGCAAAATATTCAAAATATTGGAAAAAGGGTTATTTAGTTTATTACAGGATTAGTTCACATAAAAATGAAAATGAACTCGTCATTTATCTGCTGAAAGGGGTCATGACACTTAAGTCATTGTACTATAAAAAATATCCTCTAACGTTTAGAAATCAACTTTCTCATTCTAAAAATAGCTTATATTTGAAGCCAATCTGCCCAAATTAACGCCTGTAGAAATGTTCCACCTTATGATGTAAAAGATTTTTATAAATATGACCAAATATAATCCATCAACAATCCATTCTTCTCTAAGGTGATATTATCTGCTGTTTGCTGAAAGTCTGCAGCAAGTTAACTGCCAACAGTCATTCTGGCCTATCTGACAACACCTATTGGACTGCCGGTCCAGAGATATTCAAGACAACCTTAAAGATGCTTAAATAGAGTTAAGAATAAAATAAAAAAAATACATTTTGTGGTTTTATTCATCTTAATGTACAGTAAAGTACACAAGACTGATATTTGCAATACTGTGATTCCCTCTCAGTACAAAAGCTGTCACTGGGGCGGTAAATTTTAAACGCACATATTAGTACTTAAAGTGTACATATTAGAACCTAATAGGTACAAAAGTGTACCTTTTAAAAAAAGCAACTGACAGCTTTTGTACCTTTATTTCTAAGAGTGTAGTTTTGAGGCAATTTTAAAAAGCTTGATGTTGGCCACTATCCATTGTCATTATACGAACAAGCGTGAATAGGTTCTCCTTCTATGGTCCGAAAAACAGGGTGCTAGAACAACACCACATTGAGTAAATAAAAGAATGTACATTTTTGGATGAACAATCCCTTCAAAATGTTCTCCGCACTAAGGAAAAAAAATAGTACTGTTTTAAGAACTGTACACTGAGGGTTCTTTGGGGAACTCACTGAGAAATCCTCCTTTTGGAATTATGACTTTTCACTTTTAACCCTTCTGCTGTAACACAGAATAACAACATATACTTGTTTTTCCTTAAAAGCTCATAATCAGGTCAACATTAATCAGTATTAGCTAGCTTGGACAAACAGAACTGATGCGATGAGACACAGATGAGATGTTTGAGACCATGCACACACACACACACACACAAATAAACACAGACCTCACTTGGTGGGCACAGTTGGTGAGCCAGACCGGTGGAAGTGGATGTTCTGCCATTTTCCATCACGGCGATGCCAGACACGGGTTTCTTCAGACTGCATGGTGCGAGGCATATTGTTGACATCCATGTATTGGGTGAGCCTTATATAAGCGATGCACGCTGCATCTTCACCAATCAGGTGCACGTGAGGGTTCAGCAAGATGGTGTGGATGGGTTTGTGGCCTTTGGAGAGAGCTAGAGCAGAGGACAATAATACTTATGCTTGTTTCATTCAAGACACTTTCACCTATATTAAAACATGTATACATTGAATGCATTAAATTAGACGTTATTTTCTTCTGTGGAATACAAAATGGACAGGACAGACAAAAAGGACACCAAAATGGCTCACACATATTATAAACGTATTTGATATATTAAAAATGTTTGATATTGTAACAGACCGCTCCTCTGTGGCCCCCTCCGGCCGCCAGCAAAGGGAACCTTCCCCGGAGTTTTAATGTTCCC
>JAUYWG010000040.1:23516659-23554389 GCA_034779775.1 Enteromius afrohamiltoni
TAGACAAGTTTTTGTTTAGAACAAGCAAAACAATCTGCCAGTGGGGAAAGCAAAATAATCTTATTTCAAACAGAAAACATGGCTTCAGGCTTTTTTTCATCACTTTCTTAGTATGAAAACCTCAATTATTCCTTTAACATGTAATATCATGTCATGTCTTACAGTTTTCAAAGTAGAACCTGTGGAAATCTGTCCCCTCCACTAGGTTTCCCAAAGCTTCAGGTTCAAAAGATGTCAGTCCAGGGTCACAAATCTTCCTGTGGAAAAACACAATAAGGCATTCTTTACAGAGTGAAGACAAATAATAATTATAATAATAATTAAAATAATGAAATAAACACTCACGTGTATGCTTCAAAATCTCCATTATTAATGGCTTCGATCAGCAGCTCTGTGACTTTAATTATCTCCTGTTTCCGTGCTGAACCACATTAAGGAAAAAAAAGAATAGTCATTATCCTTTGGCTGATGAACAGACCAGACTGTAAAATACATTCATTTTAAACAATAAAAGAAACTGATTCTTTAAAATGAATCAGATTCACAAATGCAAATGTTCAAATCACATGCACCAATGTAAATCAAATGCTTAAAAACTAAAGTTCAATTACATGGAGAACTGTACTGTTTCATGTACACCTTTAGAAAGCAGTTTATTGATTCAAGCTTTTTTCAATCCAAGGAAATCTTGTACATAAAAATGGACCTCATATTGTGTAAAACTCTGTGTAGCGCTTTTAGCTTGGCCAGTAAGAATGTGTAGAGAACCATTTATTTAGTTTTTAATGATTGTTGTATTGTGAAGTCGATAAAATAATCGTTGTTAATAACTACAATTTTCAATACAACACTTCTGCTTCTTTAAGTCAAATGCATCTGCAGTACACAAGCCGCAATTAACAAAGCTGACTACACTGTAATGTGACCCTGTCTCTCTCTCACATACGCGCACACACACACACACACACACACTTAATGTAATCTTAATGATTCCTTAGTCCATCTACTTTCGAAAATCCAGTTAAAGAGATTTTGCATTCGCACAGAAACAGACAGCGTCTCCTTACATGGGTGCATCAACACTACTGTGTTATTGATACCATGCCTTCTTTGCATGAACATTTGGGCAAATAGAGCAAATATTTCAACATTGTTACGTAGACATGTGGGGGCATGTTTTAACAAGGTGTTTTAGCCCAGTTTGGATCAGCCTTCTCTTTTAAATAGCCTAGAAAAATCCTTTTGTGGGAGACTTTAATCTTTGTAACTCTGTAGATCTTATGTACAAACAGCTATATACCAAACTAAAGAAAAAGAAAACAAGAAATTGCATCTTGTCATATGACTCATTTAAACAAAGAAATAATATGTCAAAATTGTGCCGTTCTGCTCTGGACAGACTAAACCAGCAGTTTAGTTATACATTGTATCTACCGTCTAATAAAATAGAATACAGCAATACATTCATTCTTTTGAGTCATGCAGTTCTTCTCAATAAATGCATCATACAGAAAGAAAAAAATCCATATTGGTCTGAATCACATTACTCAGTAATAAATAATTTGCATCATTTTAGTTACACATAAGCACTTACCATTGAAATCATTAGGCATTGCCATATTTTGTTTATATACCATATAATATTTAAGCACTTTATGTAATATGAGCACAACATCTCAGTTACATATGTAACCCTCGTTCCCTGAAGAAGGGAACAGAGACGTTATGTCGTGAATGGGGTCTTGTTCTGAGCCTGATGAAAATTGGCCAGTGGAATTTGCATCATGCACCACTTCCCGTCACATGGGTATAAATAGGCGACTGGTGCAACCACTCATCAGTTTGGGTGAGGAGCTGAGAACTAGCCACTGGTCCCCAGCGACGGTTTGAGGTTGTGGCAGGGGGACATAACGTCTCCGTTCCCTCCATCAGGGAATGTACGAGTTATATACGTAACTGAGACTTTCCCTGTCTGTCCGTTACTATGAGTTATGTTATGACGACAGAGTGGGGTGCAAAGGAAAGAGCCACAACCTGAATCCCAGTCACAACCAACAGCACTGCATTTGTGCAAACATTTGTTTGGCAAGCCTCTGCGTGTCAACAAATGCTATGCAAGGTCATAACCTTCCCAATGCCCCAGCGAAAATTCACTTACCTTGTCACCCGCCTGGTTTTCTAAAAATATCCCCCAACACAACACTAGATACATTGCTTTCACCCAAAAAAGGGGGGAATGCAAAACGTTTTGTTGATTTTGTTGGCAAACCCAACGGGCGGCTGTCAGTGGATCCTGCGGGCTGGTAGCCTTTTTAAAGGCTGGTGTGCCAGTATTCTTGCAAATCCAGCGAGCAAAGAACTCTGAGTGCACGGAGTTGCCGCGATAGGTCTTCACTGGGCAACTGGGAAAAGAGCTGATTTTTCAGCGGTTGGTGAATAGGTTTTACGTGCGCCTCTGGGTGCGGAAGTTTCCTCGCCTCTTTGGACTGTCACGAGCGCTGTCTCACGTGCCTGGGTTGTGAGCACGCTGAAACAGCATTTGTGTATAGTCAATGCACTCATTGCGAGCGGATGACTATGGCTACATTGAGGACCTGCCTCTCGTTTGCGTGTCCTTCCTGCGGCAGCTTGTTAAAAAAACAACAAAAAAAACCCTGCAGCGCCGAGGCGCCTGGGGGGCTTTCAGAATGTTCCGGCCGGGAGAACAGCCGTGCGGACTTCTGATGCACCACGTAGTCCTGTGGTCCTCCTGGAGGAGACCGCTCCCCCTGTACCAGGGCTGAGTGTGTCCTTCGGGGTGCCCCAAGAGGCTGAGATGTCTTCGGCATAATCAGACGGTGAGTCAGATGGTGAGGCTGAAACCGCTACGGGAGCGTGCCGCACCACGGTGTCTGCCCTGTCCACGGCGGATACCAAACTGTCGGCTCTGCTCCTCCTGGCAGGTGAGGCTTACGCTGGGCAGACCGCCACCACCACGCACGCGTTGGCAATATTCCAGGTCTATCAGGCTAAAGTTTTGCAACTCCTGCACGAGAGTGGGCCGGACCAGGGGGCAATGCAAGAACTCCGCGCTGCGGCTGACCTTGTTCTTCGGACGATGAAGGTCACAACGCGAGCCCTTGGTCAGGTGATGTCCACCGCGGTGGTCCAGGAGTGACTTCAGTGGCTGAATCTGACGCAGGTGTCGGACCGAGAGAGCTCGTCTCCGTCTACGAAGAGTGCACTCGGAGAGTGTTGCTTTGTCCTATACGACAGGTTCACGGTGCCTCTTAGCATATATTTATAGGGCTGCAGGCTGGGCGTCACCCAACACCTTCGCTAAGTTTTACAGAAAGACCTCTGCGTAGAGGCCATGTCTTCTCGCATCCTCACTTAGGACAGCAGGTGAGCGAGAGGACCGGCTAGTGCCGGCTTGCTGCGCCACTCCTACAGGATCCGTGCGCTATTTTTCTCAGTGTTCCCTTAACTGTGCGTAACCTGAGTCCTCCCTGCCTCGCAGTTTGGACCTAGACGGAGTAGCTCCAGCTGTGCTTCCTCTGGGTTTCCTTCACCCAGTAGATGTGGCAACAACTATAATTCCACAGTCAGTCAGAAGACTGTGTTTCCCTTTATATCCATAATCTAATCGATATATAGCATTCCTTTAATTCCACATGCTAGAACTATGTTTTAAGTCATGTGCTCTGTTCCCCCGACCATCTGCTTCAGTAAAACTGGCAACCCTGTGGGGCCCTAATCCGGCCCTCGGGGTGTCGGGGAAGGTTACGTGCAGATCCTCTGCTGACGAACTTGAAAAGTATCCCCGCCTAACGCAGCCCCAGAGTCGTGGCCCGTTCCATGGGTGTTCCCATATGTAACGTCGAAGTGATTCGACTGAAAGGGTAACGTCTAGGTTACGAACGTAACCCAAGTTCCCTGAAGGAGGAAACAGAGACGTTACACTTTCTCCTGACACTACTCTGAGGTTGCGCTGACGCCGGCTCGGCTCTTCAGTGAAAACCTGCATGTGCATTCTGCTCGTGCCCTCTCATACTCACGCAGTGATGAGGCGCACCTGAGCGCAATCAAATGCACCCCAATATTCATTGGCCTTTTGTATAAAGCTCAAAGGAAATTGGGCTCTCTGGCAAGTTCTCATATGTAACGTCTCCATTCCCTCCTTCAGGGAACGTGGGTTACGTTCATAACCTAGACATTTCTCAGCATCTACCTGTAATGGGAATTTGAAAGAAATATGATGGACAGTGCACAATGATTTGTTAAAAAAAGCAATTTTGCGTGTTTTTTCCTTTTTAGGAATTTAAAAAAAAAAAAACTAATAGCATAGTTATTTATAATATGAAAGTCTCATAGTATAAATATAAATATAACCCCTTAAAGTGGTTTTAAAGGTACTGCTTTAACATGTAGGCAAATAAAAAGAATGTTCTAGCAGTGCTGCATATATTTTTTCTTCTGACAATTTCAGAAGTGGTAAAATAAGGCAAAAAATCTCTGCCATATTAATCCACTAATTTTATCTTACAATTGAATAAATTATAGCTGAGCTTGAGATAATGAATGTGGCTATGTAAAAATATGTATAGACTCGACAAGAAACTTCAGTGAGTACACAGGATGGATAATAGCAGATCTCTTACAGATAGACAGATGTGTTTCTATTTAACCTATTACTAAAAACAAAATGATAAATTTGATCTACGATGTAATCAATAGAACAATTTTTTGACTACCCAAAATGTATTGGTATTATTTTCTTATTCTAATTATAAATTCTATAACTTATTATTTATAACTAATTAATAATTAATTAGGTGAAGCTGCACACTTAAATTTGTAATTACATCATACAGTGTGGTGAATTATTATTGCTCATGTTTTAATAATTTGGTTTATCTTTAATATGTTGATTAATTACATCTTATTGTTATATTACATCAAATATTTACTTTCATCTGATTCTTGTTGCCAGTACAACCTTGTTAGTTTATATTTGACTGTTGTCTGAAAAGGGATTAGTATAGCCTGCATAAAAAAAACATGAACATAAAACAACAGGACAAAAATATAGTTGATGACTAGACAATCATTTTAGACAATCAAACTCTAGACACTTCTTTTTGAAGATAGCGGCATAATACAGTGAAACAGCATATTCTTTAGCCATATCTAAACAGTAGTCATATGCATGGGTAAAATTTACCCGCTGGCGATTTTAGGTACACAGGGACCCCTGGCAGTTCCTTCAGTTCTCCTCCAATTATATGACTTCAGCATTGTTCTGTCAGTTACATCCCAACATGGACCCACTTATGACTAATAATGCACAGCAGTATGTACATTTTATTCTTTTTTTTATTTTGCACAGACTTTGAGCACATTTGGAGTAGCCCTCACTGCTCACTACTACTTTCTAATAGCCTTGCAGAGTGTGCAGTGCAATCTGCTAAACATCTGCTGGAGAGGTACTATATGGAGTGAAGTGCATACAAGCTGCTTTACTTCATCTGTGTAATCTTCCACGGGATGACCTGCCATCCCCTGCCCAACTCCTCCTCTACAGGCACACGAGCTGAACTCAAGACAGACTGACACTTTTTGTATGCCTCAACATCAAGGCAGTACTGGCCAGGAAGAGAAAGAATACAGAATATATATCGTTATAATCATATATCAATTCAACAAACAGGTGGTTGCACAGGGCACCACTCGTCAGGGTTATCTTATTTTTTTTTCTTTTTTGTTGACTTAACTCTTTGAACCAAACCAGGGGCTCAGTATGTACATAAAGGACTGCAACTTTACTCTTTTTTTTGGAAAACGAGACAAATTAATACAAACCTCAGAAGTACAAGGAAATATAGATGCAACATTTAAGTACCATATCAAAAATGCTGTTCAAATTTATCAGAAAAATTTAAAACCCACGAACAAAATATTTCTCCAGAACCAGGAAAATTGTCAACAAAATCATCTATTTTGGTCAGTTTGTTTAATAGATAAGAAGGTGATAGACGTTAAGCTGCTACGAAAATTTCAACAGCAAAGTGCAAAATGAAATCACAAACAAGACATCAGCATTGAAGTACCTGCCTTTTTGTTTTCAGTAAAGTGCTTGCCACAATACATTAACAATATGCAGTATTTGTGAACGTGCCCATGCATGAATTAACTCCAACACAATTAAACTCATTCACACACACACACACACACGTCTCAAGCTTCTAACACTGTCCTAATCAGACACTGTTATTTTAGCGACATGATTCCTTCTTCATGGAAAGAAAAAAATGTTGAGTGAAGTGACAAAATCACAGCCTCAACAGAACATATGTAGTGTTTATCATTGCCATGCAGAGTGTGATTGATTTTGAATCAGTGTGATCAAGATGGGTGCTAGTGAATGGTTTGGGATTATGTGTTCTTGTGGTGCCATCAGCCATCAGCACTGACATTATTTTCATACAGCACTAGAGTAATTAGTTAGAATGAGTGTCTTAAAAATCCTGGCGGCACAAAGAAGCACACATGAGCAATGATGGTAGTTTTCTGTGGGTCTTTGTGTTAGCCTAACAACTGCAATTAAATGGAAATGCCCAAGGATAGTTTCTCCAGTTAATATAGATCTTCAAAGGTAAACAGAAAAGGCCTGGAACACATTGGGAAACGTGATTTCTGACATGAAGCATCTTTGAAATTACCTTTTTTTTGTGTGTATTTATTTGCCACTAGAGGGCAATAATGCATCACAAACCCTTTAAACGTCTTATTACACCATAACCTCAAGGGACACTTTACAATCAAAATGAGGAACAACCCCAGATGTTTGCAGTGATGCTTCAATGCTTCAGTGACAGTGACAAAATAACAGCACTAAATTCACACTCGCTGTATCTTTTCAAACTCTAAATATGACTAGAAAAAGAATTAAATGTTATTAGAGTGTGAAAAGCTTGTTTAAATATATACTTACTGTGCCCAACCACAAAATCCTACAAATTCTATTTATCTTTGTCATGGTAAGGTGTGTTCAATGGACTAAAAGTCATTTGAGAGAACTCAAAAGTCATTTGATTTCAACGAGAGGTGGTGTTTTGACTAACGCAAATTAGATTAAAGAGCAACACAATGCTCAGATAACCAATGACAGCACAGACACATAATGTAATTAATTATAAGCAAGATAGATAAGATTATTGTAACTGTAACTGATTTTTGTTTAGTCACAATATGTTACATAATGTATTGCTAATACCAAAATGTAAAACCAAAAAGAAATGCTGTCTTGTTTAGTGGTACAGGTAATGCCTTTGTGGAATAGAGAATAATGCTTATTACTGACCAACAATACAGCTGTGTAGATCACTGTCAATGGCAGTTTTTAATCTGCAGTCTTTAATGTTAAATTGATAGTCTTTAAAAAATGTAAATACTGTCATAATTTACTAAACCTCATGTCATTCTAAACATATGTATTTCTTCATTCTGGGGAATGTTAAAGAACATACAGGCCCCGTTTAGACTAGTGCGTTTTTGTTTTTTAAAACTACTGCATTTCAGAAACAATCTCCGTCTAAAACATATCACATGACCATTCATGTAGGTACAACCATAGATAAAGGTAGATTCCCTATTATTTAGATCACAGATGCCCCCCGAGTGAAAACTTCGATGTGTTTAGGGGACCAAACAACTGTTTTTTGAAGTGCCTTTCTGTGTCATCATCCTGTGTCCATATAGAGGCACGGTCATCATGTAAAGAATCAGTACAAAGGATCATGGCCTTAAATGTTCATCAGTTGTACCCTTCAAAACCATTCATTTCAAAGGGACCTCTGAAGTTGCTAGTTTTGAGCACTTCGATTTGGAACGACCCGTCAATATAGCGGCCATGATTGTTTTCACTCTGAACTGTCCTTCTGAAGTCAATATATCCCATTTGGAACATACCGTACATGCTTGGAGCGGTCGAATGGGGTATCTAAGTATACATATCTATTTACAATGAGCATGTTGTTATTTACACTGTCATCAAGAATGCAAGTGAAAGTGAATGTGGGCTCTTTTTTTTTGAAATAGCCAGTAGAGTAGTGTAAATGACAGGCGTAACCATAGCAAAAGGTTTGTGTTTTAAAACAAAAACACAGTAGTATAAACGGGACCACAGTATGTTGAAGAATGTGAATGAATAAAACACTGACTTCCATTGTGTGGACAAAAATACTGTACAATGCTCATCAAGGAAAAGGGAAAGTCATTTATACTTATTTATACTATGGAACAACCTTGGGTTAAGCAAATAACAAAATGGACTTGACCCTGTTAATTTTTTGTCCTAACCAGCAACCACCACAACAGGCAATGATAAGTCATTTTTATTGCTTGCTTGGTTCTGTTGTATAATGCTGTGCAGGCTCACCTATAAAGAAATCTCATTCCATAAACTTAGAGTGCAGTAATCACCCATGTTTTCAGCAGACTTGTTTCCAGAAGTCTTTTTTGTTTCTTTGTTTTCATATGAATGTATGACAATGAACTCAAAGGATAAATGTAAATGATGACAAAATATTAATTTTGGGGTGAACTATTCCTTTAAGAAAACTTGTCTGGCACCATTTTTGGAGCTGAATGCATAACTAATCCTTGATCTCTGAATCACTTTGACACTATATAAAGTGATTCGGATAAATATATTCAAATAAATATATTTGGAATATTTTTACAGAGTTCAGTAGAAAGCCAGATCCAGCATCTAAAAATAAGATATCGCTAGGTATAGAAATCAAGTCATTTTTACTCATTTGCAATCATAACTACCGGTTCAGCTATCAGTGTACACCATTTTAAAACTGTGCATTGACTTTCTGTCTCCCTCCCCTGTCACTTACACTGATTGGTGATGTGGCTCTGGATTGGCTGAGACCATTTGGGAGCAGCCTGGGGATTAATGCACTGGCCGCAATCGACTGTCAAGTTGACGTAGAGGAAGGCCAAAAAGGCAAAGAGGAAAACAAGCAGGTAGACTGCCAGGAGAGCTTTGAGAATACGGTTACAGCAGACTTCTTCAGGCCACATGTTTGGGAGGTACCAGCAGGATGAGACAGAGGAGGAAGTGGAAGAACAAGACTGCTGGGAATGAGATCGTTCATGCTTGTACGTTCTAGAAGCAGTAGGCAGGCAGTATACTGGTCCTAGTAAATGTGCCATTTGGAAGGTATATTAATATGGGAAGAACATCAAGGACAGGATGGGTGGATGGATAGAAAAAACAGTTGAATGATTGTGTGGACAGATTGGTTGACAGGAAAGAAAAATTAATTAAGACATGGATTGATAGGAGGGTAAAAAGCAAGGGTAAGGTTGTTAAAAAGAGGAGAAAAATGATAAAATGAGTAGAAATGACATAAGGTGAATAACAGATTGACATATTGTTTGCAGGGCATCCCCTGAAAACAAAGACAGGAATGAAAGAGCAAAAGAAAGACAAATGGTACAGAAATATGTCCCTTTTAACATTCTTCTTTCACACTTTGCAGACTTTTGTGAGTTCTATGATTGTGATTTGTTGAAATGGGTTTGGCATTATGGTGTTCGGTTTCGTTCAGAAGAGACACACTATAAGTAGTAAGGGGGATGTGTATGTACAAAAAAATCTTAAAGATCCTACTTTAAGATCCTATGTGCTTTAAGCAAAGAAAACTATTGGGTGTTAAAAATACTTAGCCTAACTTATTAATTTATTAACAGGTGTAAAGACATTCAACCATATACAACTTGATGTAAAGAATCAAGTATATTATTATCAAGTAATAATAAATAACAAATTAAAATAGCATTACATGCCATTAACACACACACAAACTGTCACTGAACCACCTGCATTTACATCACACAGCCTAATCTACACATAATTACAAAGACAGAATCCTCCAAAGGTCAAAACAGCAAAAAAGAGGAACAGAAAGTTAGCAGGCATGTGAAACGAAAGCTTAAAATAAAAAGTCTTATCTCAGCAGATATTCACCAACCATCACCACCAAGGTGGGAGCAGCAGGCCAAACTAATAATAAAGTGCGATGTTTATTCCGCATGTTTCCACATTAATAGCATGATACAGTATATAAGTACAGTGAAAGACTGCATTTAATCTATATTTATTGTGTGAGAAGTAATAGTTTAAGAATAGGCTACTAAAATTTATTGACCAACAATCTAAAATCTGTTGGGGTGCATGAGGGTGGAATGGGCATTCCTCTATGGGGGTACTTTAGGCCTGAAGCAGGACAGTTCAACAGTAGTGTTTTCAAATAAAATATTTCTTCAGAATCCTGGAAATCTGAAGCACAAATGTTTCCTGTCTGAGAACAACCCTTTTTTGTTTACTAAAGTAAGTGAATGCCAGTGAATATAAATGCAAATGTATAGTTAGAGCAAGAACGAACTGGACCACAGGGTACCAACTTATAGTACAATGTACAATTCAAGTTTGGTTTACTGTAGGTTCAGCTGTACCTTTAATGTCTTCATCTTCAATAGTGGTGTTGGCACTCTCTGATGATTCCTGAAAGGGAACAGAAATATATAAATAAACATACAAAAAATGTGAATAGTAATTTACTAATAATTTTAATTTTAGGCAACACTTTATTTCAATAGTCCGCTTTAGATATTCTATTAACAGTAAGTAACTTTGCAACTACATGTCAACTAGCAGTTATTAGACTATTAGTAGACCGTCTGCTTAATATCTTCTAACGCTTTGTTTTGATTGGTCTACAACATACAACATACTATCAGAAACTTTCCAAGTGTATCTCAACTTATTCTACTAACCCTAAAACTACCCTTACAGTCTACTCTGAGAATTAGTTGACATGCAGTTAAGTTGATTTAAATTGTTAGTTGAATGTTTAAAGTGGACTATCAAAATAAATTGTTTTGAACTAATTTTAAATAGGCTCAAGTTAAATGATGATTACAATGGTAAGAAACTGTAAAAAGAAGCTGAAACCAGCCTGTGGTATGAAGTGGTTAACTGATCTCCCTATATTGATAGAGGTGCTTTGGGTTAGTTAGATTAACATGGAGTTGGCCAGCAAACAGCCTTTTTCCAGAAGGTTCAAATCTTATTTCACATTGCAAAATAATTATGCATGTTGATGTGATGATTGGCCCATAAAAGCTTAAGATTATCAAATTTCAACATCATGTGTTCTATTTCCTAATCAAACAAGACCAGCACTTATGTCCACTCTGAAAAAAGAACCAAACTATTGAGACACTCTAAAGAAACATCTGCTGAAACATGCAGGGATAAACACAATATGACGACAACTTGTCACTGACATGTACTATACTGTAGATGATGCCCTGGCAATTAACTCTGGTAATCTAAATCATGCTACAAATGTTTATACACTGACAAAAAAGTGTGTTTGTAATCAAATCTGTAACTGTATATTTTAGAAAAGAGTGCTTACAACAAGACACAGTTATTTCTATTTCACAATTATTTCCGCAGTATTAACTATTAACACTGAGTTCTTAAAATTACATTGAATATTGATTAAATGATTTAAAAAATCTACAACTGTAGATCTACAAAAGCACAATTGTTTGTGTGTTACTATAGTCAGTACTTATCTATTATCGTTAAATTAAGTTAAATTATCCATTATTTTGTAAAATGACTTCCTTTTTAAAACACCCAGCAATATTTGGACCTTGCTGACTTTCATTATATGGACAAAACTGTTTAAATATGTTCAAAATATCATCTTTTGTATTCTGCAAAGAATGAAATAAGGGTAAACAATCTTAACAAGCTTAACTTTTCAGACTTTAAACCCTCCATTGCCTGCTAGAATGTATGTTGACAAACTGAATTATTATCTCTATGATAACAGACAGCATGTATTACATGCACTAAAAGACATTAAGTTCAAAATATCCCTTGAATCTTAAAATTTAAAAAACCCTTGACCCTCATCAAACACGAATACCTTATTTCCATCAGTGGGATTGTGGATAACAGTAGTTTGAGGCTCCTGATATAGAGGTGCGTAGGGAGAGAAAGGAAGATAAAACAAAATAACAAGAGATAAAGTGTGTCAGAATAAGTAGTAGAGCGTTGAAGATTTAAAGCACACCAAGCATTACAGTCAGAGACAGCCTAGATGTTATACTGTCCTGAATGTGCTCAGGTAAATTATTTTTAAATCAATTATTTTTATCGTGTAATGCTTAACCATATTCATGAAAAGTAAATGGTAAATTTCAGCTGACAGAAATGAATGCTAAAATTAATACTCAATCACATGAACTCAGGATTCATATTATATTTTAAGTACTTTTTTATAACAAAGCTTGGTGAACTTTAGAAAAGAAGAGCCTACTGGTTTAGACAATTGGTCATGTAAACGTGAGATGGAAATTTGGGTAATAATTACTACAGTACAGTTTCATTAGAGCAACAGTACAGCATACCCAGCCAAAGCATGCAGTAACACAAGAAAGTATCAGAAAGAACACAAGCCAACCTTTCAAAAGCTTCATTCAGTCTCTGGGGTTTGCTTGAAGTATTGGTAATGTTTTGTATACGTTTAATTTATTCAGCAAATTAAAACATGTATCTTGAAGAGCTCGATTAAATCAACTAAGAATTAAAATGACCAGACTGTAAGGACACCATTCTGTTGAGTTTTGATGATTAAACCAAATCTTCGCTTTATACTGTATCTACTGTAAGTCATGTTGAAACAATGGTTGGTGTCAAAAGAGAAGCATGTACAAAGAAAAGAACAACAGCTGATTTTCAGAGAAGGACAGGTTGTGTTGCAAGTATTCTTAACTTAAAAGTTTGTACTTGTACCATTAGAAAAGCTTCCATTTACCCGTAATCTTCCGCCAGGACTGTATTTTGACAATTACATTTTCAGTTTATCTACAATATTTTACTGATATACTGATATAGTCTACAGTACATGTTGACAAAAAATATTGGCATTCTTGCAATTCTGTCAGAAAATACAACATTTCTCTCATAAAAATGTTCCAATTGCAAATATTTTGGTATTTACATGTTCCCTTTCAGTCGGTCACTCTGACGTCACGACGGTGACCGATGAATAGGAATCTTGCTTCGAGATGCCAAAACAACTCTGCGTGTATGCTGTATTTAGACAAGTACATTTTCAGTTTATCTACAATATTTTACTGATATACTGATATAGTCTACAGTACATGTTGACAAAAAATATTCTTCCATTCTTGCAATTCTGTCAGAAAATGCAACACTTCTGAATTTCATTGTTGCATTGTGCATTCATCGTGCATTGTTGGATGTGGCCATTACCTGGCGTTGGCGGACAGTCACGAACACTGCCTGATGTGCCTGGGCAATGAACATGCTAGAGCAGCGTTTGCGGATAGTTCAGGTGATCCTGGATCTGCGAGTCTTGAATCGAGCTCTTCACAGGCTTCCGTTCAAGATGTTGACGGCGAAACGCATTTTTGAATGCTTTCGTTTCCCAGGATTGGTTTGCAGCAATCGACCTGAAGGACGTGTATTTTCATGTTTCAATCCTTCAATAGGCCCTTCTTGAGGTTAGCGTTTGAAGGAGAAGCATATCAGTATCGTGTCCTGCCCTTCGGGCTCTCCCTGTCGCCCCGTGTGTTCACAAAAGTGGCCGAGGCAGCCCTGACTCCTTCTAAAGGAGAAAGGGGTTCGTATACTCAACTACCTCGATGACTGGCTAATACTAGCACAGTCCAGAGCTCAGCTGAAACATTTGCAACTTCTACAATATTCTGAGAGAAGGGTTGCATTTTCTGACAGAATTGCAAGATGCATGATATTTTGGGCCATGACTGTATGCACAAGGAAAGTCAGCAAACACACAAGCACCGGCCAAAGGTTACACGGAGAGGCCTTCAGCAAAGCATGAATTGAACCTCTCAAAAATACACCCTATAAGATCAATTGCATGCCAAGAATGCCAGTTTTCATACAAAATATCTCAAATTGAGTTCCAAAGACAAATGCACAACAGGTTTGGAACAACATGGGGGTACATGATTAATTATTTTTTTTCTTTAAGCATAAAAAAAAAAAAAAAAAAAACATTAAATAAATTATATCTTAGATCAAATAATTAAATTCTTTTGTTCTTTGTTCATTGTTTCTTTTTTTTATACATATTTGAATGTTGTAATACAAACAAAATAAAACATAATACTTTTTTTCATTTAGCACTCAAATTTTTGTCACAGTAATTGTTTACCATCATTTGAAATACTTTGGAATTATTCTCTATCTGCATTGATATATCAATGCAGAATAAAAACTCACGCTTTTTAGAGTATTGCTACTTATTTGACAGACTGCATTATTTGAATGCAGGATTTCAAACATGAAGGTACTGAGTTGATTTAAAAGAGAAAGGGCATGCCAACAAAGCAAGAAAAAGAGAGAAATGTGAAACCAGTGACAAGAAAAAGCAAGTGACAAACACCCATACAGACAAAATACCAGAGCAGGAGAGGGGGCAGGTTCTTTAGGGCTGGTGATTACGTTGGTTTTGTTGTTGATCTATAGGTGGGAGGGGACAGAGGCAGACAAGCAAAGCTTTAGAAAAGCAAGGGAAATGTCAAATTCTATTAATCTAAAAATGGAACCGACACTACACAGCTTGCGTTACATGGATGTTTAAGGAACAGTTAATTAGCATATCTGACCATAATCACAATTTAGTAATTCCTTAACTACAGCAAAATTGGTCTGTCAAATTATTAGATTTTTCATTGGCATAAATTGTAATTTATGCAAAATGTCATTTGCAATTCTGTTTTCTGAATTATGTTGTGGAATTGACAAATTATTTAAAAGCCATAAAAGATTAACAGGCACAGAAGTCTGACTTCTAAAGTTTGCAAGATAAAACTCTTGTAGAGAAGTTCATGTAATTCACAGATTTCCAGGGAAACAATTACATCATTAAACAGCATGAAGTAGCAAAGACTTTTCATCTGATTCAAATTATCCTATCAAACCTCTCAAATTCCTATTCTCTTGAGGCAGTCATTAATTGAGGCAGTCACTCTACATGTTTTGAAGAAGACAAAGAAGACAAACTCCTATTAAATACATAGTTCCTTTTCAGAACACTGCGTCCGAAAACGATATTGGAATGCCTCCAGCGTGACCACACTCTCAAACTGCTGTGTAAACCGTCAAACGAAGTGCTGAGACGTCACCCTCAGGAAGGATAATAGCATGTACAATGCAGTGCACACCAGCCTCATTCATTCAGCAGGCACTCTCTGTGTGACTGTCAGTGTACTTGTGAATCAGACACTAGTTAGTTTAAAAATTAAATGAACATGTCTGGAAAGAGTTTTGACCTCTCTGAGGTCTCTCTTCAAGGAGGGGACCTTCGTGAGTGTGCCCCGTGGAGCTGGCCCTGCTGCCGCCGAGGCCGGGCGGTTGCATTAATGGGGCTCGCAAAACGATCTACTGGCAATGGAGATCGATGATCCCCTGTCTGCATTCAAAGGGCTCACAAGGCTGCCCTGGTGGTACAGTGGTAGATTCCTCATCTCCTGTGTGGGAGACCCGAGTTCAATCCCTGCTTGTTTGCTTGGAGCAAGTGGTGGAAACTGATCTCTGAATAAAACAGACCTTGTTGACCCTGAGGTTTCTTCTTGAGGGAAGTAGCCAAGACAGAGCAGGGCTGAAAAAATAGCACTTCGTTTGACGGTTTACACAGCAGTTTCAGAGCGTGGTCATGCCGGAGGTGTTCCCATAGCGTTTCCGGACGCAGTTCTCGTTTCTTCAGGGAACTAGGGTTAAATACATAACCCAGCGACGTTTTTCCTACAGACTAGAGAGACTATAATCTAACTGAATTGAAGGTGTCCCTGAATATAATATTCCAGTAACAATCATCTTAATGTGCTTTTCATTCGTCTTAAGTCAATTAAACCTACCCCTATTTTGCTGTTGGGATCAATGAAGAAAACCATAAAGGATATGAAGCAGACATGTAGTACATTTTTACAGGCATGATGCCTTGGGTCCTTACGATATTAAAAACTGTTCTTCACTAGTAAATTATCCAGAACTTTACCAAAGAACAGTATGCAACTGAAATGTTGTCAGTCTACAACTAAAACTGAGCTATAAAGAAGAGAACTACAGTACTAGTAACTAGATAATGATACAAAATAATGAGATTATTATAACTAGCACGTCTCACCATTGCACCTTCTGTAGAGTTAGGCTTCCTTTTCTGCAGTTAGATGTAGTAAAACATAAAAATGAAACCTTATTATCACCATGCTACCAGATGATGCATTTCTCATTTTACTAATTCTGGCGCAAAAAAAAACTGTCAACAATAATCTTATCCTCTCAAGAAAATAAGTTTTTTAATCAAAGCATACTGTGTATAACAGTACTGTATTTTTCAGCTTTGCCATGTTTGATTGGCAAAGACTGTATCCCACTCCGTCTGCTTTTGGGCCATCTGACCAAGAACGGCTCATGGTTGACGAGCTGTAGCTTTTTACCTCAGGTCTATACGCTTAAATGAGCACTAAATGTGCTACTGCGTGAATCTGCAAAGCCAAGTCTTTCTGAGAAGGCTGTCTCTCTTCAAACATCTCTTCAACTGTGGCCATTTCAGTATACCCTTGCTCCAACAAACTGAAAATGGTAAAGTCTGAAGCAGCATGATTAGTGTCACAAGCTGTTGCTCCCTCCCCAGCGGTGACAAAGACAGGCAGGCAGGCAAAATCTTAGGTTGAACTTGAACATTTAATGGAGATGACAAGAAACACTGATGAAAATGCAGTGACAACAGAATGTGCAAACAACAAATGACATTGAACAATCTACAAGGCACAATTTAAATACAAAACATAATCAAGACACAATACAGAACACCTGGGAACACACGGCTGGCAGGGAGTGAACATTAATGAGAAGGGCGGGGTTACAAACAAAACAAAGCATGTGAGAGACAGAATAAAAACAAAAACACAAACAGCACATGGACCAAGACAACATGACATAGGACAACATTACAATTAGTAATGTTTGTTGAGTGAAAAACTTTTAAGGACCTCCAGGAGCTGACAGAGATCCTTAAAAAATGGCAATGACCTTCTTGCTTGCCAAGAAGAGTTTGCCAAATTCAGACTGCTGCTCTGGCTGGTCTGGTTGATGCATTTTCTGACTACTTGGAGGAAGAACACCTCTATCACAGCAGCAGAGGAGAGAACATTATGCCTGAAGGAGATTGCATAATAAACATTCAGGCTTAAGGCTTGAACACATGACAATTCCACTAGAGAAATATGCTGTGGTATATATATTCCGGTGAGAATGAAAGAAAAAGAGAAACATTTGTTGGGTCTTCCTCCATAGCCTCAAACATAACATCAGATGCCCAAGATCCTACATAGCTCATGCAGCTCTTAGCAAATGCAAAACTACTGAACCTCCAACGGTGCAGATTTTGCATGTCTCCCTGATCAAGTACACCTAATTCAGATCATCACCTCATTAGTAAAGAAGCCTAGATGTGAAATAGGTTTGTCCGACATAACAGATATGTCATTTATAGATGGGGGATGGCTGATTGTCCTCCTTTTCTCAATAAGAAGGCCAGCCTTGAGCGAAGCACTTTAATCTTAAAATTATCATAGAGTATGCAGCTGGAACAGTTGTTAAACACTGCCCCAAAATCACCTCAGACTCCAGATGGTTAACAGAACAAAATAATCTGAGTTTGGGTGAATAAATTCCCAACAACAAAGTCTCAGATTAACAGCACAAATTAATCTGCTTAGAGCTATATTGAAACTGGGCAACGACGAAATCCCGCTTCAGGATATTCAGTTAAACAGTGAGTTTGAGCAAATTTCCTCTTCTCCCTGGGTTTAAGGCCTTCCAGTAACCAGTCATTGAGGTGATGCAATTGAATAGCGAATTAATGGTTAAATTCTAGCCTAGCTAGCTAGTAATTTGCCATAGTCTAGTCTACAGCACGATACGAAGACTCTGACCACCTCTACTCCGTGTGTGATCGTATCAGATATCCTTCACCCCGGCGCCGGGACACAGACCCTGGGTGCAGCAGCGGAAGACACCAACCAGGGCCTGGGCAAGAACATCTCCACCTCCGGTCTTCGAGGTCTCCACCCAGAACCGCTTTGCTCCCCTCCGCGAGGTGAAACACCAGGCTGTGGCAGTCGAAGGGTTCTGAAGAGGGACTTCAGCAGCCTGATCGAGACCCGCGACCAGGATCATTGTGTCGGGACATCTTCCCACGTATCGACGTGGGCACGAAAGGTTCAGTAGACTTTTTGCTCTAAATGAATGGTTACTGTCATGATGTAAAGAACAGAAACTGCTCTTTGTTAATAACTGGAATCTTTTCTGGGAGCGTCCTAGGCTTTTACGTGCTTTTTCTCCCAGACGCTACGCTCCATCTTACTAGTAAGTACATTCTCAAATGATTGCTACGACACCTTACGTTCTGAACGCTTAGACGATAGTACTTGCACTCTCCAGTGTATAAAGACTGTGTCTGTTCCCCCGAATAGTGAGGTCAAAACATGAATTTAATGCAGGATCTAGAAAAAATCTGATCGTAATTAAACCAGAAAAAAAACTAAATAGATGAACTGAAATCATTTTTAAAGCTTGGACTACTAAACATTAGATAACTTGCACCGAAAGAAGTTATTGTGAATGAAATGATCACAGATAATAGTTTTGATGTACTCTGCTTAACAGAAACCTGGCTAAAACCTAATGATTCTATTGGTCTAAATCGGTCTACTCCACCAAACTACTATTACAAACATGAGCCCCGTCAGAGTGGTGGTGGTGGTGGTGTTGCAACAATATATAGTGATATTATCAATGTTACTCAGAAAAAAGGATACAGGTTTAATTCAAAAACAGCATTCTTCCATCTTAGAAACATTGCGAAGCTACGAAACATGTTACCCGTCTCTGATGCAGAAAAACTAGTTCATGCATTCATGACCTCTAGACTGGACTATTGTAATGCAGTACTAGGTGGTTGTCCTGCATTTTCAATAAACAAGCTACAGATAGTCCAAAATGCACCTGCTAGAGTCCGGAGACAAGGACAAGAAAATATGATCATATTACCCCAATTTTAAAGTCTCTGCATTGGCTGCCTATTAGATTCCGCATCGGCTATAAAATGTTACTTCTTACCTATAAGGCACTAAATGACTTAGCTCCTGCATACCTAAGTAGTCTTCTAACACGCTACAATCCATATCGATCCCAAACATCTCAAAACTCTGGACTGTTGGTAGTACCAAGTATAGCAAAGTCCACTAAAGGAGGTAGAGCTTTTTCACATTTGGCTCCCAAACTCTGGAACAGCCTTCCTGATAACGTTCGGGGTGCAGACACACTATCTCTGTTTAAATGTAGATTAAAGACCCATCTTTTTAGCCAGGCATTCGAATAATCCATCTCAACTTTTCCTGCAGTTATATCTGATCAGATGTTTATTATCTCTTCTAGCTCTGGTTTTACAAATCTTAATTTTCTTAGTTTGAACAGCAGCTATGCTAATTTTGTTCCTATTTGTTCTGTTTCTGCCATGGTATCTAGGATTTCACAAGCTCCAGCCTGGATCCAGAACACTTAAGAAGAGATGATGCCAACACCACAGAGGACTTCAGATGATGCCAACCCTGGAACAACACACAGCACTACCGAACTCTGCTACTAACTTATAATGTTCCTTGTCTGGGAAAGGAAAGGATTTATTCAGGCACACTTTGAAACAACACATGGAGTGACTCTCAAATACCTCAAATGATGGCCAGACACATCCCTGCACTCTCATGAGAACTTGCAGGAGACCCTGATGTCCATGCTCACCTCCAAGATCTTTGATCCAGCGTGAATCACCAAGATAGACTCTATTTACTCTGCATCACCTCTAGCCAAAGGTGCAACCATACATTCCCCCCATAACCATTGCATTTCATTTTACACATTATCATTGCACTACACTTTACATACTTCATAACTCATTGCACATATACACTTGTAAATTATGACTTATATATATTTTTTTATACATATGTCAAACTGTGACACAGTAAATGCATATCCATGATGCATAATCATGACTACTATAGCAACCTGTACATTATGCATATACTTGAAAATTCCTGATTATAGTTAATACAAACTGTATATTATTTTCATATCACTGTATATCCACCTGTAAATATTTTATATTTTATAGTTTCTGCTTGTACATATCTGCTATAAGCGCACTTTTAACTTATACCTATATCCTGAACTTGCTGCTATTGCACTACTGGTTAGACCTAAACTGCATATCGTTGCCCTGTACTTGTACATGTGTAATGACAATAAAGTTGAATCTAATCTAATCATAAGGGATTCTCAGATCCAGAGTCTGAGCAAAGACTGATCGCTGCCCTAACTACCAAATAGGGCTGGGATGAAACTCCCCATACCTACTACAGAGTAGTAGTAACAGACTGATGGAGCTTACAGTAAACCTGGGATGGGGCACCAGCTTTTAGCTTTCCTACCAGGACACCAGCTTTTTGCTTTCCTTTGAAACCCCCACCCCATCGTAAGCCACCAAATACACATCACAGCCTACTACACCATGCCTATACAAATCCACATGACCTGACACAGAAGGTCTTTAACAAACAGAAGGCCTCCACCAAAATATATTTTTAACACTCCACTGATTCTGGACTACACAACCCAGAATCCAAAGCAAATTGCCACAATGCAGGGCCCATTCAGAGAAAGCCATTAGACAATGGAGGACACCACGGCAACAGACCCAGGTTCCAGACCAACTACTGGCAGGAGCCATGAAAAAGGACTGTGAACACTACCGTATGTCCAACCACAGTGCACCACAACATCTTCCTCTACGCCCCCTTCACACAGGTACCAAGTGGAGGATGCACAAAGGCCTCTGGACATACCAACTTCTAAGTTACAGGAGCTGCTGACACTAGCAAAAGAGCTCCTTAAAAAAATTAAACTGAGGAGCACTAGAAAGGACAAACTCCTGACTCCCGGCTTGAAGCAACACAGCATCAGACCCCTGCAAGTGTGAAGCAACCAGAGAATGCTGGATGGAGGAATGGGCTTACAGGCCTAACAGCGAAACATCCACCAACATGACTCAAGGCAAGTTGGTGCCACCACAAAATCGGCACCGTAAACCTCAGATTTCTAATAATAATAATAATAATAATAACAGTTTTTTTTATATATATAGCAGCAAGTAGATTAAACAGGGTGGTCAGTTTATCGACTTAGAATTTCAAAGTTTAGGTGCAGTAACACTAAAAGATCTGCCCCCATTAAAGAGAGGTGGTACCGAGGGATAGCGAGAAGGCCAGAATCAGAGGAACGTGGTGAGTGGGTCGGAGTATAGGGGACAAGCAAATTGCAAAGATAAGAGGGAGCTAAACCATTTAAGGATTTAAAAACAAGAAGGAGAATTTTGAATTTAATGCGGTAGGCAACTGGGAGCCAATGGAGATTATTCAAGATTGGGGTTATATGAGCAGAACGTTTGGTATGGGTGAGTATTCTAGCCACAGAGTTTTTAATATATTGTAATCTGCAGATGGAGCCAATGGAGACCAGTGAAATGGGCATTACAGAAATCAATGTGTGATGAGACGAATGCATGGATGGGCATCTTTATTACTGATGAAGGGACGCAGTTGGGCAATACGACGTAAACGGAAGAATGCAGATTTAGTGACAGATTTAATGGGAGACCAAAAGGACTGTGTGGAGTCAAATCTTACACCTACATTTTTGGCAGAGGTAGATGTTTTGATGTGAAAGCCAGCAATCTCACACTTAAAACTGGTAGAAATGGAGGGCTAACAACCACCTGCTGCCAACCTGCCATCATCACTAGACCAGCCTGTAATGCTCTTCACACTACAAACCTCCAAACATTCGAAAGGAGAGAATTATGTAGCATTTGAACCAATCAGGTGCAATCTATTTGTTACTTTTAACTAGTGTTGTCAAAACACCACGGTCAGCTTTTTAAGGAATATCACAGTATTGTGTTATTTTATCATCTCTGTCTCAATATGCTGCTCAACGCGACACACATTCACATCAGTGTTAACTCAGTGGTAGAATTACACTCACCAGACACTGCACTGATTTGCAATCAAAAAAGTTAAATCTTTAATACCGCTTTTCCAGCCCAAGGGGTAACTCAAACTGCAACTATGAGGGCCTGCGGACCCTTCCCCTGAAAACATATCAGGAAGGCAAAACAGGCCTCTGATTACATGGCAACTGATTAATAACACTGGTTTATTGCTTGAAGGAATGTGAACAAAACAACTAGTTTGCCCTTTTGAAAAGACAATGGACTTTTCCCTAAATCAATTAACTGGAAAACTTTATTTGAGCGAACACATCCTTCAGGTTATTGTGTATAATGTTATTGTGCTTGTATATCGTCTTGTGTATGGTATACTGTTTTATGCATGTTTATGATACATCACTAGCTAATTTGACCTCATAAAATCAACACATTTTATGTTTGGTATCTAAGGACTCGTCTTCAGACGATCTAGAAAAGTTAGCTCAGGCGAATGGAGCAAACGGTAGTTAGCGGAACTACAATTCCCATCTGCCCAAGCGTGCCCATTATTCTTTGCGGTCTGTTGTTGTCGCTACAGATCAGTGTTGCCAACTTAGCGATACTGTCTCTATATTTAGTGACTATTCAGACCCCCTTCGCAGCATTTTTTCCTAAAAGTAAATAGCGACAAATCTAGAGAATTGGACAAACCTCAAACCTCTCTGTGCACACCCCTGTCTGTTCTGTTCAGCGAGCAGATGAGATGAGCAGGGCTTTCAGTTAAAATTGATATTATGTTGCTTCTAACTCTATTTTACATGCAAATAGAGCCAAAATCAAAGCAACTGTCAGCCATTGTCTATATCTTATGTGTACTTGGTTTTATTATTATAAATTATAAATATATAATTATAAACGATTCTAAATAAGGATTTTAATCTAGATTAACATCTTGTAAGGTAGAGCTGGTTCAGTAGGCCTTATAATGGCGTGCATTTCAGTCACTATTTCATATTCATTAAATCATTAAAAATAAAGATTTACCCCTGAAAAATAGTTTTTATTACAGGTACCTCTTTTCTAGAGGTACAATAATTTTTGTCTAGGCATGTTCCATGAGTTTATATATTTAAATTATTCCGTTGAAGCATGGCTGAAAAGCAATGTCTGAATTTCATAGAATTCCTATTTATTATTACTTTTGTCTCCTTTCACAGCCCGAACCCACTCGTCTTCCTCCTTTGTCCTCACTCCCCTGATGGCAGAGCAGCCAAGGGTTACGAAACACTTTCAGAGGCTCCTGGGGCATATGGCATCCACAGCCGCTGTAACGCTGCTGGGATTACTCCACATGAGACCACTACAGCACTGTCTGAACTCCCGGATCCCAAGATGGGCATGGCGCAGCAGCACATTTCGAGTGTTTATTACCTCGGCTTGTCGCACACTCAGTCCCTGGAAAGATCCTGTGTTCTTGCGGGACGGTGTGCTCTTGGGCCAGGTGTCCTGGCACACTGTCATGCCTCCAGTGTGGGCTGGACAGGGCCCCAGCTTCTTTGGCATATCAATTGCCTAGAGCTGGTAGCAGTGCAATTGGCCCTGCAGTGTTTGCGGCCGCTACTGCAGGACAAGCATGTGTCCGCACAGACAACACTGTGACTGTGGTGTACATCAACCACCAGGGGGTGTACGATCATGTCACATGCCAGCTCGCCCACCATCTCCTCCTATGGAGGAGCACTGGTTCAAATCCCTGCATGCTGTTCACAACCCGGGGGAGCTCAATCATGCAACTGCCGCACTTTCACGACAGCTCATGTACCCGGGAGAGTGGCGTATCCCAAGACGTTTCAGCTGATCTGGAGTCGATTTGGGGAAGCACAGGTAGACCTGTTTGCCTCCCACGAGTCCTCCCACTGCCAGTGGTTTTATTCCAGCTCCGAGGGGACCCTCGGCATGGATGCATTGGCACACAGCTGGCCACAAGGCCTACGCAAGTGTGCCTTCCCCCAATGAGCCTGCTTGGACAAACACTGTGCAAGGTCAGGGACGACGAGGAACAGGTCTTGTTGGTAGCACCAAACTGGCCCACCCGGACCTGGTTTGCGGAACTCATGCTCCTCGTGACAGCTCCTCCCTGGCGCATACCTCTGAGGCAGGATCTTCTACTCTTAGGGGTACGGCACCATATGGCACCTGCGTCCAGACCTTTGGAACCTCCATGTGTGGCTCCTGGATGGGACGTGGCAGACCTAAATGCTCTGCCACCAGCGGTGGTAAACACTATTACTCAGACAAGAGCCCTCTCTACGAAGTAGGCTTATGCCTTGAAGTGGATTTTGTTCGCCGATTGGTGTTCTGTTAGTGCGGAGAACCCCCAATCATGCATGATCGGAGTAGTGCTTTTCTTCCTGCAAGAAAAGTTGGAGCGCAGGCTGTTGCCCTCCACTTTGAAAGTGTATGTGGCTGCTATCGCAGCCCATCACAACGCTGTCAATGGCCATTCCATTGGAAAGCATGGTCTCGTTGTGAGGTTCCTTAGGGGCGCAAGGAGGTTAAACCCTCCAAGATCGCCCCTGATACCCTCCTGGGGTCACTGTACTCAGTTTAGCTTAAATACCTGTCTCTTAAGACAGCGCTCCTGACCGCACTCACTTCCATCAAGAGGGTCGGGGACCTCCAAGCATTTTTGGTAAGCAAAGAGTGCCTTGTGTTTGGGCCGGCCTACTCTCACATAATCTTAAGACCCTGGCCTAGATACATAACAAAGGTTCCCACCATGCCCTTCAGTGACCAGGTGGTGAACCTGCAAGCAATGCCCTCAGAGGAGGTGGATCCATCCTTGGTGTTGCTGTGGTCGTGGTAATAAACACCATAACCATTTGTGTGTCCCTGCTTAATGCACATCTCATGAAAAAAAATAAAAGTCCCCCCACCGTGGGGGTGGGGGGACTTTTATTTTTCTACAGATCTGCATGATTCACATAGGTCACATTTTCAGGATGGAAAATCCGGAATTACGGATTAATCAGGAAAAATCACATCCCTGTGTTTTGTTCCCTTGCCACAGGCTTGCCCCATCGATGGGGGCCCAGGGACCTGGCTCTTGGCTCCTCAGCAACATCTGATAAGTGGATGCACCTGCTGCCCTATTTATACCCGCTCAGTGGGGAGTGGCTCAGCATGCAAATTCCACTAGCCAATTCTGATTGCCGTTTTCTCTCAATCAGAGCGAATCAGGGCTCACAAGTAATGACCCCAGTCTGTCATCATGACATAACGTCTCCATTCCCTCCATCAAGAACCGAGACCTTTATTGTCCACTTTTAACTGTGATGCTAAAACTAAAGTGAGCTTGGTGACCCCTTCTACAATTTCAGCAACCCATAGTGAAGGTCTAGTTTAGCGTACACTTGTTCAATTTGCCTCTATGGCTGACTAGAGATATACATTTAAAGAATTTAGCTTATAATGATACTATAACATATAATGATATTGTAACAATCAGGAAGCGAGGGGTCGTTCGGATAAAGTTCGAGCTGTTTATTATGAGACACAGATCAGAAGCAGACAGGCATTCAGGGTCATCAAACATGAACATTGAAGGCGGAGCAATAGAACCGTCAGAGTCTATGCGTGGGTCGCGTGAGTAGCGAACCAAATTCGGGGGAGCAAAGCGAGATCAGTAGTCCGGGGGCAGGCGAGGTCGATAACAGTAAATCCAAAACAACGATTACCCGAATGAAAACACGACAGGGACAGGGAGAGTGCAATGAACCGTGACGATGTCCGGGGTTGTGTTACACTAGAAACTGGGTCAGTGGGTGGAGACAGAATGAGCAACCATGACAACACATAAGGGGGGTGGAGACAAAAGTTAACAGGAAAGAGTCCGGGCATGAAAACAGAGAGACACAGACACATAGTTCGCATGATGCTGGAGTGCCATCCAGGACTGGGCTGGCACATCCAGCTGATCGAGTATGTGCTTTATATTGTATTTTGTATTATATTGTATTTGAGCTGACCCATCTTCCAGAAATTCTTTCCGAAGCCATGTCCCAAAAGAAACTTCATTAAACATGCTAAACAAACATGCATGTGGTGCTTCTGCTTAGGAACCAAACAAAACAGCCTGCAATACATTTACTGAATGGTTTAGTTTAGGTCCATGGGTACAGCATCAGTTCATACACATAGTGGGAATACTACCACGGTTTATGTTCACTTACCTGCCACAAATCAGTTACTAAATACTGAAAGGCGTGTGATCTAAATAATATTCTTGATTTTTTTTTTTCGTCAGACAAAAAGTATATGTTCATGGCACATATAGAATATTTCTTAAACTTAGCTTACATACAGTAACCTACCTTAACACCATCAGGTTTCTTGTATGGATTCTTGCCTGTTGAGTGAAATAAAAAGAATAGTTGTAAACATAAAGTGGGATGAAAAAGGAAAGGATTAGGAGTAGAACAGATTGGGGTTTAGCATCTCAAAAACAGTACAAAATATGACAGTTTCAATCACTGTGCTTCATGCCCTCATGATCCATTGGCCTCAAAATCAAACCCCCTCAATGAATCAATCAAATATTTGCATAATTTAATGAAATTTGATTAAGAAGCAAATTAAACCTTTTTTGTGTCAACAAGACCCTGAGTTTATAATAAGACAAACAAAATAGAAAAAATTATAATTACTTTTGGAAATTGTGATTCCTTTGTTATTCATTGTGATATGATAAATATGTAATTTTACTGGTGCTCATAAGCTAATACCACAAAAAGGCAAACATGACACTGAAAAGGATCATTCACTTGGAAATGCAGTGCACAATAACATTTTATTTAATTAAATCCTAGCTTTTTACGGTTTAGTAACTGGACAAGGCCATTCTGACCTTAAATCAACTAATATTACAGCTCTACTGCAATGAAAATGTTAAAATCATCCGTATTATCCAAGATGCTTCATATCTGTGCAAATATAAAAAGAGCCTAATTTTTGGCTTGATTCAAAGAACATTTAAAAAGCAAATACAAAGTAAACTGAAGAGAGATTCTTACTTGAGAAGTTTCGCGTAGCAAGCATCGTAGTAAGGATAGCCCCCTAAAACAGTCCAGAAAGAACAAAAAAGCAAAGATCAACTTTATCATGAGTCTTGAATGCTAGTGGGTAAAGAAAGATTAAACTAGTTAAGCCTTTTAAATTATGTCAATATAAAAACTTATTTATTATTGGTCCTGATCTTTTTGTATATAATGCACATTATTCTAAATATGGTAACAATTATAAAAAGTTATAAAAGGTTAACAGCCCCATGAATTGCTAAAAAGTCAGCATTAAATATATTTCCAACTAGAATGCTGTGTGTTTGTGCATTTACATGACTCTTTCAGTATCTTACTTTAAGCTTCCTCCTTGCATTGAATTTCTTCAGGCATTCCACTGTCTCCTGTCTGTGCATCATAGATGCCACCGTGGAACGTTGCTATGATACAGACAGGTAAAGAATTAATCAAAAACTGCTTCGGATCTATCTTGGCAGAAAAAGGCATACAGGTCCTGCACATTATTTAGAATCAATTAAGGAAAAGGACAGGGGTCACTATGGGGAACAAACATTTGGGGAACATTCATTAAACAGTTGTACCACTTGCAATTTAGTTTGGCAGAAGTAAAGTTTTTTTGTAAAGTGCTAAAAATAACTTGAATTTTACAAAATTATTTATTAATATATATATAATAATGATGACAGCTAGCTTAAACAATTAAAAATAAATAACTGATTAGGCGTAACCCATATAAGGCATTACTTAAAAGTGATGTTCACCAACACTAATGTTAGCATGTAAATACAGTGCAGATAATAAAAATGTGTGTGTGCATGTTTATGAGGAAACAAATTTGTATAATGACATGGGTATGACATAGGTATTACAATATGATGGTGACTTATGAGGACATTTTCGGTGTCCCCGTAATTTAAAAAGCTTAAAAAACTAACTAGATACTAAACTGTGTTTTTTGGAAAATCTACAAATACAGTTTCCTGTAAGGGGTAGGTTTAGGTGTAGGGTCAGTGTAAGACAATACCACATACAGTTTGTACAGTATAAACACCATTACACCTAGGGAGAGTCCTCATAAATCACAAAAACCAACATTTGTGTGTGTGTGTGTTAACGGCTAATGCATGTCTGTACCTCCCTAACATTTTAAGGGACGAAACATAAAAAAAAAATCTAAGCAATCTATGTCCCATTTTAGACAGAACAGCCGACTTGAGTGTGTATGACAAAGTGAGTAGACATACACAGATCCAGGGGTGTTTGAGGGCCTCAGCTGCTGTGATACGTTTGACAGGGTTTATAGTCAGCATCTTGTTGATCAGATCTTTGGCCTCTGGTGTCACTGTGTCCCACTCAGGAGAGGGAAACTAGGGAAAGAAAGCGCGCACACATATTCAGCAGACTGTGCTTTGATACCCCACTGAACAGTAGTTTTCATTCCTTGATCTGGGGAGGCTTCATGAGCTAAAAAACAAAAAAGTGATGCTGCTGCGTTACTATGTACTTGTCTGCATCAAGATGCTATGTATGCTGTATCAAAGGATATTGTTGTAAGGCGGTCCTCTGTGGCACTGCCTGACCGTCATCAATGGGATCCTTCTCCGGAGTTTTGAGTTTCCACCCGGACCGTGGTTCGGTTTTCTACCGAACACTGGTGGGGATTTTCCATCACAGGTGTTCGCTGTTATCTCCAGTACTTAAGGAGCCCTCTGAGTTCAGTTCGATGTGAGGTTTTGATCGTCAAACATCAACTCTGAGCGTTCTGGATTGTATTTGGACTGACCTGTTACCTACCTTGGATTGTTTATTTCGTTGTTGATTCTTGCTTGTTGCACCAAACTTGGACCTGACCTTTTGATTCTTGCTTGTTGCCTCGACCACTGCCTGGACTATTGCTTACTGATTCTCGCCTGATACCTCGACCCCAGCCTGTTCACGGTACTGTCTTTTTAACTGCCCTTATTGTGTATGTCTGCACCTGTTGACTCAAGCATGTAAGACCATGATTTTGACAATAAAGAGTTGCAAATGGATCTACCTTCTGTTGAGCCTTTGTTACAGATATATGTCATGAGCCTTTAAGAAGATTATGGCCATAGAAGCCAGATGACGCAATTTATGGAAGGCCATTTAGGGAGATAATTTAGACTCATCCACATATACTAAATATCTGGGCATCTGAGCCAAGCTAGACAAAAGCCACTGGACTACTCATTCTCTGTTCTCCTTCACTCTCAAATTTGCCTAGCACAAAATAAATAATACAAAATTAGGATTTGCATTGAGTTACTTCATCTGTGTTGCTTTGTCTTTATTTACTCTCAGAGAGTATAGAATGTAGATAAACAGTTTAATGATGACAAATGTAAACATGTCAGGACAACATTTAATATTGTAATAAGAAGCATTAAAGAAGAATATAGAGCAAGAATCTAGTATGTTATGGATACGGTATATTGTTACGTTTTTGAATGTTCTTTGTTGTCATTTCCCCATGTCCTCTTTGGTTTTTCCCTGTGACCTAGTTCTGTTTAATTAGTGATTCTGTTCAGGTGTGTCTCGTTCATGATTGTCTTCCCTTTATTAGTTGGCTTCTGTCCTTCAGTTCTGGTCCATTCTCGTCAATGTATGCTGCATGTAATTGATCTTCGTTGTTCTTTATGTATAATAAATTATGTTAAACTGCTCCAGCGCTTCTCTACCTCTGTGTACCTTACACCAGCATGACATATATATTATATTTTGTATATCTCTGTAAGAAATCTTACATCATATGCTCCAGCTTTGATCTGCTGGTAAAGTCGATGTTGGTCTTCATCCCAGAAAGGAGGGTAACCCACAAGAAGAATGTATAGAATAACACCTATTGAAGAAAGAAAAGAAAATTATGTAGGTATAAGGTATAATAAAGTATATTGTATTAATATATTTTATTATATTATATAAAAGATAGAGTTCTAGATTGAGACAGAAGACCACCCACAGACTGCTACTAATCACCCAAAATGAAAGTACTTTTATAGTTTAGTCAATTCTAATTGTCTAGAAGATGGTGTGCAGATAGTCACAAAGGATATAAAAAAATGTAAATAAAAAAATAGGAATATATAAATCATTATGATTAGACTGATAAGATAATGATAATTTGAACTTTTCATTTTGTGAGAGGAATTTTGCGTGACTTTACTGGGATATTCAAATAGAGCTCTTTCTGAGCAAGTTTAGATACCGGCTAAAAACTGTGCTCCTTTTAATGCAATTGTTTTCTCATTAAATTACAGAATTGAGTTTGCTATTACAGAAAGTATAGAAAACATAATTTGCTAACTGGCTACTCATAATTTCATCCCCTTAAATATTATTCTGGATTTCATTTCACACTTTATCAAATATTCACTGCAAGAGATTCATGGCATGCTTTAAATCTGCAAATCAGTTGAAAAAGTATTTTATTTAGACTGTTGCAATCAAACTGTAACTCCACATTTATAATTAAATATTGAAGTATGCTGAACTCTAATGTATACAAATAGTTTACATACATGTATATTAATTTCTAATGTACTTATTTAGTGAAAAAATTCTTAGTACAACTCTCAGGACTATAAAATAAAGTATCTGTTATGTTATGAACATTATGCACAAAAATACATTTTAATTGGGAGCAGAAAATATCCACATAATGCATGTGATTAACAACCTACCACATGCCCACATGTCCACTGGTTTGCCATAAGGCTCTTTCCTGAGCACCTCGGGAGACAGATAACCTGGAGTTCCAGCAAACCCTACAAAATATAGCACAGACCTCAATTAAACCTAACTAAGAATTTTCCTTCTTTAAACAGTCTACAAAATGAGCTCCCCCTAAATTCTCTCTTAAGAATTTACTTAAGGCATTTTTGTCTTTGGATTGCAGCCTAATTCTAAAATAACTTTAGTCCCTGATGTCCCATCAAGCTCCAGAGGCAAAAAGCCCATAATGAGAGAGCAGCCAAAGAGGAAAACTGGAGCTGAGTGTAAAGCCCTTGAGATCATTGTAATTAAACCATACCACCATTAGGGTTTGTCCAATAGTAAGACTAATCACACAACCCCCACATAAAACCTAGTAATGATAATAATAATAATAATAATATCAATCGCCATTCTTTCCATAATTTGCAATAATTAAATAATTTGATTAATTTTTAGCTACAAGGCAAAAGCTATTTAGATTATTAATAACTAATGACTGTCACTGCCAAAAATTCTCCTATCGTAACAAATCATACATCAATGAAATGCTTATTTAATCAGATAATGAATCTCAATTTCAAAATATTTACCCTTATGATAGATTATACTAACCAAACCATGCTTGTTGGTCTCCCTGCACTTCGATTGCCAGCCCAAAATCAGCCAGTTTCACCGCTGCGCCCTTCAGTTTGCTGGCCAAGAGAAGATTCTCTGGCTTTGGGTAACAGACAAAACAATAGCTTCAAGAGAAATTATACAAATGGTCTGTGTCATTTACAATAAATGACCTCACTCATCTTCAATAAACTGATGTCTCATAGAAGACTTGGGTCAAAATGTACAGTTTTAAGAAAATGCATACAGATACCATGTACTAGAAAAAGAAAGCTGATTTTCCCTTTAGATTTCTAAAATAATTTAGATTAAAAAATGGACGATTTACTGGAAATGGACAAGCTCTTCTAAAACATATTTTGAACCAAGTCTTTCAAAAACCTCAGTACAGCCTCCAGGGTTATGCAGCATTTCATGAAAAGCTATGTGACCAGACTTCAACAATGTTTTGACTGAGCAACAACAGTTAATTTAAAACTTATTTAAAAAGAATAACTGCAAAAACAACAATGTTGTAACTGTTAAAAACAACAAATGATGTTGATAAACAAATTTCAGGAGGAGCACGTTCTAATGACAACATTTCCAAATCAGCCTATTACCCTTCACCCAATCGGAACTAAGAGTTTCCTCCTTAAGAGTTTCCGTCCTCCACACCTACTGCCGCCTTCTTTCTTCACCTTCCTCAGTCGGACACTGAGCTCCGCCAGACCCTCAAAGTTAAGGGCTAAAAGCTCGGAGTCCGCTAAGCTCCCCTGGACAGCAAGCCAAACTCGCTATTTTATCCGTATTAATGAGGAAGTGTGAACTCGTGAAATGGTATTGCATTAGAAATGTCTGGGAGGAATGTATATATAAGTGTGTTGTTTTTCCCAATATTTCTTAGAAATGTTTTAATAGGCATTTAAATGATATTTACATATCTTTGCAAATGTAATAGGTCACTAGCAATCTCTGCATAACCCATTAAGACCGAAGGAAATAATTATATAATATTCAACTCTGCACATGACAATTTATGTTTATGTCATTTTTGTTATAAATTAAAAAAAAAAAGAAACTATATACAAAAAGCTATAAAAATATATACATATACATATATATTATTGTTATAAGATTATTATTATATTGATTTAGACCCTTAATCTGAGGAGTCTAGAAAGAGGAGTCAAAAGTAATTTTCTTGTGATTATTGTACAACCAGAACACTAGCAAAAGACATAAGGCTAGTTTGTCAGGTGCAGTTAGTTGTTTCAGCAATTACTTTATGCCTTGGGAAGATTAAGGTGCTAACATGCTAGTACAACTGAAACTGTCATGCAGTCATTGCTTTTCTGTACCTTACAAACAACCTATCCCCAATCTACCCAAAACCTACCCACTTCTCAACAACATAAAACACTTAACAAGCAATATCTCAGGTATGTATGGCTTAAATATTTATTTACAGTTATTTATTAAAACTTTAATATGTAATTTCATCATAGCGATATTCTTATGTCCATCACGTCAAGACCAAAGGTTTCTTATGCCGAGTTCAGACTGCATGATTTTAGCCTCGATTTTGACTTGACAGGTTTTGAGAAATCGCAGACAAACGCCTGAAATCACAGGCAAATCAGTGCTCGTGCACATCAGTGACAATCACACAGTGTGAACTATCAAAGACGCGATCTGACAGAATCACGTTGTTTCCATGTTACTTCTCGCAGGGGTTTGGCAGCGAGATAAAGTTGTCTGCGATTCTTCCTGTTGTAAAGTCATGCAGCGTGAAACCGCCTGTCACTGATCTATCATGCAGTGTCAACACAGCAGCGACTGAATGCTACCCCGGATAGTCATGCAGTTTGAAAAGATCTGTGAGGCGACAACTTTGAAAATCATGCAATCTGAACTCGGCATTACTAAAAGCAATTGAGCACCCTGCTTATCTGATGCTAAAGGGGTACCCTGAGCTTAAAAATTGCTAGAGAGGCATCAATATGTGGCAAGTTGGGAGTGACAATGTGTTGCCTTTATATGATGCGTTGGCAGGGAGCTCCATGGCTAACACACTCTGTAGCAGGTTTGGGTTCTGAGTAAAAGATCTCTCAAACCAAGACTGGATCAGCTTTAAGCAAAGTGCTGTATCTAAGCAATAAAGTCAAGTTTTTCTACAATAAATGTTAACAGTAAAATATGACTATTATAATTACAGTATTTTTTTTATTTAAATACTCTCAGTCAATTACATATGAGCACTTACAGTTTAAAATAATTATTTTTAGACTTTTAGTTTAAATGAATATAAATACATATAATATGTAATAAATTATGTAAATTAGGCTTTTGAGGACAACTCTTTTTTTCTTGCTGGATTTAAATTATTCATATTTTTCCTAACAATATCTTCATCTTTGGCAGAAGAGAGAAGTGAGTCATGTTGACTCTTACAATACTTGCAGTTTCATTATGTTTCTCAGCATGTGACTGTTTGCTATGGATTTAACCAGGAAAATATCCCACTGAGATACAACATCTTTGATGCATACTTGCTCCATAGTTATTCATTAACTCAAGTTTAGGGGTAAAGTTGAGGATCAGTGTCATGTTATAAACATGGATTGAACCGACTGATTTGGGTTTGCCAACTTAAAAACCAATCCTACAAAAGTAGAGAGGGCCACCTCCCTTGCTTTTGTTGTTTTTATTTTTTAAGCAATCCTAAAGACCCTGATTAGCTAGTTTAACTGTCACTGTGTTTGATTACGGTCGGGGCTAAACTGTGCAGAATAGCAGGCCTTCAAAAGCACCCTGCTAACTCTGAGAGCCATTGCACCTACTTAAGTTTCTACTTTGCACCTTATATATTTGTAATTGGATCAATTGTGGGTGGCCAGGATGAATTTTAGTATTAGTCTTAACAAATTAGAAACTATTCTTATATTTCACAAACACCACTGCTGTGAAGTGCTGTTCTTTACAGAGACAGAAGCTACATGTATTATACTCAAGTTTCAGCATCAAATACCCAAGGCAAGAAAAAAACTTGTGGACTGCAGAAGCTAATTACAGAGGTGTCAAGATAAAATAAAGAATAGCCAGATGTTGAACATCGTTAGAGAAATGCGCACCCAAGAGAGATAATGACAAATAGAGTAGATTAGAGAGCAGATCTATGATTCCCCTAAGGATCATTTGAACAGCAGAATTTGGTAGTACATTATTGCAAGTGTTCTTTTGTTGCCCTACATGTCAGCATAGTAAAACCTTCCCCATTCCATAAGGTCTGCCCTACATGACTAATGATTTGTTCTCATGATTATACAATATTGCTTTTTGCAAATGGCTGTTACACAATCTTTTCATGTGCTCTATATATCCCATATATAACACATATAACAAAAAAAATGAATTACACAACTTTCTGGGAGCAAAGATCCAATAGCTCATCCTTTAAATTGTTGGACAAGTCATAACAAGGAAAGGTAGACCTCCTTTTTGCTAAGCTTTTAAGTGACATTCCTAAACAGGGAAGGAGAAGCACTACATCCATAACTGCATGCTGTTTGATTCAAACTAGTCTGTTGACTTACCTGGATTTAAAAAAATCGTGATTAACACGGAAGGGAATGTATCGCTTGTTGCAGGGGCATGCCTACTGCATGACTGCAACACTCATGTCGTTCTATACAACTCACCAGAACTATTAAATCTCATTTTGTGCTTGTTCATATTCAAATATTTATCTTGTAGCCAATCTCTGTTTGCCAATTTTGCCTATTTATACGTATTTTTTAGAACTTGTAGTCAATGCCAGTTAGTGTCTGTACATTCAAATGTTTTAGAATGACATGAGAATGAGTACATTTAATTTTTTAAGTAAACTATTTCATTAATATGAATATCATCCATATTTTTTGTGGGTTGCTAGCAGGAGAGAAACGCAGGCCTATTTAAGGGTGCAAGACTCTTGCCCTGTACGCTTTGATATTTCAATCTGAGAATATTCCTAAATTGCTGTTTGTTTGAAATAAACAATCATATATGAAGAATATAGCATATATTGCACAAAACACATTTTTATACAATATGTATTACTTTTGTGTCTATTGTGTTTGTTTTGTTCTGTGTTCTTTTTTATGGTGCAAGTCACTGTTCACCATGGTAACTGTATGGCAGAATCCAGGCTGATGCAAATTTAGGTGAAGATAATAAGAGGAGGGAAAACAATCTGCTGGTTGCACCTGGCTCATTTGATTGTCAAATTAGCACTGACAAGAGCTTGTGTTGGATTTGGTTTAAAGATGGGGAGAAAACACCATTCCCACCTAAACCTGTGTAGGCTTCATTTTTTAATTAATACCCCTGATCACTTCATTCCCAACTCCAAGACAAACATAGACTTCATACAGTATGTTACTGAGCACTTGTATAATCATAAATGATTTGAACTGCAATATTATAAGTCTTTAGTAAAGATACTGGATCTGTATAAGAGGACAAAGAAGAAGGAGTTGGTGTTGAGGAACCTCTTCGTCTCTACTCACCTTCAGGTCACGATGGACCACTCCCATCTGGTGGCAGTGGAAAACGGCCTCAAGGATCTGCTGAATGCAATGACTGCATGCAAACACCAGGGGGTGTGGGTTAGTGACAAGCACACACTCACTATCTGTGCACAGCGTTGAGAGTAAGGGAGCAAGGGCTTAGAGATGATGAACAAGACCCAAATGGTCTTCTCATTAATTAAAGTCTGAGTGTTGCATGATTATTAGTGACACTTTGCAGTAGGGCTGGGTGATTAACAATTGAAGAAATACAGTATACTGTAATATCCTAGTTAATTTATGGTATATCATAAAGTAGTTCTTAACTTTCCCAATCTCTCTTTTTGAGTATCTATTAAACATCTATCTCTTGGACTCTACTAATGAGTTAATGCGTTCAGTCAGGTGTGATTGAGTGTGTAGAGGTGGTGTGATTTTACAAGAACAAAATTGGGAAACACTGTATTAACATTAACATTATTTATCTTCACCCATCATTTATTAAACATGGCAATTGTTTAATTCATTGAAGCAATCAGTTCAACAGAACTTTTTTCAAAACAACAATTGACCCATTGCAAAGAGCTTTACTGACAGGAGATCCAATCAATCATAACACCAAATTTTCCACTTTGTCTGACACACAAATCCGCAAGGAGAGTATGGTGTATTCGGAAAGTATTCACAGCGCCTCACTTTTTCCACATTTTATGTTACCGTCTTATTCTAAAACTGATTAAATGCTTAAATTTTTCCTTGATTCTACACAGCACACCCCATATTGACAACGTGAAAGAACCTTGTTTGAAAGAAGTTTGCCACTCAAGGACATTCACAGAGTTGTTATATTGGATATGTGCTTAGGGTCATGAACTTTCACCCCAGTCCGAAGTCCAGAACACACTGGACCAGGTTTTCATCAAGAATGTCTCTACATTTCTGCATTTGTCTTTCCCTTAATCCTGACACGTAATTAGGTGATTAGTGGTGCCAGACATTATGTTTAGAATTGAGGTTCATCAGACCAGAAAATCTTGTTTTTCGCAGTCTTAGAATTTCTTAGGTGTTTTGTTGCAAATTACAAGTGTCTTTTCACATGTCTTCAATAGGAGAGGATTGAGTTTGATAAATAAACTGAGTTGGTAAATTTCTCCCATCTGTATATATTCTCATGGACCTCAACTACTGTGACCCTCAGCTTCTTGGTCACCATTCTAACCAAGGCTTCACCATCAATTTCCCAGGTTGGTCCGGAGTCCTAATTGCTGCAAACCTCTTCCATTTTGGATAATGGAGACTATATGCTTTTGTGAAACTTCTAAGCAGATTATTTTTTCTGAACTCTTTCCCAGATCTGTGCCCTGACACAATCTTTTCTCTGAGCCCTAGGCAGTTCTTTTGACCTTAGAGCTTGGTATTTGCTTTGACATGCACTGTTAACTATGGAACCTTATATAGACAGGTATGTGCCTTTCCAAATCATGTCCAGTCAACTGAATTTAACACAGGTGGACTCCAGTCAGGTTGTAGCAACATCTCAAGGATGATCAGTGGAAACAGGATGCACCTGAGCTCTTAAGTTATATATA